>BLKM01000149.1:62165-549126 GCA_013340265.1 Coptotermes formosanus
CATGAAAATATTTTCGGAATCCATTTAAAATCGAAGCGATGTTTTCCAGACGAAATCCGAATAGTTTTTTAATATTTTCTTCCCTGTATCTTCTCCACGCCATGTGTCGGGATTTGATATCTGATACGTTGCCAAAATTTATCATGAATTACTTTCTTGTTCTTATATGTTACTTTTCGGTGAGATTAAATGGTGACCAAGCAATGGGGCTCTAGATTACTCATTATGCCCATAATAAACTGCAATCTATCGCTGTTATTTTTCTTTTATTTCTCGTTCGGGAAATTTCAGGCCAATTCATGCATTCTGATGCTTTAACAGCTTCGTCTTCCTTTCCTTCAGGTTTTCCATTCAATGTTCCAGTATCCCGAAGTCTTCTTTTAATTTGTTTTTCTGCGCGACTTGCCGTGAACAACCGCTTTTATACTCACGGAAACAAATTTGTAAGCTCGGCCGGTACATCGTGCGTTAATGCTAGGTCCTTGAGGAATTCGATGGAATTCATGCGCTGGTAGAATGTATTGTATTTTTTCCTTCATTATCTGTTCTGTTGAATCGATATTGTCTTCTTTAAAATGTAAAACTAACGCTAAATATTCATCCCGAAATGCAGATGCAGCTCGAAAACAACCCGATATCCAACGGCAGTCAAAAACTCTTCTAATTGTTGTTATTTAACCTCTTAGAATGGAAGCAACAACCTTAACCCATTAATTTTTTTTTTCATTTTTGACTGAACAATGCGTATATTGAAGTGACTGGTGTGAGAAACAGAATGGCATAGTCAGTAAGGCCACTGGGCTACGAGCGGGACGGTCTGAGTTTCGAATCCCACCAACAGCAAAGTATCTCTTCTCTCTTCCAAACTGTCTAGACCGGCGCTAGGGCCCACCCAGCCTCCTATTAAGTGGGTGACGGCGTTATTTGCTGGGGGTAAAACGGTCGGGGCGTGATGTTAACCACTGACCTCCTTCCAGGGCCAAGGTGAAGAAAGAGTGCATGTGTACGTTTGCTCCCCCATATGTCTTCATGGCATGGACAGGGAAAAATTACATTAACCAAAATGACAGAATACCAAATGGATGATATATGAAACGACCGTTAGCTAGTTACCTTAAACAAAAAGACTGTCCTGATATCCCTGTGGCTGTCGAAATTACGTAGAGGGCAGAAAAGCGTCCTGCCCGTGAGAGAGAAGCCAAGCCTCGACACCACAGGTAACTTAATAAAGCTATGCTAATGCGATTATTATAACAGGATACTGCATTTTACTGCAGTGAACACTCTTTCAAGTGCCATAGCACTCGAGCCGAGAACACAGAGACGGTAAGCGGACATCGGAAAAGCACTGGTTTTATAAAGGTAGCCCAGTTACAAAATGTCTGTCCAGCATTTGACCACTGATCAAAAAAATGTTCAATTGAATAATGTATAAAATGTAACATGGTTTATGAAGTAACACTGTGTTATTAAATTCTTTGGTTTTTGGAGCAAGTATCAGAAGTTCTCCATCCTTTCATTCTAGAGTAGAATTATTTTAAAGGCATAGTGCCCAAGAAAATATTTGGTTCTAAAGGAGCTAAAGTAAGACGGATATATCGTTGGCTTACTGCAAAAAGTTACCAAGTCAAAAATTGCCAAGTTTGAGATAATGTGAACAGTATATTGAACATGAGGTGTATGTATGAGGAAAGTATTTCGAAGTTGTATACTGCATGTTAGAGTATGAATGAGCATATTCACAATGTGACCAAGTAAACGAATGTAAGAGTTGTACTTAGGGCCGGCCTTGAGCTAGTTGGACCAGTCTGGCGCAATCGGGTCCCGCGCTCCCGGGGGATTCGCGCATTAGCAAGAAAAATTTAACTAGGTTTGATCTGATTTAAATATTTTTCAAATTGAAGAAATAACATGTTTGACTGATTGCTTGATCCGAAGTAAATAAAATTATAAGAAACTGATCATTTTAATTTTGTATCCTAACATGTTAGTATACCAAAACCTTAGTCCTTTTTTCTTTCTGCACAATAACTTCTGGGGGCCCGCCACAAGGATCACAGACGGGGTCTGGTTTGCTAAGGCTGGCACCGGTTTTACAGGTAAAATCTGACAGTTTCTGCAGGGCCAATTTTATGTCGCACACAGGTACAGCAGAAAATGACGAAGTGCAGGTGACCATTTTTACATGTCCCATACATCGACAACTAGAAATGGTCTAGTATGGACGGGAAGTTTTACTTGACACACGTCGGTACTTTTTCGTTGGTAGTAGTGTCTGGCATGTGTTGACATTATGTAACTAAGTTTGTGTTCGACAGAAAGTTACGTCACGTGGAAGTCTAATATACGGTCGAGCGTTGCACTGCATTTACTGATGATGCGGATACTGAAGGGATGTATAAACATTCAAAGTAATTATGCCTAGGATTAAGAACAGTGACCACGTAGCCTAAGAGCAGTTCTTACTTTAAGTGTATCATAGTTGTACAGAAATTGCAAGATATGCGAGTTACGGAAGTGTCCCATAATTTGACAGTTGAGAAACAATCTGGAAAATGTCGGTCAGAGTGAAATGGTGAAGTACTTTAATGTAAACTACTGGAAGTAACTTAACACTAATATTTCAAGGACAGTTGATCCGAGTCAGATTTTCTTATCTAATGCTGAAAGCGGTGATTACATTCCTGAATTCAGTGACACTTTGTCTAATGAAGAGAAAACCAGGGAAATTAAAAAAAGAGGAATTCATCGGTGGAAGAGATATGACCCCATTAAGAGCAGAAAGAATCACTACGAACAACATAAAATCATCCACTCTGTATGTATCAAAGAAAGATGTTCAACCTTCAAAATGGCCTAAGAATATTGACTGTGGTAGGAGCAAGTTTAACTGCACGGCGTACCTTAATATGGCTAGAAGACTGCAGCTATGTTTGGAATTGTGACAACTGGATTGTAATTGCTAAAGGGTTATGTTTTAAACTGCACGTCAAATACCCCACCCAAAGCAGAACACTGGACACTGAAGGTGGTAAGGTAAGTTGGCTTAAAATTAATGTGCTATGGAAAGCTTTGACTTAAAGTTACAGTAATGCAGTATGATACACAGAGGCCAGGGTGTATACTCTTCAGGTGTGGCTACATAGAGTATAAAATCATACACATTGGTGGTTGAGGCTGTCCATCAAAGCTAGAGTACATTGTACCATAACACACTGCCTGTTTCTGAGGCCAAAAGAAATTTCCTTGAACTGTGCCATAATCAAGTAATTGCAGATAAATTTCGTTCATGGTATCAGTCACTCTCCTTTGAAAAAGTGTCACTTCTCCAGAACCAGCTGTTGGCTCAGATTCTGATGAAGATGTTAAGGGTTCTTTATGTACTTAATATTATACATGTTCTGTGCAGTCTTCTTTCTCAATATATTCTTTTATTTTGCCAACTACTGCACATAAATTTCTTGCTCGAACTGTTTGTCTCCTACATGTATCGGCTATTCCACTGTTACGCAATTGTTTATTAAGTTTTTGCTCTTTCATTTATAAGAATTTAAGTTCTTGTGTTAACCTGTATGTAACGGCTGTGTTTCTTGTGTTTTGACTGTGTTTATTATTACCATTCACTTTTACATTAGTGTATTTAGGTGTTAGTTGGTAGTGTCTGCATACTTTGTTAAACCGTATTGGTGTGTTTACCTTTAATAGTTTCTTTTTGGTGTTCATGAAACTATATGAGCTTCTTGCCTGTTTGGCATTTACTTACTTAATATTATACAGCCGAAACATATAGGAGAAAAAGTATGAGCAAAAAATTTATGTGCAATGGTTGGCAAAATAAAAGCGTATATTATGTTAAGAGTTGATTTTCTTTTAAGACTGAGTGATAAGTGTTTAAGTTAAAAAGATATTTTGCTGTATAAAGGAATTCTTTGTCTTTACCATTCACTTGTAAAGGATGGCTTATTTTGTAACAGTGTATAGGCAGTTTTTGACATTTGTCTATGACTGATTCACAGCATTAAAGTAAAAATTAATTTCTTGATATAATCCTCCAATATTATGGCTTTGAATATCTTGAATTATTCAAGTCACATTGTGTGTAATATCAAGCATACTACATATACATGTACATTTTACCAAAAAAAATTGACAGTCATTTGTTAATGAAAACTAGAAATGACCAAGTTATTCAGCAGGCTAAAAGAACTTGTGAAATATTAATTAACATGATGAAAACTGACTGGGCTTCAGAAGAATGCCCCTTCCATAAGAGAAACAAAGCAACAGAAAAATGAACTGAACAGCTGATGTTACTGCGAATGTTGAACATTCCAACACAACGTAATTCTTATTTTTTGACTCTGTCACTTTTTGCAGTAAGCTGGCGATATGTAAAATTGTATGAAAAGGAATTTGTGGTTTATACACACAGTATTCTTTAAGTAATGAAATGCAGTTACTAGGGTGTGTAAACTTCCATTGGTTGTTCACAGTTGAACAGAGGGATTGTGCTTGCATTGCCAGTGCTGAATAATCTTGAGGTTCATACGTGTCCCTTTCTAAACAAATAAGGCTATGCCACCAAAAGATGACCCAGAAGTACAGAAACTCAGGAAGGAACTGGACGATCTGATGACAAAAATCAAGGTAAGTATAACGTGAAAATATGGCACTCTTTCCTTCCAGGCTTATATTGCTACTACTTACTGGTTACTGTCTAAGGTATGCAGGAATTAAAACATCTTGTAAATGAACAAGGAGTCTGCAGTAACTTCTTGTATAACATTGGTGATATGTTCTTGAAAATTGCACCATAGGGCAAAACAACATAGAATGGAGCATAATAATTAGTGAAGTACCTGAGAGACTGGCTGTTGAAGATCCTGACAGCTGCCAGCAGAACAATGTTAATATCAGTCTCAGCAGTGTGAATTGAATCATTGATCACCCAAATTTGTCGATGTAAAAATGAAAAGTGTTGTTCAGGGGAATGTTAAACAAGGACTGCCTGTTTATTTCTACAGCAGGAACAGTAATGATCCAGTGTTCTGTAGCAACTATTGTGAAATCCTCAGTAAAGCTAAAAAGAATCAGAAGTGACATTATGTTAGACTTAAAGACAAATCAGATAGTAAAATAAAAATAACTTGCAGATACCATGGAAAGATACTTTTATCAGAACAGGTGCCTGCTCTTCTTGTTCACAGAGATGAAGGTAATGGCAAAAAGAAAGTGCTGATGCATTCAACAGTTTTCTCCTAACAGTTACTGAGAAGGGTGAGATTTAAGGTTCAGGCAGTGGTGGTGATGAAGATTTAAGTCTTCTGGGATGTTACAAAGTGTGGATGTCGGGACTGCATAACGTTGCTTAATACTTGAATCTTCAAGTAGTTAAATTTAAGTATAAGAGTATGTCTAATGGGAAAAACATGCGGTTACATTTTTAAAGGGTTCATGTCCATGAAAAAGTCATGGGATTAAAGTTATTCCCACCATTAAAGCTGAAATAAAGACCCAAATATATTTGCCAAATAAAAAGAAAACTCATCAAGGTTTGATAAAATAACAACTACAGTTTTTTAAGTATGTTCATTGTAAATCAGTATCCCATTAAGCTATATTTAAACCACGCTTTACACACAGGCATCTTTCCCAGATAGCTGAAAAAGTCGATAGCAAAACCACTGAACAAAAAAGGAGACAAGTCTTATATGACCAACTGTAGGCCTATTTCACTGTTCATCTGTATCTCTAAGAGTTTTTGAGAATTTTATGTGCAACAGATTAAGCCTTTATATGAATATTAACATGTTAATTGCAGAGCAACTTGTCTTCAGGAACGGTAAATCCATTGATAATGCTGTACTCAAGCTAACACAATGTATTGCAAGTTATCAACCCAAGCAGGGTATGTTGGAGGAATATTTTATGAATTTGCAAAAGCATGTACTGCATGAATAGTGACATCTTGATTGCCAGATTACATTTTTAGGAAATTCAAGGAACATCTGCAGTTTGTTTCACATCTTATCTTACACATATACGACAAAGGGTAAAAATAAAATTAACCAGTACACCTCAAGATTTTTGTTCAGACTGGTGAACAGTGAAGAGCCGGGTGCCCCAAGGGTTAATTCTAAGGGCTTAATTAACTTCCCGTAACACATAAAACCTTCTGGCAACTATAAAGTCCTTGTGTAATTTCAGGCTTCCGCAACAATGTAGATCAGATCTGCACTGTTCTAGGATATTATGCAGCACTTAATGGTGATTCTGTATGATGTTACAGGACACCCTATCAGTCCCAGGAAGTCCAAGAAGAAAGCTTACTTGGACCTCTTGACTCTTGAAGATGGGCCTGATAGGTTGTCCTGAAACACTGGTATAGAATTACCACTCAGTGCTGTATAAAATCCTTACCAGAATTCGTAATATTTGTGATGTCATAATTTCTTGTAAATGTTTTGATGAGTTTTTTAACTGGCAAACTTAGTTCTTTCTCATATCAGTAGTTGATTTTTGCTAATAACTAGTTCTGAGGTGTGGCCATTAAATTACCAGAATGATTTTGCTGCAAATATCCCTGTATACTTAACAGCATAATGAGAGGAGTCACCCACAGCCTCCAAGTTCAAGCTAAATAAGCTCTCATGTTTGTATCCATAATTTATACTTTCATTATATTTATGAGTACACTGACATGAAGATCATTAGCATTCAGGCGTAAACTGCATAATAATTACGAAGAAAGGAATGTAATTACAGGACTCACACAGAGATACAAGTGCTCATTAAGGGCAGTGAGTATATGGACCAGCCTATGTGCTGAATGGCTGGGACATTGGGATTCAATTCAACAGCATCCAGGCAGAATCTGGGGCCCACCCAGGCTTGTATCCTTGGGACTCTTTTTCTGGGTGGAGAATGGCCACTTACGTTTGTAAAGTGCTGAGGTTAAGAATATGTGGGGCTATGCATTCACTCCCTCAAATGTGTTCCCAGCATGGTGCTTAATTAATGACAAGTACAAAGTGCATTTTTTGCATTATATGGAGATGTGAGTAGTTTCATGATTAATACCAAATATTATTGGAATGGTAATGAGATAGGAGGGGCTTATGGCATGCATAAGGGAGAAGAGAAGTGCACTCAGGGTTTTGATGGTAAAAACCTGCGAGAAAGGGCTACTTGGAACACCTACATATAGCTGTTAATATAATATTAAAATGGTTCTTAAAGAAATAGGATTACAGAGTATGGAATGGATACATATGGCTCAGGACAGAGACAAGTGCAAGGCTCTTGTGAAGTTAGTGAACTCTTGCTTTCCATGCAGTGTTGGGAATTTGTTGACTAGCTTAGGAGCTATTACATTCCACAGTGCATGCATCAGCAAGAAGCCCCAGAAGATATGGGTCACACTTGTGAGGCTTTTCTGCTAATAAACATTGCTCAAAACTGTAACTCTTGTTAGGAGGAGCAAAAGAAGGCAGCTGACAAGACACTGCAGGACATTTGTGGGGACATGGCAGATGCCCCAAAAGTGCGGCTCTCCACAAAGAAGCTGCTCAAGGGACACATCAACAAGGTCAATTCCATCCACTTCAGTGGAGACAGCAGGCAGGTGTTAGCACAAGCCAGATACTTTACATATCCATGCCTTCCTATATAGACAGTTGTGCAGATGCTCTTGTCAAGGTCACAGCACCACTTACCCTTTAGGATACAGATTTATATGTCTATTTTATCTTAATATTTTCCATGTTTTCCATGCAATAAGCAGCTATGAATAGGGTCATGGCCTGAGTTTTTCTGGCTTAGCATTGACGTTTATATTTCCACCAAGTAAACACACAGAGACTAGCATGTGGCATGCCAGGCCACACCACTGCATTTTAGAGACCAGCATCTGGTCTCTTATGACACTAAAGGATGCATTCCTAACTTGGCTATATGTACTAAGAAATTCTCAATATAGCCCTCAAGTTAATTTCATAAAGAGAGGCCTATGCTATTGGAGGTAACCTATTACACCCATTAACACCAGTAACACAGTAACTGTGCAAACTTCTGAGTTGTGCCCAAATCTAATGCAGTCCTTAAAACTTACTAGTAGAATGTGGTGAGACATAGTAATGTGACAAGATGGCAGGAAAATTGTTGTAAGCCAGAAATGTTTTAATGGTGTTTTAAGCACCTCACTAAATAACATCATGTATCAAAGGTACAGTTAGCCAACAAAATGAGAAACAGCAGAAATAACTGGCATGTGTAACAGCTGATGAAGACAGAATTTTAAAATGTGTCTGTGGTAAATACAGTTTTTACATACAGAAAAGTTATAGAGCTTAGTAAGAGCATATTTTGTCCCATACTCATACCTGTTTCTGGTTATAAAAGCCTTCTGTCTTCTAGACAATCTAACACTGTATTTTGAAAGGAGCTGTATGTATATGTACCACTGCCTACATTGACCAGTTGTTTATCTGGGCCATAGGAAATATTTATTTGTTTCATTTGGTTCTCACAAAAAGCAATAGCGTGTTCTCTAAATATTAGCTGACTGGTGTGTGTAAGAGGTATGTGGTGTATTTTTTAGAGTACAGTACTGCTCGGATGAACTGTATTCTTTGTAGAGTTAGCAATGCACAATTACATTCAGATACTGTTCACAGGCACGCTGTGACTGGATCATTGGATGGCAAGCTCATAGTATGGGACACATGGACAGGGAACAAAGTCCAGGTCATCCCACTGAGATCATCTTGGGTCATGAGTGTGGCCTTTGCACCATCAGGAAACTATGTTGGTGAGTCTCACAGCAAGTAATTCAACTGTTACATGTCAGGTGTTAACATGGGCTCAGTGACAAATCTGTTGCAGCATGTGGCGGGATGGACAACATGTGCACTGTCTATGACCTCAACAATAGAGATGCAACTGGTGCAGCCAAAATTGTTCGAGAGCTCCTGGGATATGAAGGCTTTCTGTCTTCCTGTCGCTTTCTGGATGACAAGACAATTATTACTGGGTCAGGAGATATGAAAATGTGAGTGCAATAGAATTTTGTATGCATTGCTTGTGTGCACTGTTTCAGCTGCATATTAGCTCATTACAAACTATTGAACAACCCAAACAGTACTCTGTATGTATTTCTTGTTTTTGTCCAACTAGACTTACATTGCTAGCTTCTAATAACCTCCTCTTCAATAATCTCGTTGGTATTTGTTGTTTAAGACTTGAAGCTTTCCTGATGAATAAAAGTACTGTAAAATTCGTGGTCAACTAACTGCATCATGGCAGAGTTACAATGCAACATTTCAGAGGGAGAACATGTTTCCAGAAAGCCAGACTTTTATTTCAACCATGACGTGGCTGATTGCCTTGTATATTTTAGTGTATCCATTATTCCAACCATTTCAGCTATATCCCCAACTTTTATAATCTCCTAATTACTCTCATAAAAACACAAGCAGAGGGACATAAATCAAATCAGGCTGCAAAATGTACAGATAATGCAGGCTTGTTGCACTGATTGGTGCAACAGGCTGCCATGATCTAAGAAATTTGAGGTTGTGCCACTAAATTTTCAAAATATGTGGAAGAGCCTAATATTTTAAAATTACAATACCATAAATAAAATGATCTTTTATTAGGTTAAAATATAACTTAAATCTAATTAGATTATACATTGATTGATTGATTGATTGATTGATTGATTGATTTCATCTCAATTCATCCTAAAGGGTTGCAATCACCAATGATATAGATATTGTCAATGTATACATGATAAATATTTACATAGTTAGTTACAATATATAACCATGTCAGCAATAAAATTTACAAATAAATACAATATTTGATAGATACATAGATGTAAGTGTATACAAGACAATGACAAAATCTAGGCTGCATTATAATTAAGAAACTCATCCACTGTATAAAAAGTATTAGAATAAAGCAAATTTTTTAGTAGAGATTTGAATACTTGTGGTGTAGTATATGATTCCTTTATAACAGATGGCAAGTTGTTATAGATTTTATATCCATATTGATTATACCCTTTTGAGACAGATGGTTGATGCAAATTACTCCCCTATCTAGTATTTCTTTTATGAATATCATAATTACAAATATAATCATCGTGATTCTCAATAATAAAACTTACAACAGAAAAAATATACTGAGATACCAGAGTAAGAATTTTTAGATTTTTGAATAATTCTCGACATGAATCTCTGTTCCTTCTGCCTGTTATTATTCTTATTACCCTTTTTTGCAATTTAAAAATCTTATTAGCATAACTGGAGTTAGCCCAAAATATAATTCCATAACTCATAATAGAATGGAAATAAGCAAAATAAGTCATTAACAGTATGTCTTATGATAAGGTTTGTTGTAAGATCCTAATCATATAACTTGAAGAACTTAATTTAGAAAATGAATTATCGATATGCACCTTCCAGTTTAATAGGTTATCTAAAGTTAAACCTAGAAATTTCATGTCGGTTCTTGAAGTGACATGTACATTTCCGTAATTAATTAAAAAATCTATATTACGAGAATTTTTAGTTTTAAAATGCACAAAATTAGTTTTATCCAAATTCAAAGATAACAAATTCATAGTAAACCAATTATTTAATTGTTCTAGTGCTGACATTATATTGTTATAAAAATCCTTATTATTCGTACTTGTTATAATTACACTCGTGTCATCCGCAAAAAGTGCTGGAGTAGAAATAGTATTAACAGTTTTAGGAAGGTCATTAATATGTACCAGAAACAACAAGGGTCCAAGAACAGATCCCTGTGGCACTCCATGTTTAATTCTTTCCCATTCTGAAAATACATTATCACTATTTGATTTGCTACAGATTTTCACTCTTTGATACCTATGTTCTAAGTAAGATGTAATTAACCTCAGAAAATTACCTGTAACCCCATAAAACACCAACTTTGTCAACAAGATTTCATGATTCACATAATCAAATGCTTTGTGCAAATCGCAAAAAATTCCACCAACTATTCTTTTATTATTCAAGGCATTAATTATTTCTTCAAGTAAATTGAAGGTAGCTTTCTCAGTAGAGGCGTTTTCTCTAAATCCATATTGTTCTTTCACCAATATATTATGCGTTATCAAATGTTTGTATAATCTTACATATGCTCCATCTGGTGTTCAGATATACAAACAATTTCAGGAAGATCCTGACATAAAGATGTAAGTAGTTCATTGATTTTATTTCATAAGCCACATATATTTTGATGGAATATCTTCAAGCAATTAGGTCTACGTTTATTAATATCAATATCAACTATTTCATTCCTATTATGTCAAACTGTTCTTACTTTGCCCATAAAAAATCATTACTTAAATTTTTTGGCACTTTTTTCCTCATAGATGATCTAGTAGACATAGTCGTCGGTGCAATGCTATTCATATTATTATTACTAACACTGTTATCTCTGTCCTGTACTGTGTATTGATCACTGACTTGAAGCTTATCACAAACACCATCATTAAAGTCCTGAATTATCTTTTTTTTATTGGCTTCAACCATTGAACCATTATTCTCTATCATATTATCCTCATGTAAAGTACTTACAGAATGATCCTTTTCCCACTTCAGTGGAATTGGTAGTAAAATATTACTCATAAAGATTTTATCGATGATTATTCTTAGTTTTAAACAAAGTGCATCTTTGCCTAGGGCATTCAGATGAAAGCCTTGATTCATATAATATTTCATTGCTTGCATAGTTTCCATGATATCAAGATGGGTATTAGACTTACTATATTTCTTTAATTTTCTATTATAAGTCATTATTTTCTCATTTACTGCAGAAAACTCATCTATATGATATCTATTGGGAATTTCACCCAATCTAATATTTGTGACCATTTTGAGTGACAAATTGATGAATATCACTCAGAGACTTTTCCATACTATTATCATCTATATCATTAGATCCTCCAATGAAAATCAATACATCCTTATTAGTTAATTTAGAGACATATTCTGGAACTGGATTTGTCAATGACTTAACCTTACTGTTAGGTTTCGCATATCCAATAACCTCAAAATTAGGTTTTAACATGTCATTTAACCTGGCAGCTAGGCCTTGTACGTGACTGTCTCCTAGTAACACAAATTTATGCCCTTTTTCTGTTTATTTTTATTAGCACTAGGCTTAACACTTCCATAATTCCGTATTACTTGTTGAATTGACTTCAAGGCTCTACCTCATACCTGATTTACATGGGTTGAGTTCACTTTCATAATTCTACCACCCACTATCACTGGTATTTTCTCTTGGCCCGTTTTTAGGTCAGAATGTTCTGATAGTATTTCATATTTATTCATTAAACTAATATTGTTAATGTTATCACTTGCACATGCCATAGATTTACATGTTTTCTGTGAATGTTTGTGCTTTACAATACTCCACTCATTTGCCAACGATTTCTTATCACATAACTGTTCATTTGTGTTTGAATGAGATAAAGTATTTAGTTGATTAATTTCATCGTACAACATTTTAACAATTAACTGTGTTGATTTTAATTCCTCCGTTGTTGTTTGTAGAATTCTCGAGAATTCATGGCACTTTACACATTCATTCAGTGGTATAATATCACTTAACACTTCATTTTTCTGGTCGTTAATTTGAGTCTTCCTTAAAGATTTAATTTCAGATAGAAGCTCACATAATTCTTGTTTTACCTGAAAAGCACATGTAAATGTAGATCTATTACCGGTGTTTGTGATTTCAGATATTTTTGAAACAGCTATGGTACTCGACAGCCTTGTATCCGCCATATTTAATACCATTTAGGTATTAATTTAATAATCTCACTTCTAATCAGAAATTTTCCAGAATCTTGTCATCTTTTATCTGTGCTCAGTTTATTAATATCAGGTTTAAAATTTAAATTGGTATTACTTTCATTATTGGTGGCAAATGTGTATCTGTTAATTCTTTTTGATCTGTTACTTCATTTCATGTTTGAAAACAATTATTCACACAAATATAGCTAACAGTCATTACACATATTTGGAAAGAAAGTTGAATAAGTTGTGGAAATTGGTGTGGAGGTAGTAGCTGTTATGATTTTGATGTTATGCATCCCGTTGTGTTGGAAGTTACTGCTTTGTGAATTCAGTTACTTTTCAGTCCTTCACTTAATTGAATAGGAATTTTTAATTTATATATATACATATCTTTTATATAAGATCAAAATATCAGTCACGTAACACCAACCTGTGTATCTGAAAACCAATTCACATTCATGTGCATTTTGAATGGCCTGAAGATTACTGCATACAGTCAAAACATGTAGCCTATTGTGAATAAATGCTTACCAACAAAGTAACCAGAGTTGTGTAGATGGAAATATCAACAATTTTTAATCACATCTCTTTTCCTTTGTAGCATATTTCACAATAATGTTAAATATGAAACTCGTTGCAGACAGTGACCATCTTTTGATGACTCAGCTACACAATATTGCTTTGAATTTGTGAATAGAAACATTCCCTGTCCCATTTTTGTTGAAATATGCGGCCCTCATCTTATGCCTTGTGTATTCTGTTAGCAGGTGACTTCATTCTTGACATTGTGGGGTTTGTTACAGTAATAGTAATTACATAACAGTAAGTACACTAACTACCACTGCCACTGCCACCAGGTGAAAACCCAATTGCAGTTAATAAATATATCATATATCATAAACTGATGTATGATTGCAGATCTGTCACACATACCTCCCACTTACCATTCACAGCCTCAACCCGAACGTGGGGTTTTAAATTGGGACCTAACGCAAGAATATCCCAAACATAATTTGTAATGTTTCGAACATTTATCTCCTTATTATAAGTTTTTGCACAGTGAGATTTATTTATAATTGTCAGTGAACTTAATGCATAGGTAAATAAATAAATAAATAAATATATAAATAATAAAATACTTCTGTGATCCTGTAATTTTTCATACACAAAATTTGTAAGTTCTCCAGTTCCATAGCCAGTGTTTCCAGTTTCTTGTACATCTGAGAAGCTTTTTCAGAGTAGTTAACTTTGTACTGCCTGAGTGGGAAACGTAATTGTCTAACCGCTATATTGAAATTTGGTAATAAATTTATTACTAATTTATTACAGTACAGGGAACTGGATGAAAAGGTAATTTTCAAAGAATATGACTAAATATTAACTACCAATTATTCCTGTGAGTACAGACACATCCCAACACTTCTGAAGTCAAATTCTTGATTAGCTGTAAGTTGCAAATTGCCTCACTCCTTCTGCGGCATACAAGAGTACTTACTGAGCCAAAGCAGTGTGTTAGTCACACAGCTGGTGTGTATTAGATTAAACCTGGTGACTTGACCACTGTGAAAATACACAAAAATAGGAAGTTTCACTGAATAGTTTTGCAATTGATTTTACAATCTTATCCACTCAAACATTTCTACTTATAAATTATAAGCTTTGGGCCACATTTACAATTTGTTTTGAAAAGTTCATGCATAGCAAAAATAATGCAAATGGGCCCTTGTGTGGCCCATGGACCACCATTTTAGCGTGCCTGGTTCAACTTATGGCACGTTTGGACTTTTGCTCTGATTATCTGGTATGCAAATTGTGTGTGTGAGATGCCATATTATGTTCGCATCATGAACTATTTCCTCAACCTCTCTTACTCTGCTGTGTTTCTTGTACTTATGTCATAAATGGCAAGATTTTCACATACATGTACATAGGTTTTTATCTAAAAAGTCATGTTTTTCTAATTTTAACTAAACTTGAATTTGGTTGATAAATTTAGTGGAAATCTCCTATGTGAAATTCTACTGAATTGCATCCATCCTGAGCCAAATTGTTGCTTGAGGACAGACGGACAGGACAAGCATGTGAAAGGTAACAGCACTCATACTTTTCGCAGTGTCTTGTGGAAGTACCTAGGAACTATCTCCCGTGATCGTTTCTTTATGTCATTTACACATATGCTGCTAGCAGTTGGCTATGAAACACTGTAAATAACATGTCTTGAATCTGAGATGTGACATGGTTCACATGTCCTTGTAGTTGCTTGTGGGACCTAGAGATGGGTAAACGTTCCATGGAGTTTGAAGCCCATTCAGGGGATGTGGTTTCCATCTCTCTGTCACCAGACTCCAAAAGCTATGTAACTGGCAGTGTGGACAAGTCATGCAGGCTGTGGGATTTGCGTGATGAGAAGCCCAAGCAAACATTTTTTGGGCACGCGTCTGATGTCAATTCAGTCTGTGTAAGTCATCATAACTTTCATAACAGCCATAGTTGCTGTAGATATTGACAGGTGTATGCAGTAAATTTTATATGTTTGTATGTTATCTGTTAAGTCTGCATTAGGAAACAAAAGCAACAAATCACTTACATTACAAGTTGACTGATACATTTTTAGAATATTTAGTGATGCTATTTCAACTGCATCAGCATTTTATTATGCGTATTATATACTGTGTTTTTGTAATTTAAAGACTAATTCTAGAGAAAACGTAGGTGTATCTGCTTGTGTAAGGGTAAATAAAATACAGAACCAAACAAACACAGCTGACTGAACTATGTGATTTGCAGTTCCACCCATCAGGGTATGCATTTGCAACAGGGTCAGAGGACAAGACTGCTCGGATGTTTGACATACGTTCGGACCAGAGTATAGCAACTTACCATCCTCCAAACAACACTTCAGGTTTCACTTCCTGTGGTCTGTCACTCTCAGGTCGCTATGTGTTGTGTGGGAGTGATGACTCATCTGTGCACATCTGGGACACACTCAAGAACCAGCATAATGGTAATTATAGCAACTGACAACAGAGGAAAACACAACTTAAATGCGTTTTGCAAAAACTGTAATTTAAATTAAATTATATTAAATTTAGTCATGTACTAGCAGCAATAAAGTTTTCACAGACAGAAGAACATTTCTGGCCCTCAGATGTGTATTACTGTTTGATTTAATTCTTCACCATGTTAAGTAGTTCATTTCAAGGACAGGAAAATCTTTAAAGTCTTGGCCATCCATGTATAATGGTCTCATGCCTGCTTCATATACTAGAAGCTCCATGTTTCAGTCCTGTGTGGACTGGGGGAGAAATAAGTCTTCTCAGAAAGAAGGCAACTGGGACATGAAGCTGACCATACACCTCCATCTAGTGCATACATTAATAATGTGTGGAGCTGTACTTTCACTCCCGCTTATGCTCTCATGGCTTATACAGGGACATATTTCCTTCGCCCTGTACAAAAAAATTAAGAATCTTGACAGTATCACAGGCAGCCTAGGTACTTGGCAGTGTCAGACTGTCAAGAGTGGGGCACATGTTTATATACCACCTTCCTCGTTTTTCTGTGCAGGCATAAAACTGGTAATCTCACTTCAGTGAAGCAGTAAGATGTAGGGTTTTGAAGGACTTACTTGAACTTAATACAGAGAGAGAGTGATGCAGTGGCGCACATTACACGATGGTAAAGGTGATAAATTGTGCCCTTTGTGAAATACCTTTACCATGAGTTGAACATGGAATGGTTGTAGAATTTTGTAGTTGTAACGTATGGAGCAGAAACATGGTTGCTGACGGTGGCAGACAAGAATGTCCTTAGATGCTTTGAAAGAAGAATACTAAGAAAAATCTTCAGACCTATATGGGACAGACGTGAATGGAAGATATGCTATAATGCAGAATTAAATGAACTGATCAAAGGACATGACATTGCAGGGTTCATGAAAGCACAGACAATCAGATGGCTAGGGCATGTGGAGAGAATGTCGCAGGAACAGATGCCTAAAAGAATGTTGAAGGGGAGCTTATTCTGCAGAAGAAGGAAGGGACGACCACTTACAAGATGGTTAGACAGTGTGGTGACGGACCTTGTGGTGATGGGGGTTAGAGGCTGGAGAGGAAGAGTAGAGGACAGAGTAGGCTGGAGGAGGGTTGTGAAGGAAGCCAAAGTCCACCAAGGGCTGTAGTGCTGCTGCTTTTGCTGCTGTTGCTGCTGATGATGATGATGATTTAGAATTTTATAAGAAAGTATCTGAAGTTGCAGACGATGTTAGGGGAACTTGAAGTGGATTGTAGAAAAACAGAGACAAAGAAGTGACAGGGCATGTAGCACATGCTTAATATAAGAAATTATTATTTTTGTCTGAAAATGTGAAGACCACAGGAAATGCAGACACAGATGGGAGGATAATATTAAACTGAATCTTAAGTAAATTAGCTGTGAATGTGTTGACTATATTTATCTGGTTCAGGACAGGTTTCACAGGTGTGCTGCTGTGAATGTGGTTTGTATCTTCATGTTGTAAGGCAGGAAATGAACAACTGAGCAACTGTTAATTTCTCAAGAAACATCCTGCTCAGTGGATGTAGTCATACCACTGCTCACTATACTACGCAGGCTTTCCAGTCCTGCAAGTATATGAGTATATTACAATACACCAACTTGTCACTGTTTCAGGATGCCTGGCTGGTCATGAGAACCGCATCACATCACTGTCTGTGGCTGGTAACGGGATGGCCATTGCAACATGCTCCTGGGACCAAAACGTCCGTGTCTGGGTGTGACTGTAAGCCTACTTGCCTGCGCAACTACCTGCGTGGTGATCATGAAGTTATTTTACCCTGTTCCAACTCAGTTTAGTCTACTGCAGTCCAATTTAATGTTACCTGCTCAGGTTCATAGGAGTTAAAACATTCTGTACAATATAAATAACATTAATCTCAGATGAACAGTGTCTGTTTCATTGTCCTGCCTATACTGATGCCATGCAAAGAAGTTCTCCCCTGATGCTGTTATGTTCTTGCCAGCAAATTTCTCTGCACTGTCTTCCAGTCATCTAAACATTCTTGTTATATGAGTATTGCTAGTGATAATCTTCACCAGCAGCAAGTGCTTTGAGCTAGTCGACATGGGTTGAAGGAGGCTGGAGGGAGAAAGAAGGAAGCCATAAGCACCATCATCTCTGCCAACCATGGCACTTCTTTTGTGGCCTTTGTTATGTACCTGACACCCCATCATATTCCTTCAAACATTTGTTTTCCAATTTTTTAATGTAATTTATGAATCTAATTAGCATTGCACATCATGTTCCAAGTGGTGCAATAAAACTTCAAGAAAGGTTTGGAGGTAGACATGCAGAGGTAAAAGCCTGATTTCTGAAGAGTGAGTTTGTGGTAATGAGTGGTACGAACAGTAGAGTTGGGAATATGCAGATACACCTGTCACACACGATATAATTTTAATATGACAGACAGGGACAAAGATAAGGGGTATGATGGTACAACCAGTAAAGTCATAGGTGACTAATGATGAAGGAAGAAAACTAATGGGATTCTGTGAAAGACACGTGTTGGAAATGATAAGCAGTAAATTTGGTGAAGATTACAAATGTGAACTGGGAAGAAATATAATTGATTACATGCTGGTGTGGGAAAGACTCTTAACAGAATCTGATAAAGTCTGAAGTGGAAACTGAAATTATGCTGGTGTAGTGAAGCTGTCCCGCCACTGCCACCAATTTGTAGTGAAGCATGTGTGCTAACCACCAACCGTTACCACCAATTTGTAATGAGTTACCCTAGCTGAGTCTGATTTGAGTTGGGGGTAAAATTCCTTCCTCTTGGGGCTGTGGGAAACTGTACCTCACTAGGTAGCGAGTTGAGAGGACACTGATTTGCTGCCACCAGCAACAATTACTGTCGACGTTTTAAGTTCCAGGGCGTCCAGATACACTGTAGGAATTTCTGGCCTGGCTAATGAAACACCGTATGCTTCTTATTAACCATTTACTACACTTACGGCTGTGCGTTACTAGTCTACGTTACACATAGATAGGTTACTTGGGCCATGCCGGTACTGCACTATCACAGCCTTACAATGCCACTAGCTACGTTTCTTTTAAAATGGTTGTATACCCACTCCACTTCTTGCAAACACGAAAATTTCTGGGATTACTTAACTTCTGAATTTGCTAAAATTTCCATATTCACTTTGCCGACTTACCTTGGATTATAATGCTCACTAGCATTGTGTGGTGGTCAAATAAAGTTCCTTCAGCGTACAGCTTGCGTGCTGTTTATTACTCTCCTCCTGGTTTTGTCGAAATCTCCGACACACTTGCTGCTGACACCAACCGGTCCTCAACGAGAAGAGTGCACTTACACAGGTAAGCTCTGTCGCACTTATCACCACTTTTACCATTTGAACCCTTCACTATGCATTATCTGTTCGTTGATCGTAAAGCAAAAGACGTTCACCAGAGTCTTAATCTTGCAGCAAAGACTATACTTGTAGCACAATACTTATAATTTTTCCAAGTAATCCACCCGTTACTTTAACAGCAAAAGACTGATACGAAAGCCACCCGATGTTCAAGTTGCAAAAAACTTCCAGCAAAAGACGCCGTGGCATTGTTACACCCTCTACTTATAGACTTCCAGTGGCGTTGGTTTCAACTGGTTTATTCAGGTCAGACTGCTGAATGTGAAATTCATAAACCAATGGAAAACCAAGCTGTCACTAATTCCCATATTTGGGCATGGCGAGAATATCCAATAAGCTTTCGGACCGAAGTCCAATGTACGTTGTCTTCCTTCTTGACAAACAGGAAATTCTCACCACACCCGTAAGGCGGGTTGCCTATGGTACAGTGTCGCACATGTGCTAACTTAACATGAATTTCCTGTGTGCAACTAAATCAAGCTAAATGTACAAAGTGTATCAACCAAAAATGTACAAAATTCACAAAAATACACATATGTAATGGAGGGCAGTCAGCCATTCATAACACTGGTAATGTTAATAATATACCTGTTAATATTAGGAAGTAGTCAAGGAATAGCAGCAAATGGTGATATGGGGGGTGTGCGTGTGCACACACATGGAAAACTAAGAAGGTTCATAGAAATCGAGAGAGGACAAGAAAGTTGCTTTTATTAATATGCTAAGTGATATTGAGGAGGTGTGTTCTCAGGAAATAAATGTGATGGTCCAGAGGAGTGACATTTGCAAGTCAGTGAAAATTTTGGATTTATTAGTTAAAAGAGCAGGAGCAGAAAGAAACACTGAAGAGGCAGAGATCAGATATTGGTTTGATGAGAAATGATTAATGGGAGGAACTCTGAGAAGTTTTAAAATTAATAGTGATTATCTTAACATGACTCATCCCTTTGTGCTAATTATATAAAAAGCCTACACCTGTGTCAAGTACAGCATCTATTTGTTATAGCAAACCAACACCTACAAGTTTAGGCTGTTCACTAAGCCAACATCAGGCTGTACAGGATTTGCAAGAAGGTGTAACATATAACAGTGCAATTAATATTTTTCAGGATTGAGGTTTCAGAATTGTCATATTCAGTAATTCATAAATGTCATAAATACTACATCATCATAGCAACTGCTTAGTAAAACAGTCCTAAGAATATGATGATTTATTGCTCTTTGGGAAAGCAAGTGCACACCATGCAAAAATATGACTAAAATCACTAAAATGAAAGGCATTGGTTGAATAATTTATAACTCATGGGTGTGAAAGCCTGGGGCATTATACACTGATGTTTATGTTTGTGTGTGTGTGTGTGGTACTGCCATGTGGATGAGAGAAATGGGATTGCTTGGTTGTGACTAGGAATGTAGAATTGTGGGCTTTGAGGAGGGGAGCAGAAAGAGGAATGTGTCTTCTATGTATAGGGATTCCATTTGTCCCAGTTTTTTGAGTTTAACCCTTTAAAGACAAAGCACATCTGTTTTATATAAGGACTCAGTGTGTACCACGCTGTAAACACTCTCCAATTCTATTATAAAAAGCAATCTCTTATTGTTTTATAAGGCAAAAGTTGCTGTTTGTTCTGAGATCCATACAAAACACATAAACACAATGTGGGCACCACGTAGAATTTTTTAATGTTAAACCTGGTGGTATGTAAAGTTACCGCTAGGCTTTAAAAGGTTAAAAAGCTGCAGCCTGGTGTCATGCATATTTCAATGTGGGATGCCAAAGTCCGATGTTTTGCAAGCCCTAGAAATATGATATTTCTGACACTGCATACATGGACTTTACAATGATGGGAGAAAACATCTGTAGAAGTACGACATTCATCACCCAGCCACTAACAGGAAGGAATAGGAGAGGGAGAGGAAGGGACACATACAAAAAAATCAGTCAGTATACTGTGTGTCTGAATTTGACCAGTATTTTCCTTCATATTTCATAACTCATGCTTTCATTACATAACTTTCTTTCATTACATAACTCTTCTTTCATTCCTGCCCCTCCCATCGCATTACCTAAATGTTATTAAGTGTCACAGGTTTTCGTTTGAAAAAATGGGATCCCTGTATATAATGAGATTGATTTTGTTAGAGAGTGAGTTGTCATGTTTAATGCATCACTTGTCAGACCTGCTGCAAGTAACATTGATGGTGTCTTTAGAATAGATGGCATTTAAAGCTCTTCGTGAGACTCCTTGATTCATAATTGAAATAAATGTATGATGAAATAGATACAGTATGGTAACTAATTGCGGATGGGGCACTAGTTGGGGAACAAACTGTTCAAAGTGTTGGCTTTTGAAATTAACAGCAGACGGATGCCATAGTGCCATTTCTAACCGGCTATGGTTTCTTCTGTCAGCAGTGACAGATCATACATAACGTTTGTAAGTAAGCGTGATTTAATTTAATTTTTAAATTTGTCATTGGGCTTAATAAAAGATTTGTTTAATGTTAAACGTCGAACTTCATGATCAGAGAGACCACTTGACTAGGTAATATGTCAGAGTTTTTAGAACACCTGTGTTCCACTGAAGAATTTAAACTTGGCTATGTGATTCTGCTTTTCTACTGTATGTCACAAAGTACATGAACAACTGAACTATTACACATTTGGACAATGCTAAGATGTAATTCTACTGCTTTAGCCCTCACAGAGTCATTCAGCACCTGTTATTAAAGAATTCTAAATCAAAAGAAAAAGTATTTTCAAGATGGCGAGCAAGGTGGTGGTGGTGGTGGTGGTGGTGAGTGACTTCAGCCCTTCATATTTAACCACTATTAATCAGAATAACAGCAATATGTGTTGTAATAATTGTATTAAATTAAAAAGTGAACTTCAAATAATACAGGATGAACTTAAATCAGCTCTGTTAATTATAGACTTGTTGCAGGAGGAAATAAACTCTACTGAGATGTCAAAGAATGTGAGTACAAACTACGTAAATAATGTTGATAATGAATCTGTAAGTGAAGAACACAATGACGCTGACTTAAACACGTGGATTCAAGTAAGAATTAGTCATTCAAATAGACAAAGAAAATGAATTCCAAGCCAGGCACAGAAGCAAATCATAACCTCAAACTGTTCGGCAGTGTTAAGTAACTGTCATGAATTATCTGGTATGTCTTCAAGTACTGACTTGGATTTAACCAGAGTATTACATGGAAAGAATAATGAGTCTCCAACATGGAATAAGCATAAAAGTGTATTATTAGGGGATAGTCACGTGTGATTTCATCACCCTCATCATGTGATTGACAACACCGTGGTAACATCATCAGGTGTTAAACTAAAGATCATGAATTACACATAGGGATGTGCAAAATTATTTGGGCCTTTGTAATTAATGGTTTACCATTGTAAACAGTTTTGAATGTTCCAGTATGTGGCATGAACGGTTCCCAACATCCTGGGATGTGCTACTGTATTGCGGCGTGAGTAATTCCAAACGTTTTAAAAGACTGTAGTGCCTTCATCTTCAGGGCGTGAGGTCTAAAGTCTGAAGTTCCTTCAAAACGTCTTGAACTACTCATCTAGTAACACGGTGTTGTTGCCCAGAAAACTTGAAACTTCAGCAGTGTGTCTGTTCATCATGTTTGTGCTTACAACACCTGGTATATGGAAGTGAATCTCTTGTGGAAAGCAGAGCATTAGCTGTCTGCAGTTGACAGGAATGGTCCCTCGGCATAGGCCTGGGACATCCCTTTCGGGATAGGAGGGAGAAAGGGGTAAAAGCACAAAGCATGCTCTTTTCTTTTGCCTAACCAATCACACACTTATTACACAAAGGCAAATAATTTGTGAATGCTCACAAAATTATACAACCTGTCAGCCATGAACTGTGTATCAAAACCAAAATAAAACATTTCAGAATTTAGACAGCCACACTAAGTTCATCTGCTCAAGAAAGCAAATATGTAGAAAACCTGTTTTGTTAGAACTGGATATTATGTTCAAACAGTAATGTAATTTTAAAGATTCCTTTATTAATTTTGGACTTGTTATTACTTATTTGTTGTGGCCATCACTAGATGCATACCCAGAATTTTTTGCAGGAGAGGGGGCCAGGCCCTTAGGCTATATATAATTTATGTTTGATTTTAAAAATAATGTTATAAAAATCATGTTGTAAGTATAACCTAACACTGTCTGCAACTGCATTTATATACGAGGATTGCTCAGAAAGTAATGCCCCACATTTTTTTTCTCAGAAACTATTTATTCAGAATGTATGAAATTCACACACAGTATAACTGGATGTTTCCTTTACACATGTTATTTTTCCACATAATCTCCATCTAAGTCTACAGCCTTATGCCAGCGTGAAACAAGGGCATGCATTCCTTCCCTGTACCAGCTGGTTTCCTGTTCACGTAGCCATGTCCTCACTGCACGAATCACGCTCTCGTCATCTTCAAACCTTGCCCCACGCAGTGCATCCTTCAGTGGCCCAAAAAGATGAAAATCTGATGGCGCCAGATCAGGACTATAGGGGGGATGGGGGAGCACAGTCCAACCAAATTTGGCGATTGCCTCCTGGGTTCGTAGACTTGTGTGAGGGCGGGCATTGTCATGCTGAATCAACATGTCTCCTGGATTCCTGTTAGGCCGCACTCGCCAGTAACGCTGTTTCAGTTTTTTTAAGGTTTTGATGTACGCGTCCGAATTGATTGTCTCACCTCTGGCCATCACATCCACCAGAATCACTCCATCAATGTCCCAAAAGACGGTGATCATGACCTTCCCGGCGGAAGGAGTTGTCTTGAACTTCTTTTTTCTTGGTGATTGCAGATGATGCCACTCCATTGACTGCCTTTTCGTCTCCGGCTCGTAATGGTGAGCCCAGGTTTCATCACCTGTGACGATCCGGGACAAAAAGGCCTCCGCCTCAGCACCAAAACGCTCCAACAATTCAGAACAGACGGCTTTCCTTTGTCGGCTGTGCCGGTTGTGAGACTTCGAGGAACCCATCTTGCACATACCTTAGAATATTCCAAAGCATCAATAATTGCCATTGCACTTCCAGTGCTGACTGAAAGCTGTACGGCCAATTGCCGACTTGTGATGAGCCAATCCACATGAATAATGTCATCAGCGCGCTGCAACATGTCTGGGCTCGTGGCTGTGGCAGGACGGCCAGACCGTGGTCGATCATGCAGCTCCGTTTCTCCACTTCCTGAAGCCTTAACTCTCTGAACCCAGCGTCCAGCGGTGCTCCTATCGACTGCACAACTTCCATACACAGCACACAACCATTTGTGAATGTTCCCCACACTTTCTTTCTCCGCCACTAAGAATTCAATTACAGCTCATTGTTTGTAACATTTGTCAGACACAGACGCCATTTTCACAGACTACTACAGCGGCACTATCTGTTGGACGACCGTGTAATTACACACATGTGCGCAATAAACATCAGTGTTGGTACCTCTCAATTTTCACATTGCTATCTTTATTCTGGAATGAGAAAAAAAATGTGGGGCATTACTTTCTGAGCAACCTACGTACAAACAAATAAAACTACATGTTCCATGACTCAATGACAGTGTCCTAGCTTGTTTTTTTATTTTATTTATTTATTTTTCAAAATGCTAATGTACTAGTCATCAGCTGCTTTCAGTGGCTGATTTTGGCTGAGAGGTAAATCATGTAAAGCTTTTGGAATCATTCAACCTACAAAATTTGTGTCTTTTAGATTTCAGTTTTGGCGGTTTAGGTGGGGGGGGGGGGGGCTGGAGCCCAGTTCCCCTTTGGGTGCGGCCCTGCTTATCACTGATATATTTGTCGACATCAATCCCCACCACCACCACCACCACCACCACCACCACCACCACCACCACCATCATCATCATCATCATCACTTTGCAGCTGAAGTCTGCCTTTTTTGTTATTGAATTATTTGTTTAATGTAATGTCAATATTTAATATTTTAAATATATTACACGGTTGTATAACAAATTTCCTCTCCTTTTCTTGATGTACCTCACAATTCTGATGTAACATAATCAACATAAAAGTGTGTGTGTGATTCTATGTTGTACTGCCAGGATTTCAACTTGCTCAAATACTTTCAAAGTCACAAACATTTGTGATTATACAAATGCTAATGAAGTCAAACTGGTGGCTTTATGGTTCATCTGCTTAGTAATGTTTATGACACTGAGAAACAAAGGGGAAATTATGTCAGCTACTCTCAAGTAGAACACTGTGGAAGGAAAGAAAAATTTAGCCCTTTGTGAAAAGTTCTCTCATCACTGTACTGTTCAACTTTACTCTATCTCAGCCAATGTTTTCCACCTTCCCAACTACACTATTCATGATGGGCAGTTCTCAGTATCAAGCTTGTAAGCTTGCTAAATGTAGCAGGTAAGTTCTATGTACATGATCAACTTCATCTTTTATGCCCATTATTTTCATGCTTCTGAACCCATTCAGTAGCACAGTGCTGCTTTTGATTGCCTAAGTCAACATCATGCGAATGTGTCACATGGAAAGAACATGATATGAATACTGCAATAAGAAACAAAAAACTTGGTCTGCGATTTGCCGTTTTGGACTGTTCATATTTACTGGAGTTCAACAAAAGTATGTTACAATCACACATATGTCTAGTCCTAAATACTACCTGCAAGCATTTGTGTTACTACTGTCATGTTTATTTTTGTGAACTGGTTTCTCACATATAGAGCTATACATAAACGTTGACATTTGTTGGCCGGTTTGGAAGTATCTCCATGAAGTGGGACTGTCCAAGCTAACAAAGGACGTCACACTGCTGGGCTGACGAAGGACTGCCTCACATGTTGTACATGTTGCTGTACTTCAGGCTGCAGATTGCATATTCCTTGTAGGGTATTCAGAAGTGGTAGTGTGTTGGAATGGCAAAGATTGCTGATGCGTGGGAGGATCCATCCATTATTGTTCTTCAGGATCAAAGACATCAGGAATTACACTGTACTGACACTGAGTTATGCAAGCTCGTAGAACGGCCTTCCCCACAGCATGACACCTGTGAGAAACCACTGTACTTCAGTTTAGCACTTTGAGACCCTTCTATAAGGTAAGGCACAGCAAATCTACGCGCACCCCCCCCCCTTCAAACTTCCAGTGGTTTGGATTACCTGGCTGTTACACAGATGTGCAAGTACTTTTCTTTACACAGTTTAGGCACTTCAGCTGCTACGCAATGTTTTCACCATGCATTACAAGCATAATCCTGCATAGTAGATAACATAACCTCACCTTACCTTCTTGTGCCGGCAGGATAAAGCCAGTGTTTTCAATTGGAATTCCACTGTGTAGCACAGTCGTATGTCAACAGTGAAGAAAACTGAATGTGTATAGCTCTATACCCAAGAAACCAGTTCACAAAAATAAACATGACAGTAGTAACACAAATGTTTGCAGGTAGTATTTAGGACTAGACATGTGTGTGATTGTAACATACTTTTGTTGAACTCCAGTAAATATGAACAGTCCAAAATGGCAAATCACAGACCAAATTTTTTGTTTCTTATTGCAGTATTCATATCGTGTTCTTTCCACGTGACACATTCGCATGATGTTGACTTAGGCAATGAAAAGCAGCACTGTGCTACATATCTGCATATTATAATCAATGTGGCCTGATCCTGCTCAGTGCTGTACTGCTTCCAAGCATCAGTGAGCACTTCTCACCTACCCAGACCACAGTCCCTGTCAGGCTGGACAGTCTGGGGCTGAAACCTGAGTGGGGGAGAGATCTTCCATACCGACCCAAACTGGCCCAGAGGTCCAGCCAGTCTCCTGTGCAATCAGTGGGGGACTACGCAGTCAGGGCATGGTGATGACCACTCACACCCATCTAGTGCCCTGGTTAAAGAAGGGGTGGAGCTACACCTCAATGCCCCCTCTGTGCCTACATGGCATGTTACAGGGTGAACTTTAAATTTTCACAGGACACAGTACTACCAATGCTGCCATGTTCAGCTGCTGCCTGAACCCTCACTGAACAGCACAAACCAGCCCAGATATGCTGCCTAAATTTCTGCACGTGCTTTACGAAAGACATGAACATTACTTCAGCAGACAAAGATAAAATTATGAACTGAATTTTATTCTGTGGGAACAAGAAGATATTAGGTGTTATATTTTAAACTGTGTTAAATATTCTTGTTGCCTAAATATATACAATAATTCTGTATGTATGTCACCACGATTGTGTCTGAAATATACGTTTGTAGGACAAAGGTGATGAATGGCTGTGACTTCTGCCTGGTGCACTGTGTATGACAATATCCTACCTGTACCCCTCCCAGGTGTTTTAATACAATTATATCCTACTTGTACCCTCCCAGATGTTTTACTAAGGGGGTGTCACTGTAATGGTGAGATCTACTCATGTCACACATACCTTTATCACTGGGGCTCCTTGTAGGCTGATGCTGCACAGGTGAAGATGGACAGAGAGGAGAGTACTATGTAGTCACTGAAATGCCCCACCAACATCCTTCATTACCGGCAACATTTTTATCTGTACTGATGCCACTCCAGCACTGCCAACAGAATAACAATAACATTAGGCTTTAGAAACTGTGAATCTTAATCTAAATATACATGTATACAGGTACGTGTGATTTTTTCAAGTGCATTTACCTATGCCTGGATCTCACATGTGGTCTTGTTCCCTCAGGTCTCCCTACCAAAATCCTTTATGCACCTCAGCCCTCCCCCATACAAACAGTCTACAAGGTACCCTGACACTGAATTTAACATACCAAATGATACTAACCTTCAGCACACCGAATCCTAGCAGTTCGTATACAACAACTGCGGCTCCAGAGACTCCTCGTTTGCTCTCAGTCTGCAGCTATGGCCCCGTAACATGTGTTTTGCTGCCGAGATGGATGTACTGGGCCATGTACAACACTTTGGGTACAGCACGATATCAAAATGGTGATGGTTACAGATGTGTCATCTTCAGTGCATAGATAATACAGCCTCAAACCCAACAACCAGCACAATGTGCGACAAAATTTCACCTCCTGGTATGACCAGAGGTGCTGCTTCCTCAGTTTGACAAGTCTTGACACTGGTGACTTCCCAGGCCTGTCAACAACGAGTATCCAGTAAATGACCTCTCACATAACTGCGCATTATAAATGAATCTGTTCCGTTCCTTCAAACTCATGAAAGCAGCACTGGCAGTGTGTGTCATCCAGCTCTGCTGTCCTGCACGGACCTCTGCCATGGTCTCTGCTCACATGCCCCACCCAGCCCTCCTGATTTGCCAGATTCCTGCCATGAACTGTTTCACACACACACACACACACACACACACACACAGCACTGACACACTCAAGACACCTTCCCTGGCTGCAAGCCACAATACAGAAAACACACAGCACTACCGGTACTCTGTATGTCCCGCCCCCTTGCCTGGTCTTGGGGCACAGGATCTTGCATAGTTCTACAATCTATTTCATTCATTTGAATGTTGTTTTCAAAAGTGCGCAATTTTCAGTCATCTGAATGTTGTTTTCAAAATTGCGCAATTTCGTTAGTTATTTCTTTGTACCTCTCCGGCGATGTTCAATTATGTTACTATTTTCCACTTATGAAAATACAAAAACTAAACACCCAAGTGCAGATCATATCAAGCTACTGGCTCCGTTACGTTGCACCAAAGATTTATTTCCTTCAGACCATTTCAAATAATCATACAAAAATGTCTGCCATTCACATCTGTAAGGATAAGTGTCAGTATCTGAACTGACACCCACTTTTTTTACTGCAGCCTTTGCAGATGGCATGGAAGAAGACACTGTGTGGTGCTTGCTCACTCAGGAACTTCACATCATTCATCATTGGGACACTGACTAATGCCACTCTGTGAATGCAAAAGAAGAGAAAGAGTTGCATAAAGCATATAATTCTTGTAATAAATACATCACAGTAAGAACCAACACCAAGAGTATCACCATGCAGTGTCAGCCAATGAAGATTTATCTACTCATCACCATTTAAGTTAAATTATGTATCATGACGGTTAAAATTAATGGCAGTTTCAGGGTAAAAAAGAAAAATATCCTGACACACACAAAAAGCTTTGAGCACATGTATTTGAGTAGTGGCAGTTTGGGTGTGCACAAACAACCGAAGTATGGCAATTATAGGCCTTAGTACTTGAGAAAGAACACACAACTCAAGTTCTGAAGCAGCCTCAGAAATGGCGATGTATTTTTCAAGAAATGATTTGTGTATTACATATTATGGACAATGGTGCCTTAATTCTTCAACAACTTCAAATTTTTATACTTAATTTCTTGAAGAATGTAGTGTGCAGCTTATTCAAGGGTACGAAGCATTCAAGAAAATGTGCCATATAAGTATGGATGTATGCCCAAGCTCCTTCATGTCACACATGCCACATATTTGGATAGATACAATTTTGTAAATGGGGAAAGAAAATGTAATAAATTTCACTCATTGCAAGCGCTCCAATGTGGCAGAAAACCGTCGCATTAATAGAACAAAGCATCGATTGCTGTTATAAGAATACTATATTACACACTGTTCATTTCATACACAGAACACTTCAGAATGTAGATTTTGCTGCTGCCATGAGGCAAGTCATATCTTAAACCTATTCTGTTCAGACCATTACAATAAGTAAATTCATATCCCTGGAAATAGAGATTTGCTTCAGTTTACAGACCCAACACACTATGTTCAAGCCCAGCCTTACAGGTTATATGACAACCCACATTACGAAACCTTCCCAAAAATTACATAACCCGTTCGATGAAGCACAGTACAGTACCTCTTGAGCAGCTAGCTATCATTGTCATATAGGCACTGCATTCCCATCATTTACACAAACTGAAGGCTTGATGTTATAAAAGTTCCAAGAGTCTGCAACTTGTCCCTCCCCTGAGGTAGAAGGACCCAGTTCTACAACACTGCCAAAACTTTCATCACGTTTCGGTACACATAACACAACAATAACAATACACTCCATTACTACTACAGTATAACAACCAAAATTTCTCGTCAGAAAACATTAACTTTTTTGTATTTCATTGCTTAACGAATTCGTAACTGAATCTAATCCCGAGTAGGGCCTTCATCTCTGATGACCACTTTATATAACCTTTTACTCACCAACATTTCCACATGCTGTTTATTTATTGTTATCCCAAGCAATGTACCTACATTGAAATTACGCAAATATTATATTCAACAACTTGCCGCCTGTCACTACCGTCTGCGTTACAGCTGTCAGACCGACTCATCATGGTTGCCAATGCAATTATCCCATAAATTCAAGTCACGGAACCCGAATTATATGCAAAATCGAGAAACATAGAAACCACCGTTACGCTTCCACATATGACGACAAAATAAAAAAGTATTAATCCTCTTACGTGAGTATGGGTTTTCTTCCAGGTGCCAATGTGAGACTTCTGGTTTCTGAAGGAATCTCCCATAACATGCATTCATTTTGGCAACAAAATTTTGATTCCAGATTTTAAGGAAATTTTTTGCCACCCACAGAGGTTAGGGATTCAGATTTTGCCTACTGGCACTTTAAGACTTGATGTTTCATTTCAGTCACAACATCCACGTACCAACCAACATTCAGTGTACCATGGTTACGACGCGTTATCATACGCTCGCAATGTTGGCGATCCTGAATAGTGGGTAATTTGAAGTCTTTCATAGTGTCTTGCGGAATATGATGCCGTCATGTCTCAGAGGATTAATCCTCAGCCCTGTACAATATGACTACGTCAAATTTCATCGTGTCTTCAATGCCGTATAATTCGAAACTTGGTTACACGAACAAAACCAGTCCTGTATGTTGCCTGTTATATAAACCAGTGTTTCGAGTTTTTCGTGCATGTACACCACCACCCAGTTCCACGTAACAAGTAAACTTTTTTGGGGGCAAAAAACGACACTTTCTAAAACAAGAAAAATCCAGTCCTACTGACGGCCGTTACCGCGTAAAAGCACATCACTATGGCGTACTGATTCAAGCCGTAATGAATGTAATCACATTTTATAATAAATATATCCTAATAGCAATAATTATTACTCTCAAAGTATCATTAATACGCCGATTATTAACCATGATAACAAATTTCTAGTGTCCACGTCATATAAAAGGATTATAACATTTCGAATATCACACGAAACTTCTTCGAACTTACTTTCTTCAACGCCGGGAAAGAAGAGGTAGTGACCCTGTCTTGACGCAGGCCGTCGTGCACCACTTACCAGAAGTTATGTTTCCGCATATGTATATAATTCTTAACAGCGGAAAATTAGAAAACGAGATTTCTTTACGCGTATAAAAATAAACAAGGCGAAGTTTTAAGCATTAATTATCGGGGTTATTAGCATTTGATTACCGGATAACATTTTCGGAACTCAAAGTGACATCGATACGCAACGAGCAGGTCCATCTCCCTTATCGATCGAATCTAACGATCTTGACAGTGCCCGACAGAACAAGCAGTGACTTATTTCCGTGTCACTTCATTATCTGGGCCTGCATACTACCTGTTCTGACTTAAAATATTCCTGGTTTTTCTCAGGCTTTCCTGGTAAATGCCAGAATGATACCGATACCTCAAATTGCAACAAAACTAACAGAAGGACTGCACTTTGGTGATAGATATTTAACGCAAAATTTTTCCTATGCTTAACTAAGCACATTTGCATTCACACTACCCCTGAAATATTGAGAGTGATATGATAGAATTTTTTGGAGAAAGTGGCATACACAATTTTTAAATTTATGTTATAAAATAAAGGATATCTTAATTTCTCAGAACACTCCCTGAAAAGTAATTCTAGGTACGGGCCGCTGGTATTTCAGTTTTGAATGACCGTTCTTTAGTACGTATGAAGTTATTTTAAAACAAATAATGGCATTTAAATATAACAGGGAAACTTTTAAATATTTGATATACGTACATTATAAGAATTGTCATCATTGGTAGCGAAACTATTATCTGAAATACTGCAGACTTAAACAAAGAGAAGCCATAAATTTTGTAAGCATTTACCAGAACAAATCATCTGAAATAAACACATAAAACGTCACGTCCACCCATCCACGTGTTATATCTTCTAAACTGTCAAGTGAATTTCAGTCAAATTGTGGGTTCAACGTGGAAGCTAGAAATAGTCCTGTACAGCTAATTTTCGTTCACCTTATGTTCAATAAGATCCCTGCTTTACACGAAGCTGGAAGGAGCTTTACTGAATTTCTCAAAAACTGTTTCCCAATAAAAATAAAGAAACTCGTATAAAATACAGTATTCATTAAACTGGAGAGATCTTACATGAAATTTTTTACGTTGGTGAGGGAACCGGGATGTTGTAGATAGTATCATGACTAGGCTAGGGGCTGGACGACTCCGGGTTCGGAACTCCGAAGGGACAAGAAATTTATCAGTTATCCAAAATGTCCAGACCGCCTTTCGGCCCCACCCGGCCTCCTACTCAAAGCCTGTGCAGCGCTTTTCACGGCGTGTAGGAGGCCAAGTTACTATTTACATTCGTGACTGTGGACAGAACACAAAGAAAAAGATTACGTTTTAGTGCGTAGGATATCTGTAATGCTACAGCTTTGTACCCAAAGATGTATATATGTGATATACAGATATCAGTGCTATATTATGAGGTTCGGGGATCGAACCCCTGCTGGCGTAAGTAATTTTCTTTAATCCAGACCCGTTCAGACCGGTTCTGGGGACCACACAGCCTGCAGTGCAATGGGTACCTGGTCTCATTCCCGGGGGTAAAACGACCGGGGCGTGGCGTTGACCACCCACCCCTTTTAGCGCCGAGGTTATAATGACTCTTTTTGCCTTTACGTCATGAAGTACAGACAACTGCATATATTTGGAACATCCCTTTTACACCGTTTCTCCACACCGTTTTTCTATTCTTGTGTTCGTTTATCTATAGCTTGTGTGTAACCATTCATTCATTCTGTACTCTGTCTTGCGACAGGTCGATAGCCTCTTCCAAAGCGAGTTCTCCACATTGTGCGATCTAGTGCTTCCTCTTTCAATTTCCAGTATCTTCTCTTTTCCTTAAGTTCGTCCAGTAGCTGCTTACGCCTTCTTCCCCTTCTTCCAATCATTTCTATCATTCCTTCTAACTTTCCTTTAATCACGTGTTTTAGAAAGCAGTTTCTACGCAAGATGTGACCAATCCAGCTAGCCTTTCTTCTTTTTATTGTATTTAGGATATTTCTTTCCTCCTTGACTCTATGTAACACTTCTTCATTTCTCAACCGAACGGTCCAACTGATCTTCTCCATTCTTCTCCAAGACCACATTTCAAAACTTTCCAGTAACCATATCAGTAATTGAAGCTTTTGTTTCTGTTTATGCAGTAAGAATATAGCTTAGTTTCATTTGTACAATGTTCTCTGTCTTACAGGCCTACACAGGCTACATAAGTCAGATTTACCAGCGCGAGATTAGAGGTTCTTACAGCAGTGTTGCTGACGATTGAATTCTTCTGGGACATGACGCCCATTCGATTGGTGAGTAGTTTCTGAAGCTTCTTTGGAGCTTTCTGCCGCCAGCTTCAGGATATGAGCAGTCCAATGGGACGGCAATCTCTTAAAATATTAACACCTGAACATCTGGCAACAAGCCGTCATTCTGCTGTGGATGTGATATGGATCGTACAGGTGTGATGTCGTTTAGTCTGGTAATCATTTATGTACCGACGTCTCAAAGAAAACTGCAGCATCCAGTATCAGGGAAGATGAGCCATTTAATTCTCTACATTGAATATTCGAGTTATAACGTTTGACAATAAACCACAGCGGTGATTTTTCCCACGTTCGTAGGTTTAAACACTCCAGTTATTTTGGCACGTACGCTTTGTCTACATGAAGAATTACTGTGCATTGAAATACTCAAAAATATTATCGGAATTTTATAATAACTGAAAACACAGAAATATGTTTGACTACCAAACGTAAGAAGACGGTAGGTATGAATGAATCGTGAATGAACTACTATACAAAAGTCGAAAATAAAAACATATTTGTCCTTGACAACGGAAACGATTTTCCTTGTTGATGGTTATAAACATTTAGTGGATCTTGAGTCCGAAGGATATTTTTACAGGTTGGTAGATTTAATTGTTGCGGAATGTGTTATTATCCTGTTGGCGACATTTGGTTTTAGCAGCGCCACCAGTACATAAATCAGGTACTGGTTGACCATTGTTAGCATTGGTCTAAACTCGACAGTCGATAATCTGATCTGATGTGTGCAGCCACAACTCAGAAAGAGACTTAAAATAGTAGTGCCTCGTACAAAAGTAATTAAAAGTATGTCACAATCAGAGATTGTGGGTGCTTTCCCGCACATAAAATAGTACGTAGAAGATACTGCTGCCTGACTATAAACCAAATGAAGAAAGACATACGTAAAATACTATGTTAAATAGTAAAAATAATAATAATTATTAAATGTTATTAGGTGCTCACTCTTTATGAAGTTAGATATAACTTCTGTAATAATGTAAAGCGTGAAATCGTTAATACGTCTTTGAAGTACTGCGCTACAGGGGCAGTTATTTCACAGGTGTGCTGCGATGCTTTGGATGGAAGACTAAGCACAGAAAATGAAAGATACAAATTAGCAAATCGAATAATTGTACATATGACAATACCCTGATTGAGTACATGTTAGTAATTAGCTAAATCGTTAGAACTTATCCATATCTGACATCTGAAAGGCAAAAGTAGAAATTATTAGCAGGAATACATGTAGGCACCCCCTGGTGGTGGCTATGCAGGTACCCCACCACACTCCCTGCCGGATTCCGTTTATTGGCAGGCAGCCAAGCACAACAAATGTCTGCGTTTCAATATACAAGTTCTCATGAGTATGGTGCCCTTTGTTGGAAACAGTTTATGTTGTTGAATTCTTACTAACACTTCTTCTCAAAACTGACAGATTTTTAGGAAAACTAAACTAAGTTAACTAACTGGCTGACTGAATAACTAACTAATCAAAAACCAGCCGACCAACCAACCAACCGACCGACAGACAGACTAACCAAGCATGGTTAGTCTGCATGGAGCAGAGTCCTTCTAACAAACTGAAACTTTCTCAGCTAGTCAAGAAATTCCCCGAATTTTATGAAACTCGATGTTTCACTACCACATTCGCAACAGCCCGCCACAACTCCCTATCCTGAACAGGTGGATCCATTCCACGTCCTCCCATCCTATTTATTTAGGGTCCATTTCAATCTGGTCCTCCCAATTACGCCTATGTCTTCCAAGTGGTACCGTTCTTTCAGTTTTCCTCAACAAAAACCTCTACATATTTCTGTTCTCCTTCCACACGTATCACATGCTCTGCCAATCTCATTTTCCTCAATCTGATCTCCCGTATAATATATGCTGGGGAGTACAGCTCATGAAGCTCTTCATTATGGACTCTCCTTCAGTTCCCTGCTACCTCCTTCCATTTAGACCGAAATACAGTCTTTAGCACTCTATCCTCAAACATCATCGGCATATATTCTTCTCTTAACGCGAAAGACCAAGTTTCAAGACCGTAAAAAACAACAGACAGAGTAAGAGAACGTGTGTCAAAACTTTATCATCCTTATGACTTCTATAATTTTATGCAATAGATGTCATCACTCAGAAATGTATTTTATTTCCCTCGTGCTGCGAACACAGCAAGGTTGACAACCGCTGTGCTAGGTGTTCATCATACTTTACATGATCATTCGTATATAGTAGTGTTTATAAGCCGATGGTCAGCAGGCCAAAAGCTGTTCGCAACTTCATTTTTTGCCCATTCGCTGGTACCATTACTGCATACGTTTTGCCACAGTCGACAAAGTCACTATTTTGCAACTATTGGATACGCATGTGACACTGCGTCTCCTTATTTAGGGACAGTACTACGTAATCTCCTGCGCAATTTATAATACTTATTATTGAGTGTAGCTAATGTTGAATATAATTTTACACAAGGCATTAATTTTTGATCGGCCATAAGTACGTTTAGAATTGTTAGTAATAATTATATCTGCAGAGAAACGCACATGAGATGTTGGTTGGAAAACCTCGAGGAAACAGAAAGCTTGTAAGGCTTACGCGCAGATGAGAGGGAGGATAACGTAAGTGCATCTGAGAGAAATAGAAGGTTATATACTGGATTAATATGGCTCAGGATAATGACAAGTAGCGACTTCTTAAGAAAACGGTAATAAACCACTGGATTACAAAACAAGTAGGAAATTTCTTGACAAGCTTCGGAAATATCAGCTTCACAGGAGGGAAACTGTTTCGATTCTTATTATCCAGTGTATAAAATGAGGACGAACGGAGAGTAAACAGAAGCATGTTGTACTGAATTATACCTTTCCACATGTATTTATAAAATAATATCATTTTTTCCTTCTTTCCTGTGGCGCAATATTCCAAATCGGGCCTAGGCCGCCTCCTTTTGGAGGTTTCTAGATCACATTCAGACACACCACACTCAGCAGGACTCCTCTGGACGAGTGATCAGTCCATCGCAGAGACCCCTACCTGACAAAACACTCACAACAGACAAATATCCATGCCCCCCCCCCCGCGTGAGATTCGGACCCCATCACCGCAGCAAGCGCTCGGCCGAAGGCCGATGCCTTAGACCGCGCGGCCACATGTAATATCCTACTGGATTAGATATCAGTTCAACTTCGGAAAGAAAATGAGCTCACCCAACTATTGGCAGAAGAGTGCAAGATGAAGATGTACACGTATCAGCGAGTGTCCATGGCCGCCGACAAGAAACTTGATCACTTGCGGCCACTGGGGAAAGAAATTGGTTCGTTCGACTGCCACATGTGTCTCGGAGTGCATAACTTTACATACAAACGCGTGGAAGAAAAGCGGATATTTGGAGATAGCTTGATCAGAGAAGACGTGCAGACTGTTCAGTTTGCAAGCTACACCACACCAAGTAAGACTTCTTATACACACTCTACGTGACCAGTCAATCCTGTGTATAAATACGGTACTGGCTAATCAGAAAGCCAGTCTAATACAGTACTAACTACAAGGAGCTACAAGCAGAACTCATAAAGCGGACACTCATATTGCCAAATTTATAGTGAATCGCTTCGTTCCTGTAGGTTATTGCGTAGCGTGGGTTGGCAGTTTGTAACATAATACCAAACTACGCCACGCCACATCCACAGGAGAGAGAGAAGACCTCGACTATATGGCGGCGGAAGCTTGAAATCTTTCATAATTTATAGTAACTACAAAATATATTATTATTATTATTCGTGTTCTTATTATTTTATTATATTTTGTGAGGAAATTGTTACTTAAATAAAGACTGTATCTAGTTATATACACTCCAAGGTTCGCACTATCTCCATGTTTCACAATGACTGAACTGTGATAATTTGTTACCCAGTTTGTAGTTATGTTTATGATCTACGTCCATACCAGTTTCCACGTGCCTAGCTCTACAGCTTATTAATTACCGTCATAAAGTCGTAATAAAAGATCACTGGCACCGGCTTTGTGTTATTAGTGTACAATCTACGTAAAATCGCAACAGAAATTGCATATATAAAGATTAGGCCCATCTCGTGTTCAACCTTATTTCAGGGCCCTAAATTAAACGTCCCTTCCGATTGCAAGTTCACACATGAACTATTTCGTAAAGAAATTCAAAACTGCAGTGTCCGGAGTCGCCTAAACGGTACATTGTTAACACTAAAGTTCATGAAAATCGATATAAGATTGCAACTGAAACGGTGGAAGGTACAAATACACACACACACACACACACACACACACACCGCAGCATGGTGGTCTGATAAGCTAATTCTGTTTCCATAATAAAGCAAAGTACACTAAAGTGTTAATATGGAAGGCCTTGCCGGAGATGTGTGGATGATATTAAAATGGATTTACAAAAATTTATTATAGACCGATTTCGACGAAACTTGGGCTAATTGTAGTGCCTTGGCAGGGAATGTCAAGTGTGATGTTTCAGTCACCCCGTTACAGTGTGAGGCGAGATAGGGACGAAAAACTGTTTCGGTCTCAAGAGTAAAGTACTCTTTGTTACTGACCGATTTCGACGAAACTTGCATCTATTGTAGAGAGTGGACACGGAGTGCCAGATGTCATGTGTCAGTCACCTCGATGCCATGCGAGGCGAGATAGGGGCGAAAAACTGTTGTGACCTCTGGAGTAAAGTACCCTTCGTTACTGACCGTATTCGACCAAAATTGTACCAATCGTAGAGCGTTGAGAGGTAGTGCCAGGTGTGATGTTTCAGTCACCCCGCTCCAATGCAAGGCGCGAAAACGACGAAAAACGTTTCAACCTGGAGAGTAAAGTACCCTTACTGAGCGATTTCGACCAAACTTGCACTGATTGTAGCGCGTGAGCAGGGAGTGCAAAGTGTGATGTTTAGGTCTCCCCGCTGAAATGTGAGGCGAGATAGGGACGAAATACTGTTTCGGCCACAAGAGTAAAGTGCCCTTCGTTACTGACCGATTTCGACCAAACTAGCATCGATTGCAGCGCGTGGGTAGGGAGTGCCAGATGTGATGTGTGAGTCACCCCGCTGCAATGCGTGGCGAGACGGACGAAAAACTTTCGCTCTCAAGAGTAAAGTGCCCTTCGTTTCTGACCGATTTCGACCAAACTTGGAACGATTGTAGCAAGTAGCATGGGTTGCGAGGTGTGATGTTTCAGTATCCCGGCTTTAATGCGAGTCGAGATAGGCATGGGAAACTGTTTCGGCTTCAAGAGTAACGTGCCCTTCGCTACTGATCGATTTTGACCAAACTTGCACCGATTGTACCATGTGTATAGGGAGTGCCAGATGTTATGTGTCAGTCAACCCGCTGCAATGCGAGGTGAGACAGGGACGGAAAACTGTTTGGGACTCAAGAGTAAAGTGCCCTTAGTTACTGACCGATTTCGACCAAACCTGCACGGCTTGTAGCGCGTGAGCAGCGAGGGGCAATTGTGATGTTTCACTCACCCCGATGCAGTGCGACGCTGGATATGGACGAAAACTCGTTCAGCCTAAAGAGTAAAGTGCCCTTTGTTACGGACCGATTTCGACCAAACCTGCACTGCTTGTAGCGCATGCGTAGGAAGTGTCAGGTGTGACGTTTCGGACACCCCACTGCAATGCGAGAGGAGATAGAGGCGAAAAACTTCTTCAGTCTCACAAGTAAAGTGCCCTTCATTACCGACCCATTTTGATCAATCTTGCACTGCTAGTAGCGCATGTGCAGTGAGTGCCAAGTGTAATGTTGCGGTCACTCCGCTGTAATGCGAGACGTGATAGGGACAAAAAACTGTTTCTTTCTCTCGAGTAAATTGCCCTCCATTACCGACAGATTTCGACCGAACTCGCGTTGCTTTTATCGCATGTGTAGGGAGTACTATGTGTGACGTTTCGGTCACACCGCTGTAATGCGAGGTAATATAGATGAAAAACTCTTTCGGCCTCACGCGTAAAGTGCCATTCATTACCAACCGAATTTCACCAAACGTGTTATGCTTGTAGCCCATGTGTACTGAGTGTCAGGTGTGACTTTCGACCACCCCGCTGCAATGCGAGGCGAGATAGGGCTGAAAAACTGTTTCGGTTTCACGAGTAAAGTGTCATTCATTACCAACCGAATTTCACCAAATTTGCACTGCTTGTAGCCCTATGTAGCAAGTGCCAGGTTTGACGCTTCGATCACTCCGCTGTAATGCGAGGAGACAGACGAAAAACTGATTCAACCTCACAAGTAAAGTGCCCTTCACTGTGGACCGATTTCGACCAAACTTTGCACTGTTTGTAGCGCGAGAGGAAGGAGTACCCGTGAAGGACCCGTCACTACCCTCGTCGTATCATCCCATACGTCTGTTACAATTGGTAAACTGTTCGAAAAGATCCTACTTAGTAGGTTCCTGAATGAAGTAAGCGGGCGCAGGCTCCTGGGTGTTGAGCAGTTTCGATTCAGACCCAAACACAGCACATCTCTTCAACCAGCCCGCCTCGTTGAAAGGGTCACCAGGAACTTTGGCGCGAAGAGGCTAATACGTGTTCATTTTCTCAATGTGGCTAAGGCCTTCGAAGCCGTTTGGGTTGATGGTCTTCTCTTTAAGCTAACCGTCCTCAACTTCCCCTCATACCTGGTAAATCCATCTCTTATCTGCACAACCGGACTTTCAAGGAGCCCTTCCAATGAGTCACATCCGCCCGTCGTGACATGCTGGCTGGCGTGGTGCAGGGCGCTAGTTTCCCCTGTGCTGGTCAGTCTGTATGTAACGACATGCCTGTGCCATCCCGTTGCGTCGAGTTGGCCCTGTACGCGGACGACACGGCCATCATGGCCACGTTCCGCAAACCAGCGCTGCTTCACAGCTACACGTAATCCTATCTCAGAGACTTAGAGCGGTTGCTGAGAGAATGGAGGATCGCCATTAACGTCTCAGAGAGCAATGCAATGCTCTTTGCTAAGGATGCCTGCTGAGTTCCCTAACCTCGATCGCTTCAGTTTCTTGGGGAGCCAATCCAATGAGTCGATACAGCCCGTTATTTGGGTGTGACTCTCGATTCACGTCTGACCTGGCTGCCTCATGTCGTTCACATCAGGAAGAAAGCCTCCCAGAGACTGGGAGTGCTCAGCTGTCCCCTAAATAGGAGAAATGGTCTCTCCATCAGAAACGGAGTTTTGCTCTATAAGCAGCTCATCCACCCAATGATGGATTATGCGTGCCCCATTTGGAGGTCAGCCACCTGCAGCCATGTCAAGAAGCTGCAGGTGCTTCAGTCCAAGTGTCTTCGCATTGCTACTGGTGCCCCTTGGTACATCAATGACAAGCAAATTCACGAGGATTTGGGAGTTCCATTCTTTGCCGAACAGATCAGACCTCTAACCGAGAATGACGACTCAAGAGTTAGCTGGTGTGGGGAACCCTTTAGTTCGATAGTTCGGCAGATATTTATGCAGACCGAGGGCTGACCCGCGTCGCCTGGCACTCTAGGCACGGAGACTGAGGTTGCAGACCAGTTGCAGACGCCTGCAAAGTGGTGGCCAACAGACAATGAATCGTGCCCAGCCGGGCACTTTTCGGCTACCCTGACTGAGGTTTTCTGCAATTTTTCCTCATTTGCAAGGTGAATGCCATGGTATAATGCAAAGTTGGGGCAGGGCCCGCACTCCACCCTCTCCCAGGCACGGTGGATTCACCAAAGGGCCTAAACATAGCTATACATTTATAGCATGGGTTCAAATCCCAGAGAGCCAACCAACCTAACTATTCTCCCCCCCAACTAGGAAGACTATGTGCTCCTAGAGCACAAGGAAGACTATGTGCTCCTAGAGCACATAGTCTCCTTTAGCATACTAAGTCCTGGCACTAAACTGATACTATAAATCGTTAGCATAAGCATAATCCCTAGTTACAGTGTAAGGTGTCAGTTACTGAGCCCAGTGACGTGTTAAAATGCAGGAATGGCTAGACAGACCAAGGGACGTCGACTTGCACTAGTCTCCACCCCTAGTTAGCTCTTTGGCTGATTGGTGGTTGGTTCAGCATTAGCATTCTCTGCTCAGCACCTGAGGCAGCACATTCTGTTCAGCCCTCCAAAGGCTTACACTGTGCAGCTATAGGCTGATTGGCTGTGATCATTGTGCACAGCGTCAATTGACTCTACTGGACTGCGCTGTTGCATTGAGTTTGGTTTGTGAGACCTGACCACTTTGTTCACTCCTTGCAAGCAAAGTTCTTTTGGAAGGACTGCTGTGGCTGGTGTCAATTACTGGTAGACCTTCATATGCAGCCCCTTCACCGCCTCCAAAACATGTAACGAGGACAGAGGTTGTACTTACTGATAAATTTGTACGTCACGACATAAATAAATACTGACATTAAATGTTCTTATTTTAGTCGTGATTTTGACAGAAACCCAACCTACAGTAACCCACATTAGAATTTGTTTTTTCAGGAAAATGGGTAGGTTTATTAATGTTCAATAATTTAATAATAGGAATACTAACTTTTTTTGACTGGTTTGTTGAACATTCATCAAGGATACATGGTAAATGAAACAAGAAAGATGACAAAGATGTCGGTCAGCCAGAGGAACATTAAATTAAAAAAAAAAGTTTGTTTATTTAGTGTAGTCAAATTTACGTTACCAGCAACACTTTCAGGACCAGCAAATGCTTTTTAAGGCACACAACAAAAACTGTTTCTGCCAAGGATCAAATTTGCGTAAAATCAGACACATTTAACATTATACTTTCTGAATAATAAAAACATACAGAACTGTTTAACTCAGGTACTAAATGTAGTACTGACCAGAGTTACGGTACATAAACTGATCAAATTTAGTATAACGTCCCTCTGCACAGCAAGATTGAAGAGAGCCATCCTTTTGTATGCTGTTAAACAGAATTTTTGCCGACAGCACTGGATCCTGCTCACTTTACTGCTCTTCAAACTTTTGAAACAAAGTATCTTTGTTCTTTCATTCCATTGGATATCTTGCCTGTTCACATGACAGATTCCATTTCTAACCAATTTATTCGAATGCAACAAATCTTCACAAAAACTGAGCATTGTATATTTCAACATTTATTTAAAACTCTGTTCTCTCATTTAAATAATTATTGCAGTATAACAGTATAAGATTATTTAATATTAATTACCAAACACTTCAGTCATGAGGCATGTGCATATCCATCTTTACGTCTAATAGAATTCAGCAGTTTTACACAGACAAATCTATCATGACTCTCAAATGCCACTTCAGGAAACAGAAACCAAACATCAGTTTGGTCTCCAAACCTCTTCACTTTCCAACCCATAGTTGCCCCAGTACTGTGATGATTGTGGTCTACACTGTTTGTGTCAGTGATAATCATCACAGAACTCACGGCATTCTACATGTGTCCCGACACAAAATTCTGAGACAACATATGAGACATTACAGTAAATAACCACGTTGTTTCTACTTGCATGTCATGACAGTACCACTAACCATAGCAAGAGTATAACAAAACAAATCCAAATTAAATACCTACTTTCATTCATTACCTTTGTTTCCAGTCTTTATATTACATGTATTTCACGGAAATGAAATGTAATGAAAAGAAGGACAAGAGTCAATTGGTATTACTATAATCTGAATCTAACTGATGAGTTATACACTGAATCCAACGTTTTGGCACTTTGGGCTCCAAGACATTGGCGATTTGGCATGTTACATCATACAACAGGACGAAGGGCAGTCCAACCATCCTACAGAAGTATGCTTCCATACATCTTCGTGTTTATGGACAGGGCAAACGCTTACTTTCAGGGGATGGAATGCACAGAACAGATCTCACCTGAAAATAATTTGTGTTTCTCCTAATGCGCTAACAATGTCATCCCAGGTCCAACTACTCCAGGAGGCATAATTCTGTGATTGGACAATACAGGCCTCAGCTATATATAGCCTCTCTTCCTTGAGGACTGGAAGGGCTGTCAGTTCATTTCTTGTACATATGTTGCTGGGAAGATGCCAACGATACCATTCAGTTCGCCAAGCCACCAGCCATCTGCTTGTTTGTCATGGATCTTGATAACATCACCTGCAATCAAATTACTTGCAGTTTGTATTTGTGTAAGGGAAGCTGTCCCTGGACCTAAAATGAAGGGGGATAAAAAAGTCAGTTTAGTGACAAGGCTATAGACTTATTGCCTATGGAAATGACACCCAGTTACTAGTAGGGGAAAAGATCCTCCTCTTCTCCAGTGTCCAGACAGGCTCTGAAGCATACCAAACCTCGCACCCAACAGGTAACAGGATTCATTTCCTGGGGCCAAAGCAGTTGAGCTTGAAGGTGAGCACTCATCTCCATCTAGTGCCACAAACACACAGAGATACCACTACACTTTCAGACACACCTTCATCATTCTCTCATTAAGCACAAGTACTCTCTTTATATTTACTGGATATAAAAACTACGTAAACATCAGATATTGACAGTAAAGCTCCACACATTGTGCTATGGATGGAGATCAGTGGCCTGGGCTATTCTGAATGAAGTGGCACAAAGATAGCTCCCTGTCTCTGCTTGTTGTCCAGTCCAGACAATTCAGTACTCTGATTGGAATGTAACAGCTCTAGACATGATGCATATGCTGAATGCATGGTGACCAAAGAACTGGATATGACAAAACAGCTGTCAGTGCAGGAAATATCTTTTAGTATTCTTATACACAAAATATTCTTGACTAAAACACCCAGTCTTTTTGCACATCCCACTTGGCTGAATGGTGCAGCAGCAGTGTTCTTGACTTGCGGTCAAGTACCTGGATCACATCTTGGTTCAACTACTGGCTGTAATGAAGGTATGGTTCTTCCGGCTTCTCCAAGCATACGCTCAGATGGTAAATTCAGGCAGGCCGTGAACACTTCTTCCCAAACCCATAACTCCTCACCCATTAAGATTATCTTCCCATTTTATCGCATATTAAATATATTATTTACTTCAAAAACCATTGCAAAATAACCTATGGGAACATCCTTCAAACTCCTAAAGGCCCCTTCCGCGTGACTCTGCAGCAGGCAACTGCGAACACTGCCATGCCATGCCAAGCCAAGCCACAGAGTTAACTAAGGGCAAAGATCTGTGCAAAGTGCAAGTCGACGTCCCTTAGCCTGTTTACACATTCCTGCATTTGACCCCAGCGCTGGGCTCAATAACAGACACCTTATACCATAACTGGGGATTTTGCTTTTGCTGACAGTTTCCAGTCTCGTTGGTAAACCTTGAATTGGACGTACTAAGAACTACAGATCAAGAAGCACATAGCCTTTTTTATTCAAAGGGCATATACTTTGCTGGATGGCTCCCTGGGGTCTGAACCCAGAGTGTCATAAGTCAACCGGACATCAACACCCTATGGTACGTATTACAATCCAATTGAATTTTTGAAAGTTTGGCTGTATATTTACATAATTTGTGACCTTAATATTATATTGATTTTTTAGGACACCACCACTGGCCTTAATGAAATATTGATGTTCATATTCCACAACCAGCACCCTACTGTTTCTTAAAGTGTATCAGCATTCTACATCTGATACCAGTGACCAAATTTGACAGCCAGAGTGAAAGTCTTGGTGCAGTGATCTTGTTTTTACTTCTATCATTTTAACTGCAAATTGTGTCTTCTGGTGTTTTACCTGGACCTTCAAGACTTATATACTTCTCATCAAAGTGTCCGGAAATTGAAGTGACATTGCTTCAACCTGTTGCATCTGGCCATCTGGTGTACTGATGCTCAGTGTTTTTATGTTTTCATTTTTAACCCTGATGATTGTGCCACAGAGCATCAAAACACATTGGGTTGAAAACTAACATCCTTTCATAAGATTTTATTATAACTTGTGCATGTGTTGGTATGTTTGAATGCAATTTTAGTAATCTTAGTCGACGTCTTCAACCAAGACGGGAAATCATTAGCATAAATGCAATCCCCAGTTACAGTATTAGGTGTCTTATTGAGTCCAGCGATGCAGTGAAAAGCAGGAATGGCTAAGGAGACCAAGGAACATCAACTTGCGCTCTGCGCAAGTCTCCACCCATAGTTAGCTCTTTTGTTGGTTGGCCCACTGGCAGCATTCACTGCTCAGCATCTGTGAGAGCAACACACTGCTCTACATTTCACCGACATCAGACACTGCTCAGCATTTTCCAAGCAGCACTGTGCTCAGTGTCTGACCTAGTGACATGCTGCTCAGCACCCAACCAAGGAGACAGCTTCAGCCAGCCCTCACTGACTGAGTACTCAACAGCACCTGCCCGACATCTGAGTCGATGGCACTCTCTCCCATCGGAATGTTTGTCATTTAGATCTCACTGTACTGCACCTTCCTTCAGGAATAGAGCTCTTTTGGCAAGACCGTTGTGGCTGGTGCCAGCTACTGGTGGACTTAGAATCATGGCCCCTTACCACCACACGCAACACACACTGAGGCTCATACTAACAGATATGACCACTGTGTGACTGAGCATTAAAATAAACACAGATATAGATGTACCTTCTGTAGTTGTGCCTTCTCGAGCAGATTCACCCTGCAGTAACCCACAACTGGACAGCCATGTCACAGTATCTATATCTCTTGCGTTTGCACAGTGCTTCTGTCAAAATTGAGCAGACACTGGTGTTTTCCATTATAATGATGGCTTTGGAACTAGGTGTTGTACAGACCATTTGGGAAACAATATTTTGCGGCTAATACAAAACTCACATACCTGGCTGCAAATTCAGCTCATCATATAACTTGGCTGTATACTCATAGAGGGCCTGGCACCGTCCAATGCTTGGAGAGGCATCCATAACTGGGGCGCCAGCACATTCTGAGATGACTGGGCACTGTGTCAGCACACTGCTCTGGTAATCCTTCTCACTGCCCTGGCTGGAGAACTCGTCTGAACACAGGCGGTCTGGTTAGCATATCCACGACATTACTATCAGCCTAAAGCGGCCCACACCCTTTGCTCCAATGCTTTAAAAATCGAAACACAGAGAACCTGGTGTTCTCAAGCTACATCAATAACCTAATGATTAATGAACTTAAGAGTCTCTTTGTATCTGTCACCAAGAGTGTGTTGAAAGAATATCTGGAAAACAATGGCTCTAATTTCAGTGTTATTCTTATGGGCAGCAACAACCCACGTTATTTTTATCAGGACAAAGTTCTAACAGTGTAGCAGAAATTCCTTTCTTCTCTTATTATTCATTCAGAAAGGCTGAAGTGTGCAGTTCTTGTGTTGTGTATACACGCGAAACAAGCCACATTAGTGCACCATCATATGGATAGATATGCAAGTCCAAGGATCTCTTGCATTATTTTACCACACTGATCTACCAATCATATCAGGCATAATAAACATAAAAATTATTTTAAACAAAACCTGCTACATAAGTATCCTACTACAATATAAAAATATAAAATCTGAAGTATTCAGATTATGGTGCATGCTAGTCAACAAAACCTATGGTGCACAGAAATATGGATTCCCCAAACTGGACCTGATTTGACTGCAGACATCTAATCCAAAATGCGAAAGATGCAAACTCTACACAAGGACCATGCCAGGTGCCACCTGCAGTATTATTCCATATGCTGTTAAGGGACACCTTACACAAATATTAATGCACATTTTGAACTACAGACCCAATTACTGTTTCAACAAAACAGGAAATGTACGTATAATGTAAGAGTGACATTCGTGTAACCTTTGTTGCCATGGAAAAACAATACTTATTACATATTCAGAGTGTGTGCATCTATCCTTGTCTCAGTTATTTGGCATGCAATCACTTCTTTTATGGGCCATATTACATTGTCATCTGTGACCTGTTTTGCTCTACCTTATTTTTTCACATAATCTCATAAATGGCACGATTTTCAGGAAAAAATTATTGAACATAAAATACGTTTTGATTTTCTCTACACCTTTTGTCTGAAACATTTCTCACTCTAAAATACTTCAGCAAGATATTATCATAAATGTACATATTTATTCATGTAAAGTACCCATTACTGAATTTTCACAAAATTCTCAAATATCAAATTTCATGAAAATCCATCCAGTGTGAGCAGAGTTGTTCCATGGGGACAGACGGATGGACAGACAGACAGACAGACAGAGGGACAGACATGACAAAGCTAATAGTTGCTTTACACAATTTTGCAAACACACCTAAACACTCACCAAAGTCACTGTCTGGCTGCACCGAGTTACCATCAGCTGTGCCTCTGTCCGTCCAATCAGGTGAGTCTCCAACTAACCTGTCCAGAGATTCTTCTCTCACCCATGGAGGTACCTGCATAACCAGCATTCATTGTTATTTGCAATCTTTTCACGGAGAGATTTGTTTCCTTACGTTGATGCCTCACAATATATTCAAATGCAATGTTTCTTTCTGGTACCACATCATTTCTCAACACCAATAGTCTTACTCCCAAACCAAATCCAACTCTGAACCTCCTAGTACTCATGGATTTAAAATTCCCCTTACTACTTTTTTTAATGGCTCTACAGCCCTAGTCAGCATAGGCCTCCAACACGAGGTTCCCCAATCACATTCGGTTAGACACCCCACATTCAGCAGGACTCCTCTGGATGAGTGATCAGCCTGTCACAGAGATCTCTACCTGACAACACACAACACTCACAAGAGACAGACATCCATGCTTCAGTGGGATTCAAACCCGCAACCACAGGAAGCAAGCAGCAGCAGACCCACTAGGATCAGCTTTTTAAAGTCCCCTACTCCCTCATAATAAACTGTAATAACTACTGCATTCTGATTACGTTATTTTGGTTTATTTTGAATGATAAAATTCACAATGTCAAAGTACCAGATCATACATTCATTATAATTTGCCGTACAGTTACACTCAGATTATATGTTTTTATATGATTACAACTCAGGTGATATTCATTTTTGCAAACAGCAGAACCTCAGTTTTTACTTTCCACTTACTTACTGGCATGCAAAAAAGAGGAAGTAAGAGAAAATTACATGGGTACATGAGAAATGTGTACATAGCTTTCTAAAATTCACTCTTCTTCTGTTGCTCTCCATTACAGGAATTCTCTAGTACACCATTAAGATTTTAATTGCCGAGAGCAATGCGATGACAAAAATGAGGAAGTATGAGAAAATTACATGGGCATATGAGAAATGCATACATAGTTTTCTAAAATTCAGTGTTCTTCTGTTGCTTTCTATTCCAGCAATCATCTAGTACACCACTAAAATTTTAGCTGCGGAGATCAATGTGATGAAACATTCATGGCATATGTAAGATGTACAGAAGGCTATAACATTGAAATGGATCTCAGAATACATACATTTAAAAATGTGAGGGTGTGGCCCAAATTCAATGGGCTTAGGGCCAGATTCCATGGCAGACTCTTGTACTAATGATAGTAAACCACTGGGTTCCACAGAAGACAGAGAATTCCTTGACTGGCTGAGCTTCACAAGAAAGACCCTGCTCCATGTAGTTCGTTACTACTATATGTTAGCCTGTCATGTCATTGCTTCCTGAAGTGACACGCTGTACCTTTATTCTTAAACTTATTGCATTAAAGTATGTATGTTACTGACTCTGTAAAATGATAAAAGTTAGTTCTGTTGCCAAAAGAGGTGTAGAATGCAGCTGTACCCTACTTTGCAAACTGCGAAGTAACTGCTTCATACCTTGAGCACACTCTGCTGAAGACCTTGTCTGTCTCGCGTCACTTGTATGTGGGCAGCCAGTGGGTGTCCACCCCTTGCCCGCCCATCCAATTCTGCAAGAGCACTCTGGACCTTATACCTCATCGCTTCCAGGTAAGTAAGCATCGACCGCATCTTCCACACAAGAACCAAAGAGGAAGGTAAAACTTACCATACATGCAGTGATAAAACTTTACAAAGGAAGGGTGTTATACGTGGACATGTTACCAAGCTCAGCAACAAATTGAAGTAAATGGCTAACTTAGAACTCTTGGAAAAACAGCCCTTGTACCCACTGGATAGTAACATTGCAAGACGCAATATCTGTCAGAAGTTTTAGGAGATGCAGCATGGCTTGAGAATGAGAGTTATGTTGACACTTGTAAATTGAACTCCCTCTTTACACAACATTTTTAAATACAAAGCAAAATGAGTCCATCACAGACTCCTCAGAACACACAATTTTTGGACCATTATCATGTTGAAGAGCAAGATGCAAAGGTGAATGGAAGTGCAGATTTTCTTCTGTCACTATCTTACAGACACCATCTATATAAAATCCAAAAAAATAAGAACTGAAAATTTTTATAGTGTGCATACCATTGTGATACTGGGATGTCATACAAAATCAGAAATACCGTCCTCACAACTTGTTTAATGTTTATTATATACTAGGCAGCTACATGTTTCGACAACATTTTGTGGTCATCTTCAGACCATTATAAAAATGTAAGACGGAAAATTGTTAATTTTTCCTTTTACATTTTTATAATGGCCAGAAGATGACCACAAAACGTGTTTGAAACTTGTAGCTGCATGCTTTATACTAAATATGAAACAAGTTGTGAGAACAGTATTTCTTATCTTGTTTGATAACTGGAAATTTATTTTAACAATGAGAACATAAACTATTAAGCTACAGAGTCACGATAATTTAAGATAGTTACCACACATGAAATTCAACTCTGCCTTAAAACTTAAGAGTATTTTTTATTGGATTTAAAAAATATAAAGCTGCCCCTGTGCTTAATGAAGCACTGTATCATGAAGATATATGGAGAAACAGGGTTATAGCACTGCACATTTTAACCTAAATACTAGATGCAGGTGAGTGGTCAACTTCATGCCCTGGTGCTTTAAGTTACTAGTAGCCACTGTATAGGAAAGACGGTGGGCTCCAGAGACAGTATGGATACACTGCCTATGCCACGAATTGAATCGCAAGTCCTCAGTCATGCAACCTGCAGCCTACTCACTACACTGTCTAGATTTTCCCTTTCTCAACCACCACCCACCCCCTCTCCTCCCCGGCTGGCCATTAAGAATGTATCCTGTCTGTCACAGCTACTAACATAAACTGTAAAATAACTGCTATGGAAAGTGACAATGACAAAGCAGAAACATGACACAATTTCTGCAGGAAATGCATCAGCAAAGATAAAACTGTTCTACAATGACGTCACTGTTCACATTTTCTGTATTGATCACGACATGTCAACTTACATGATGCAACTTTTCTGTGACATTCTGCTGAGAGTCTTCAGTACCAAATGTGGGTGTCTGCTGGAGTGCACGTGCCAAATTCTCAACCCCCTGTTTGCCTCGTCGCTCTCGGTCCAAGTCTTGTCGTATCAACTGCAGTAACTTGACCAGTGCCTGCAAGTAATATCAGCATCAATGCACATGTACAAAGAGTTGAAGAATTTCACACTGCATGAAACACTTGAACAGACATACTGTTAAGCCATACAGTTGGGTGTGAAAAGCAGAAAAATCTCCATGAGATTCACATTGGTCTTGAAAATGAGATATGTCATCATAAATTCAGTTCATATCTTGTAAGACTCATATAGAAGTGAGCCTTACCTGATTTGCTTAGAAAATAATAATAAAATGGTTGGAGCAACGATTAAAAGTTAACTGTATAGGACGAAAAAATATGTACAATCATTTACAAGGAAATAAGTGTTTACTTGACTTAAATATGGAAAAATTTGAAAAAAAAAAAAATTCCGTTAATATGAACACAATCATCTCTTTTGGGAATGAATTAGCACTGTGCAAGACTGTGTTATAGCTACAAGAAATCTGTGGGACAACAACAATGCCCACAACTAGATGCTTGAAATTATAACCCTGCAGTAGCAAGCAGAAGAAATGAACAATAAAATATCTAAGGTAAAGGTAAAAGTGACATTGTCCCTGTGTGTGCCATGAACACATACAGATGGAATATTGGTATAATTGTACCCACTATTAAACCTGGAATTAGAGAGAGGTGAGTGGTCAGATTCACACCCTAACTGCCTTACCCCCTGGGAAAGAGCACCCCATACTCATCAGATAGAAGACTGTGTGGGCCCATGGCTGATCTGGATGTTTTTGAGGGGAAGAGAACCCTAGTTTGTTAAGCCCATAGCCCAGGCACTACACTGACTATGCTATCCCAAATTTAATGTCAATAAATAAGTTGAAAAGATTTACAATATGCAAAAAGAGGTGAAAAAGCCATGTACACGGAATAGGTAAAGGTAGACAGTTGAAAACAATATGGAATTATAGCACTGATAACCAGATTTTGAAGCCATTTGAGGCATTAATCCCACCCACACTACATAATAGTGATGAAATTACGAAGCCTTGCTCATTTGCTCCACAGAAAGTCAAAGATTGTTGTTTATCTTTCATCATAGCAGGCAAGTACATTAAAAAAGCGACACCTGTCACCTAGGATCATTCACGAGAACTAAGATGAAGGGTAATGTAAAAGAATGGCAGATTTTGAACAGGGTATCAGCCCATAACAGAGCCCCTACCTACGCAGGAGAACACAAGCACAGAAAAATGTATCCATGCCCCAAGCAGGATTCGAAGCCACAACTCCAGGCTTCAAGCACCAGAAGGTTATATATACCTCAGACTGCATGATGTTTTGTAGCTGATAGAGCTACTACAGAGACAGTAGTTTTTTATCATTTGCCTGAGCAAAGCACAGTATTATCACATCAGGAACCAGCATCCACCAGAAATTTAGCTTGTTTTCCCCTGCAGTTCAACTCACACTATTTTATACAACAATCTCCAAGTGCCAATTTCCAGCTTCTAAGCAGGCCTCATACCTTCTGAAAACATTTCTGAACACACAATGGAGGTCTTGTCTTGAAATACTGGAAATTTCTCTTCAAATGCTGCCTTTCATTTCTCACAGAGCATGTAGACAGTTCATAATTCTGTCTTTTAGTGTCCCCCAGAAATAATAATTGCACCTATTGAAATCTTAAGATTAAGAAGGCTGCAATGTGCAACTTAATTGACAACCACTCACCACTCGCTGACAAATTTGCTGTGTGGGCTGTGGTATTGTCCTGTATGAAGTAAACACACACTTTCCCTTCTTCTGTGAATGCCCTCAAGAATGTGTCCAAATTAATGGATCCTAATGATCATAATTCATTGTTTCTTAAAAAAAATGGACCCTATAATTTAGCATGTAGTCACCAAACATCACACACTGTCTTTAAGGTCATGCCAAGGAACTTCATGACTCGCATGCAAATTTTCAGAAGATCAACATGTGTTGCTTTGACTCTTTACACATATCGGAAAAAACCAAGTTTTTGTATTTTTGCTTTGTTGAACAATAAACCTGTCATTCACACTTTTCCCATGATCTTTTATACCATTCTTCTATGTGGTACTGTTGATGTGGAATATTTTTTTTACAAAATGTCCAGCTATGTTTTGTCCATGATATGTATCATGCTACCAAAATACAAGATGACACCCCCCCCCCCCCCCCGCAATCTTAAGTTTGGAAAACACCTATATACAACTTCCATAACATTGTACATGATTAGAAGGCAACCTCATCCTCTACAGATGGTGACAGGAAAAAAATATCTTCTTAGATTCAGGTAATTACAGTATCCTGCAAAAGTACTACAAATGAGCATGTATTGTTCAACTGAATAAATTTTACAAGTGCACCAAGGCTTTCTGCACTCCATGACCAAGCAAATATAGCTTGGCTGCAGCATAAACAACAGTAATCGTATGGACTAGTGCACCTACACAAGCATAGATTCTACTTCCCTGTGTTCAGGTTACATGACAAATCTACCGCTCCATATTTTCATCTTTGACACGAAGGTACGGTAAGTTTAAAACAGATACCTGTCTTCTGCGATCCCTATTCATGGCTAGAGTGATGTGCTCTGCATAGAAATCAGGCAGAAGCTGCTCAGGGATGGGCTGCCCTGTGCCCTTGATGGATACAACTGTCTGGATGTCACGTGCTACATCACAGCTCTCCACTGGTTCCCGCAGACGCTCCACACCCTGCCAAATTGTAACAGGAAACTCAGCTTCAAATGACCATACAGAAATCTTTTATACAGCTTTCCTATATGTGCCTTATACTTCACAAAGGGAACTCAGTACCTATCTGAGTGAGAAATTACCAGCTCTGTCAAGAACTTCCAACCTGCATTTTACCTTCTATATGGTGAGGCCTGCAAGAATGTGTATTAAATATTATAAAATTCAGTCGACCATTTCTGTGCATAATTTCCACAACTACAGATTCTAACATTAAATTTACCAGCTCACTTGATTAACACCAACTAGGTTACTGGTTGAACATGCAAGAAAATGTGGTTAAATTCCTGAAAGGATAAAAGATTTCCATCTTCTCTCAAGCTTCCAGACCAGTCCTGAGGACCATCCAACCTCCTAAAGAGGTGGAGGCACAAAGCTGGCCACTCAGTTCCAGCTAATTCCACAGTTATGAAAGTAGGGAGGATACACTTCCACTCCCCTACACCTATCTTCAGGGTGGTGTGGTGCCTAAGCAGGTAGACAGACAAATTCAGCTTTATGTTAATGTCAAAGTTTAGCACTATTTCTTAGTATCTGAGATTCTCACTGCAGTGAACACATGCATTAAGATCAAGGTCTCCTTGGATGTAATGTCACGTAGACAGGTAGCAGCATCTCATATGAACTTGCTGCCTCCGGCTTCAGGTTATCTGCTACCCTGCAGAGGGAGCAGCATGTCTTTCTTACGTCTATTTTCCCAAGCACCTTCCTTTGAAACACACTGTAATATATTTTCTTCCTTTACAGTAAGACATTAAGTTTATAAAACTTAGCATCTATGGATTTGAAAAGTAAATGTACTGATAAGAGATCCTGAATTCATATCCTTGAATTTCATAAGAAACATTTAGAGAATTTATTGATTTACTAGTTTCCTTACAAATCTCATTGTAATTTAACTTCACTCAACATCCTTCATCCTTCAGTGTAAACCCCCAAAACCATGTACTAAATTTCTTAAACAGTATCAGAGATGAAGCACGTACAGAGATTGAAAAGCAAACATATCCTACCTACTACAAATATTCAACAGAATTTTGGAACACACACAACATCAACCCATCAACAATCTATACCATATTTCCATTCTTCTACATGATTTCAATCAGATGAGGTTCATACACAACCCACATCAAAAGACTGATCAATTATCCACTTTGAAAAATATATGTCTTATCTGCTAGACACTATTACATTTTATCTCGGAAGGGTGTCAACACAAGCATTACAGCCCATATAGATATAAACTGCCTACCAAGAATTCTAATAGAAGATAAGTGGGAACAACACAAATTTAAAAAAAGAAGGTTTACAAAAAAGAATTTTAAGTACTTTTATTTGGCAAAAAACTCACAAAACAAAGGACAGCAGCCAGCACAAGTCACCAGTTATATGCACCATATAAATAATACATTATATATCTTTCATACTGGGCGTATTTTCAGGATAGCACTCTTCTACATTAAATAATAAATCAAATGTGAAAGGCCTGAGATCTCAACACTTCTTTAAGTACTATAATAGTTTTCTGATAATTCTCTGCATACTTTTACATCTGGCCAGAAGCTGGCTTGCTTCAAGCCAGTGCACATAGCTACAATACATAACACAATGAGTAATTTGTTTTGTTAATAAAGTTGTGTCAAGTAAAGTTAAGTTAACCTTTTAAAGCCTAGCAGTAACTTTACATACCACCAGGTTTAACATTAAAAAATTCTACGTGGTGCCCACATTACATTTATGTGTTTTGTACGGATCTCAGAACAAACAGTGACTTTTGGCTTAGGCAACATTAACAGATCGGTTTTTATAACTCAGACTGAATGTGTTTACTGCGTGGTACGCACCGAGTCCTTATATAAAATAAGACACGTTTCGTCTTTAAAGGGTTAATAGAGTTATGTAGAACTTATGTGCCTCTACATTTGACCCATAAATTGTAAACACAGTGGAATGTCTCACATCAGGATAATGTTAATTCATTTTATACACTTAACACAAAAATGACAGAACCATTACTATGACATTGTCTCTTGGAGGCAGACCTACTGCGAGTGGGACCAGTAAACAGTCTCACGAGTGCCTGTGAAAGGAGTCATGACAAGGAACGAACAGCCTTACATGTGCTGTCTCACTGCACGGTTGTAACTGAATCAAGATTTTGTCAGCTGAGGACTCACTTTGTGTACCCAAGTGACTACCACATGGCTCCACTAAGCAACATACTTCACTTGAGGTGCACACTGCTAAGTCTTTGAAAAAGATGCACAACACACAGAAGATGGCTGTCATGCTGGGGTCATTTAATGCCCACCCTGTGAATCTAATGTACACTTCCTACAAAAAACACAAAACCTTCTTCCTTCTTTATTTTCACATTGCATTTTTCCACCATGTACCATCAGTATTAACCACCAATACAACCAACCAAGCACATACAATTTGCTGATTATAACTATATTTTATTTAACTGCCTTCCTACTCATTTTAGTCTATGCAGCCATCTTCAGGGAGACTACCCAGAATATTACTAGGAGGTCATCTAGTTTAATATTGTACAAAATACTGTACTTATAAAGCATGTCTTTGTAGAAAACATGGTGTATACAAGGACATGTTTTATATGCAGAGGAGAAGGTCCAGATATGGGCCTCACTGGTAATATGGGCTAGGGACATTACTGCTGTGTATGGTGCAGCATCTGTTCACCAGACACCTGAAGTGACAGCACATCCCATTAAGAATGCAACAGCAATGAAGGTGCTGCAGTCAGCATTAATGAGTGGACATGTGCAGTCATTCCTTTGTTTTGTCAATTTCAACTTCTCTGAAGGTGTGCGAGTTTTATATTATTTCAAGAAACCTAATAAGTTCTTCAAAATTTTATTTATACTAACATATTTTTCATGAACACCGTTTGTGGTGCTGTAGTGTTCCTGTATTACTGTGTCCAGTAAAGTTACATAACATAAAAATCTTCAAGTGGTGGCGTAGGCTACATTGGTTACCTTTAAAACTAGTCCATAATTGGACCAAACTTTGATTAATGTTTAGTGAATGTTTCTCACTGATCCTGATGGCCACACAGTCTAAGATGTAGGTCTGTGACCACTTGCTTGCTGGGATTGCAGCTTCAAATCCTGCTTAGGACATGGATGTTTGTCTCTTGTGAGTGTCATGTGTTGTCAGGTAGAGGTCTCTGCAATGGGCCAATCACTCTCATCCAGAAAGTCATAGTGTGATTTCAAAACCTCAACAATGAGGAGGCCTACATTCACTAGGGCTTTGTGCCCAAAAAAAAGTGTTTCTCTCTTCTAGAACACTGATCTCTCCCACCCCAGATTTTATGTAACATCTGAAGACAGCCCATATTTGGACCCAATTCCTTCCACAGGCCCATTTTTTCTTTCTCCTAAAAATGATAATTTTCAAAAGTTCGTTAACCAAGTACTGTAATGTGAGCACTAAAACGTTAGAGCTAAAAGAATGTCCAGTGCACACATGCATTTTTGTTTTCAAACAATGCAGTAATGTTCAACTAATAACCACAAAACAAAATGGTAGCTCATATTTTGCCTTCTCCTCTATTCACAAAAACATACACTTTGGTACCTCTAGTAACATTCTGTGTAGTCTTCACACAGAGAGCTGCATAGGCCAAAACATGTATGAGAACAGTTACATAAGGTATTGTTGTGATCGGCAACTTTGGTGTGCTTTGCTGGTTGTATTACTAGCTAATTTTCTTTCCTGTTTAATCTTTACTATGCCTGTTTATCAGAGAAAACAAGGCAAGCAAGAGCAACAATGCAGCTCACCTGAACCAGTTTTGGACCCATCTCCTGCAGATGGTGGAGATAGCAGGCTGCCAAATCCTTCAGCTGCTGCAAGCGCTCCTCTTCCAGTGCCTGAAAGCAATGACTGCCACGGATCACAGCTGTCTCCCATTCCAACCTGCAACCCAGCGCTCTATCAGTCACCAGACACCAACCCCAGGATCAAAAAGATCTCTCCCACAAGTTGTCTCTTACCTTGCTCGCTCTGCCCTCATGCTGAACGTGTAGTACTCCACATCTGCTTTCTTTACTGCCTCCTCTGCTTTCCGACGTTTTGCCTCAAGCTAAAACACAGGATAAGACGAACTACTACAGGTAAGTAAGTACTCGTAACATTTGATACTTGAACAGTAGTGACAATACTGCATTCTTCTGTGAAGTGAAATTATATTGGCTGATACAGAGGCACCAGTCTACTGAAGTACAGTGTCACAACCCAGAAGACAATGATTTTCAACTAACACCTGAATACTGGGGTTTTAAGAGCTGCACATTATTCCTGTGGCACAAAACAAAATCATCCAGTCACCCAACTGTGGTTTTGAACTGATTATCCGTAACAGACTCAATAGTGACAGCACTTTAAATAAAACATCCAATTAACTGGCAAAGTGACACACCTCTACATTACAAGATAAATAATTAAATACAAAATAAAGGGACTCTGAAATATACAATTAAAATTAAAAGTAAGGAAGCAGAAAAATGTGGTAATTCATCTTACTCTGCACCTTGCTAAAACTGTTCTTTTTTTATTCTTGATCACATATATACACATTTCCCTCATTGCAACTGTTATTCCATTACTAACACACCTTGCAATTCTTTCTACTGCTGCTTTCTATCTGGATATTAAGTATCTAGTTCTGTAACTGCCAACATACCTTGGCATTCTCTTTGTCTTTGCCAGCCTGTTGCTGTCCTGTCCCTGTCAGGTGCAGGTGTGTGGTGGATGAGGCACGTCCCAATCTCACATCCAACATGGCATCCTGTAGCTTCTCATTCTCCCGTGCACACAGGAAACTCTGTTTCTTGCTTTTGCTCTCTGCTGACCGCCATTCACACAGACTCTTGCCAGTTTTGTCTACGGCTACTTCCACCGATTTCCGCATCCGATGCTGCGTCTCCACCAACTGTCGCAGTGGTTTCACTACCTCCTCACTCAGTGCTGTTGCAAATGCCCTACAGACATATCTCACATCAGTGGGATTCAACTCGACCATAGTCATGACTTAAGAGTGTGCATTTGAAATGTCATGTCTGAGAGTGCAAATCAGTGGAAAGGAAGTGGCAGACATAATTGCATTTCCTTCTCTTTTTAACACAGTGCCTACAGAAGTGATCACATAATATCCATTAACCAGGAGCATGTAGAAGTTAGGATGCTCTTTGACCCTACAAGCCTTCTCAACCCCAAAAGCTACAAAGCAGAGTCCAGTGACGTTTCAGTTCCTTACTATTCATACTGGGGCCAACACAGTGTGGTAGGAATAGCAACTTGCTGGAGGATGGATGGTCCAGGACAAGACAACCTGTGGGGGTAACAGACTTCCTCTTTTCCAAAATGCGTCCAGACCGGACAACATACCTGTAGGCCCATCCACACTAAAGGAGTACTAGGGGCAATGCAGAACACAGAATCGCAAAAGCATGAATTTTGGACTGCGCTTTCTGGGTTATGATACCTTGTGGTATTATAGGTGATCACCATCATTCCGACGAACATATTACGTCCATCTTCAGAATTGCCTCGCACACGTTACCTGTGAATCTCGCTCTGCGCCTCCATCTGCGCGCCTGCGCGCTGCCAGGCCTGGTTCACAGTTCCCACCGAGTCCTTCGAGGCCTTTAGCAGTTTACCTGACAGCTTGCTCAGGCTCTTGGCATACTGTGTCTCCGCCTCCGACCTACAACAACAAAGGCAGTTGCAACATACTCTGGCCATTCGAAAGCTTATGTTCTTGAAAAATTCCACGAAAAGTAAAACCACGCGGGGCTAAGTTAGAATTTTAGGGAAAACTGGGGTTGGGGAAATCAAAGGCACACTTACTAACTAACTAACTAACTAACTAACTAACTAACTAACTAACTAACTAACTAACTAACTAACTAACTACATGGAGCAGAGGCCTTCTTCAGAAGCTAACAGTTTCTCAGCTAGCAAAGAAATTCCCCGCATTTTATGGAACCCGAAGGTTCATTACCGCATTCACAACAGCCCGCCACCTGTCCCTATCATGAGCCAGCTCAATCCAGTCCATGCCCCAACCCACTTCTTGAAGATCCATTTTAGTATTATCCTCCCATCTACGCCTGGGTCTCTCAAGTGGTCGCCTTCCCTCAGGTCTCCCGACCAAAATACTGTATGCACCTCTCTTTTCCCCCACACGTGCTACATGCCCCGCCCATCTCATTCTTCTCGATTTTATTACCCGAATAACATTTGGTGATGAGTACAGGTCATTAATTTCCTCGTCATGTAGTCTTCTCCACTCCCCTGTCGCCTCATCCCTCTTCGGCCCAAATATCCTCCTCAGCACCCTATTCTCGAACACCTTCAGTCTTTGTTCCTCCCTCAGTGTGAGAAACTAAGTTTCACACCCATACAAAACAACAGGCAAAATTATAGTTCTGTATACCCTAATCCTTGTGTCTTTGGATAGCAACCTGGAAGAAAAAAGATTCTGCACCGAATGATAGGAAGCATTCCCCGACTTCAATCTGCTCTTAATCTCTTCATGAATGGAGGTTAGATTCGTTAGGGTTGCTCCCAAATATTTGAATTCTTCCACCCTTTCAAAGGATTTATTATCTCTCTTTATGTTGCGATTGAGTCCTGCATTCTTATTTCGAGACATGACCATGTACTTAGTTTTCTCAGCATTTACTTCTAGACCAATCTCCTTACTAGCAATCACTAAACCTTCTGCGTTTTTCTTTATTTCTTCTGCGTTTTTCTTTTTTGTTTTCTTTTCTTTCTTCTGCGTTTTTCTTTCTTTTCTGCGGTTTTCTTTATTCTTCTTTCGTTTTTCTTCCTTCTTTCTCTTTTGCCTTTTCCTTTTCTTTTTCTGCGTTTTCTTTTCATACTATGTATGCTTCCGCTCAATATAACTAGTATTAACATCATCAGCATAAACCAGAAGCTGATGTGTACCATTCAATTTCAAGCCCTCCTGGTTTGCCTGAACCCTCCTAATGGCATATTCTAAAGCAAAGTTGAAAAGCAATGGCGACAGAGCATCTCCTTGTTTCAAGCCATTCTTAATAGGAAACGTGTCAGACAGATATTTGCCTACCCGAACTCTGCTATAAGTTTCACTTAGACACATTTTTATTAACCTTACTAGTATCATGGGGATACCGAACTCAGTGAGAATATTACACAAGACCTCCCTCCTAACTGAATCATAGGCTTTCTTGAAGTCTATAAATAGCTGACGCACTGCCTCATTTTATTCCCATTTTTTCTCAAGTGTTTGACGAATGCTGAATATATGATCAGTAGTTGACCTGTTACGTCGAAATCCACACTGATGATCCCCAATAATTTCCTCTGCATATGGAGTTAACCTTGACAAAAGAATGTTGGATAGAATTTTGTACGTAGTTGACAAAAGCGATATGCCTCGACAGTTACTACAATCTGTTTTATCACCCTTCTTATAAATAGGCACAATGACTGACTCCTTCCATTCCTCAGGCAATTCCTCCTTATTCCAAATAGAAATAATAAGTTTATGGATCTGAAACAGAATTATCCTACCCCCTGCTTTAATCAGTTCTGCTGGACTCTGATCAGTACCTGGTGATTTGTGTCTTTCTAGCTTTTCAATAGCCATCTCAACCTCAGAGGCACTAGGTGTTACGTGCACTTCAGTGCTTGATAACACCCCGTCGAGTGGCTGCAGGAGTGATGTGGTGTTGGGCAGGTACTCAGCCTGCATCTTCGGAGGGAACAGACCAAAATCCTGCAGATGCCATGTGGCATTATCTGGGTACTTAGTGCCAGCCACGTGATCAGAAGATGCAGATTCTGCCACTGTCTTCATATTGTACAGGCTCATCCGTTTCCCATAGTTTTAAAATCGGCATTTACTGGCATTGAAACTGCCCTTCATGCTACAACCAGCCTGTGTACAGTGTTTGCACAACCACATGTCCTTCGCCCTCAACATAGCACCGCTGGCCGGCAACAACTTCTGTGCCTCATCTTCCAGCCATACATACAAGACCCTTCTCATCTTTTCGAAGAAAAGGCCAAGAATTGTAAAAGAAGCTTCGTACTCGATGCAGCTGTGACCTTAACACTTCCAGTGATCAGGTCTTCATCTTTTTAGTCTAACAAATCGTAGATTCATTTACAGGACAATGGCGCCCTACAGCAGCAATGCCCATTCTCTGGTCCAACTTAACGAATGACCTCCACTTTCTCTACTGGCTCTTCATCAGCACGTACATCACGCTTTCCAGTCATAATTAAAACACGACGGTAACAATTAACTCCAAAAATTGTGAGAAGTACAGTCGAAGTGCGTACCTTATCGCACAGTATCTACGTAGCTACAGAGTGAGACAAGCGGAAAGATGCGGCCTCTTTTGTAACATTCCGTACGCCCAAAGACAAGCGACCGCGAATGAACGTGGGACGTACATCGCGATGTATGAGGGTTACCACACTAAATCTGCAACGAAAAAGAAACCCGGGAAGTAAGAGGATCTGCTGTATAGGAGATACAAGTTGAGCTGACCCACGCGGATTGGTCACCACCGGTCAAGTACCTATCCAACCGGTTTCACAGTCTCCCCGATTATAGACCCGACCAAAGGGTCAAGGTAACTGCATATCATCAGAATTCATCAAACGGTCGCGTTATTTCTCAAAACTACCTGCCTTCACCACTTTGATGGCAAACTATGAGCCAGCCAGCCAGCCAGTTCTATCGAACTGGATCCGCGGGCCCGTTCCGTAAAGATAAAGGTGGCCGGAGAGCTAAAATGACTAATCACCTCCAGAATTCGTCAAAGAGCAGCAGAATTATTAGCCTATTCCACACCACCTGCTCCCAACAGTTAGAGGAGCCTACTATCCAGCAGGTTGCACAGCACGTTTCCTTGCGGGTAAGGGTACTCGGAGAAACATCGCTGACTCCCCGCGCCCACGGTGTTCGTCAGCTGTTATCTTCGTGGCGCAGTTCTATACACACGACCATGCCCGATACCATTACTAACCGTCTTCCTCCACATGCATTCCGGCGACGGAAAACAAGCGGGGTATGCATGTCGGAATATAAACGCTGGCCTCCTCCGCGGTAGCACGCCTGACTTGTGCTCAGGCTGGCTGATAACTCATCCTACAAACTGTGTTAACAGAAGCAATAGCTACGCATTGTGCTACCGGCTGCGTGGAAAACTGAACAGAGAGCTGGAGTAAGTGCAGAATGCGGCGGTGTCACGTCACGGAGAGTAGAACCATAGCCCTCGTGCGTCAGCGTGCGTGTTTAACCCTTTAAAGACGAAGCGTGTCTGTTTTATATAAGGACTCAGTGCGTATCGCGCTGTAAACACTCTCCACTTCGGTTATAAAAACCAATCTCTTAATGTTTTATAAGGCAAAAGTTGCTGTTTGTTCTGAGATCCGTACAAAACACATAAACGCAATGTAGGCACCACGTAGAATTTTTTAATCTTAAACCCGGTGGTATGTAAAGTTACCGCTAGGCTTTAAAAGGTTAATGACGTAACGTGTAATGGCTGAATACTAAACAACTTGTGACAACAGAGCACAAAGTGACGACGACATATGTCCTACCCCAAAATTCCTTTGCTAACATACGTATGGTGCTCACGACCTGTCTGCCTCCTTCAATAACGCAACTACTTTTCCGTTTCTTTACGTACATCGGAATAAAAAGTTGAATAGTTTTAGTTGGTTCGAACATGTTATGCTATGTCCAGGAGTCAGCTCGTCCAGACAAATGCCAGCCAAGATACGCCACAATCTCTTCCGTCTTTTCCGTATTACTGGACTTCTTGTGAACGACGCTTTTACAATTGCGCATGGATTTTGTTCTCCAGGATCAAATCCTTTGCTGTTACCTTTTTCCACTCTACCATCCATTAACGTCGCTACATGTTATTTGACTGCAACTTTTTTTCATGTTACGAACGAGAGACTTCGCTCAGGAACATCAGCCACGTCTGCTCCGAATAGCTTCATTATTCCATTTTTTAATAATATCGAAGAAACAATGCTGATCCTCCATTGAGTCCCGTTAAGTCAAATTACTGGTGAATTTCATCGGTGGAAACTGTCATGTTACCATGCCACGACGCTTAACGCAGACAAAAGAAGGCTGTCCTGAATAAAACTCGGTAGCGAAGGGATTCAGCAGCTTAAAGACAACGGCGCGCTACGGTTGTGCACAGTGGGTCAGTGAACGGTAACTGAGCACGAATTGCCAGTCTTCACGTTCACTCCAATTAGTATTTCAATCTTGTCAGCGCGTTTAAAGAAGCGCTCCGCCCCATGGGCCGAAAACTCACAGCCCCTGGGCCTTACGCGGCCTTCCCTTCCTCATGAAACTGTAATTCTACCCGTCACCATTCAGTACAGTTTCTTCTTCCCGCCTTCTGTTTAAACACGCAATCATTACGTAAAAAATAACTATAATCCTACTTGTTCTCTTACTTGGTCTTTCACTTTTCAGCATGGGTGTCCAACCTTTTTATGACAAAGGGCCGCGCCGATTATTGCGGGTTGGTCCGCGGGCCGCATATGGACAAATAACAGTTAGTGGTATACCTAACTGCCTATATTATTGTGCAGTTTTTATAGTATATACATAATCTACAAATGAGGTCGCGGGCCGCAAGATACAAGCTGAAGGACCGCGGGTTAGAGACCCATGCTTTACAGAAAGAAGGTGGAAAAAGGCTGAGTAAGGAGAAAATGCTGAAGAAAATACAACGAACCCTAAAAAAATACATATAAACACACCAACACGTGCACAAGTTTCAATAAAATCTTAGTAAAAGATGTCACTTTTTAACCCGACATGTTTCGGTGCTCTGTGGCACCACCATCAGGGGTAACACTGAAAACAGAAAAACACTGAGGGTTGAAACACCCAACCCTCGCTTTTCGCTGGGATTAGGTTCCAAGACGCCCTGCGAAAAGCGAAAATCCGCGAATAATTGACTGCCCACCAAAACACAATGTCTTAGAATTTTTTGAGTGTTTTTCTTCTCTTTGCAGAAACACTGTGACGTGAGTTGCCCCCCCCCCCCCTTTCTTTCATCTGCTTGAACATCATGCGGTATGGCTCGAGGACCCATTCGGGATGTCGAACAATTTTGATGCTCCTATCCACTGAAAGGGCCCGAGAGATGTATTTTTATTCTTGGTGCAACCCAGGGAATTTGCCAGACCGCGAAGTACGAAACAGCGGAAAGCGAGGGATGAGTGTATTTGAACGTACGAGGATAAATAACAAGATGATCGAGAACGCTGCATAAAGGGAAAATTCATATTCTGTACTCGACACAAAATATTACCTATTAGAAAGACTATAGGAAGGAGTGTGAGACGGACAGTGCACGTAGCATGCAAGGAGAAGGGATGAAGAGAAACGCATACACAATTTTCGTCAGATAATCTCAGTGCAAGAGGCAGACCACTGCGGAGACCTAGACACAAAAGGCAGATTAAAATGTATCGAAATGTACATTAGAAAATAACGGTACGCAATGTGGACTGGCTTCCACTGCCTCGGGACAGTTTACAATAAGCGAATTGCTGAAAGTCAGATTCCAAAAAGCGGAAAATTTCTTGGCTAACTCTAATCGCCCAGAGGTTCAGAAAAGGTCTCCTTTTGGACCCAAGCGAGTATGTGATTCCCTCTTTGCCTGAAAACGGAACAGATTTTTTTGCCCAAATGTCGTGTTTTAATTCTAATTTTAAACACCACCTGATTAAAAAAGTCCAAAGAATGAGTGATACCAGATGCACCGACCTGGCACCACGTATTTACCTTTCCTGCAATATGGAGCTGAGGTCCTTACAGAAGTCTCCGCCCTGCTTGATGTAACGTCGCAGCTCCTCAAACCCGTTCTGCCCCTGTAACATTTAACATAGTCTAAATTAATACACGGTTACGCCTACTAAACGCTCTAACATATACCTATACTCTCTGTTAACTAGCAGCAACATCTACAGGAGACGGTTCGTAATACACCTAATACTCGTTGACAGTGTTAGCTACGCACTGGGATTCCAGTGCCAAATAATTCAGCCTTAAATGCGTTAAGGAAATGTTTCACAGCAGACCTTAATCTGGTCACTTAACACTGGACAACAGGCAATAACGTTTGTCACACACGCACATGAAACCTAGTACAAAATCATGATATCGTTTCTATTTGAAAGGCGCACCTTGGGTAGTTTCCTCACATGGCGTCGGCGTCGGGTGCTGCTGAACAGTCTGTTCGAGTTGTTGGCGTCCCTTACCACGACATTACACGCTCTGGCGCCCTGCATCGTGCTACATACTGACAGTACTGTAATGCAAGACATCTGTGTCACCGCGACTTTCTCCCTGCTTCTTGCACTAATAGAGACACACATGCCGATAAGTGCAGCGCTGTCATACACCAAGTGCCATCAGCGGCACAGCCTATGGGCAAGAAGGGACGTCAGCCCCTCCCTCTAAAATATTACACATAGGGAAAGCCTGCCTCCCCTATAAACTTAGTAAATTACATAAGAAAATACAATGCCTATAACAGACAACACGGAATATGAACTTGATATTATAATCGGCGTAACATCCTTGAAGACTTGAATCTTCAACAACGCCACTGTCAGAACCTCGCCTGGAATCATTCGTCCCAATACCAGTATGTCCTAACCTACATGCTTATCCTTTATTACTAAATGAAATGGAATGAAATTGTATAGTGTAGTGTTCGATTGAACCTATGGACATGAGAGGGATCATGAGGCGTCTGTGAAGCCGGCAACTGTGGGGTTTATACTGCACTGAACGTGGCAGATTTCGCTGAAGTTCAAAATTCAGGGTCAATAGCTACAATCCAGAGGAAAACTACACCTGCTGCAGAAGTAATATTGCTACAAAGAAGCAACAGAGGAAGGAGAAAATCGCACAAGCAGGAACTTCGTAACTTGTACTTGTCACTATACATCATTCAGGTAATCATGTCCAGAGAGGTTAAATCGGCGGGACATGTAGCGCAAATGGGAGAAAGGAGAAATGCTCTTTAAAATTTTGATCGTAAAATATGAAGGAAAGATGCCGCTTCAGTGATCTAGGTGTGGATGGAGGGACAATCAAAACGGATCTTATACAATCATCCAGTATCATTAGGGTGACGAAAACAGAGAGTATGTGTTCGGCTGGACCTGATGAACCCCTAAGAGAAAAAATAAACGACACATTTTACATAAACGCGTAAACAAGCTCTTTTAAGCATGGTCATGAATCTGCAGGTCCATGAAAAGCTGGAAAATTTATTTTCCAGCTGAGTACCAAGTGGTCAAGCACTCCGCGCAACATGTTGCGCCTTTTTATTTCTACACTAGTTTTGACCTGTGGGCTCGGACGTGATGGGTCGACGCCACCGGGTTCATGTACATTCTGACCGCACTACAAGCGGCACCGGAAGTACGCGGCAGCTCGTGACCGCAGTAGATTGCTTCCGGATCGGTGAGAGCAACATATGGCGGGCCTCAAACGTGGACCACTTTTCAGCCGACACACAAATCAGTGAAGCGCTGTGCATCAGGAAACCAATCCACGTTACTGCTGCGCGCTGAGTGGAAGGCCCAGTTTTCCAGACGAGTTCCCGTCTCTGATTAGCCTTATGCTCATTTGTTGCACAAACAAACCTATTATCACAAAGTTAAAAACACTACGATGTCACATTGCACGGGGGCAGAAATCGCTTTCTCGTGCATCAAGTTAAATAGTCATCACACAGACCTGCAGGCGCACACACAGTGTGGGTGGGTGTACATTGTGATGAGCCGTCCATATGAAATTTTATATTGTTCCAGATCAGCGGCTTGAATATAAATCTTTAAACAAACAACGAGTGTGTCGACTGGATTCATTTACCTCAGAATAGGGACCATAAGCAGGATCTCGTTAATACGGTCACGAATCTTTTGGTCCTTCACAGGCAGGGTATTTCTTGAATGGCTGGCTAAGCGGCTACTAACCTCTCAGAAGAAACAACGTGCCATGGTGTTACTTCGTTACCTACAGACCCACGCGGACATAAATCAAAATCCCTCAACTGAAATTAATAAAACTGCCCACAACGAATTCTCCACACGGACACACACGACACAATACAAGAAGAAACGTTATATTCAGAAATAACGTCTAAAATGAAGAAGCAATTATTGGTACAACTCGTCAGCATGAACGAAAGCTGAAATAGGATTCTAGCCCTTATTGTCCCTTAGCAAAACCCTGGTGTTAAACAGAACACTGTTTGGGAACGAGTGTTCTGGCGAATGACCATCGAGGCAATGGCGAACTCCACATTATCCTGGAACTGAAGCTGGCGGCGGCAGATTCTCCGAAACGCTGCTAGCCACCTACCGAACTGATCACAGAATAAATCTTCCCACCGTGACAACTTACCCCGTAAAAAACTTGTTCCTTTTAAGCACCACACTACGAATACGTACGTGGGAGTAGAGGCATAAACAACCCAACGTATCTCTTAACCGTCGGCACTAGATGGGGGTAAGTGGTCAGTTTCACGCTCCGGTCGCTTTACTCCCTGATCAAGCGCCCTCGATAGCCACTCAATAGGTGGCTGGGCGAGCCAGTAGATACTGCAGAAGAGAAAAATCTTTCCACTAGACAGGAATCTGAACCCGAACTTCCTGTCGTGGAACCCTAGCCGAGCCACTACACTCATCTATCCACGCGTTTGACTAACATGTGAAGCAGAATTGACAACATTCTCCCTCCCCACCCCCTCTCAAATTTCATTTTCTTTATGGACAGCTTTGTCCATACATCTGTAGCGCTGTGAAACATAAGAACCAGATCAGTCACCCTAACCGACCTCGGTCCTAAGGACACTTGTGAGGTCGTTCAGGTTCTTCGAGTTTCAAAACACATGTTCGATATTTTGCATGTTATAGCTACACATCAACTGAGCGTCAGATTGCGCGTAGTGAAGATGGTGGCCACTTCGTCTAAGGAAGGCACAACAGCATCATTGTGACAACATGACGTGAGCGCATAATGATGCAGTCACGTGTGCACGCCTGCAACCTATTCGAAATTACACTCTGGAGTGGCCGTGGGAGGGGCGGGGCGGAGGCGAGGGGCAGTACTGGACTAATATGAGCCCTAACGTACCCCTTCTTCCAGCTCAAGGGATGGATGCTACAAATCCACCCACACGTTTACACATATCAAACCTCGTCTCCATATCCACGTGGATCCTCCCATGTCTGTGTCTTGTGGGATTATACACTATGCTAATTTAAGTAGAACTAAACTTTATCATTTTTGCATAAAAGAGACTCATCCTACGGAAAAAAATACAGTTTGGCCTAGACTGAATTTAACATCTCTTCCTCCATATTTTCAGAGCTAGCAGGAATAGCACAACAATATTGAGAATGCCCACACATTTGACGCTACATGTAGTTGTCCTTGTGTACGCCGTGAAGGTACAGAGGGTCGTGGAAGTACAGCGCCACTCATTCTCAAGCTCGGCAGTGGATCATATGAGTGGTTACTGTAGTGTCCTGGCCACTCTATCCTAGGTCAAAAACAGTAACCATTGAACTGAAGACTGCGCGGGCCCTAGAGACGGTCTGGGCATTTTGGTGAAGATCGCGATCTCAGAAGAGTATCTTGACAATCGGATCAATAATTCACAATATATGTACCTCATGAATATCCACTGCTTCTGTTCGAGGAAACGTTCCGAGCTGGTAAATACTTAACGAAATAAAATGGAAAATGCTTCTGACTCTGGAATATGCTATCTGTGGTGCGGTTACATTCACAATCCATCTGCAGCTGCAGTACATATAAATTAAGGTCAGTAATGTACATAAAATACGCAATTTGGAAATATGTGTACTCCACTGAAGTACTTCATAGTACTCAAGGTATCTTGACACAGTTTGTCTACAAACTCCTACGCCTACAAGTTCCACAGCGACTGTATTTGCTGCAGCGGCTGGCTAACGGTCACATAGCCACAGTTCGTTTTCCGGAAGGGACAATGACATTCCTCTTGACCCTCTCGGCCCTGAGGCCCACCCAGCCTCCTTTAAAATGGGTACCGGCTCTCTTTCCCGGGGGTAAAGCGGCCGGTCGGTGGCGTGGCGTTGACCACCCACCCCATCTACTGCCGAGGTTAAAGAAGGAGCAGAGCTATACCTCTACTCCCGCTTTTGGCCTTTATGACCTGTTATAGGGTGAACTTTACCTTTTACTGCATTTAGACCACTTCTACGGCCTGGTCAGTCGCCTAACCAATAGGTACGGGGTGCTCTTTCGCGGGGGGAAAAACGGTCGGAACTTGAAACTGACGATTCCTCTCAGTCAATTCCGTTTCCGCGGTCACATTTCTACATTTCGCCTGTCAACCAGGAGATACTTTAGCAGACGAGTAGCCTAGCCGATAACGCTGGGAAAGACAAGGGTACGATGTATGCATGCATTAGCAGGTAGATGACCCATAAAGTTGCGAATGTCTAGGGAAATGTATAAAAGTAAAGTAATTAGGAAATAATAGATTTGGAAAGAGTACATATCGGCTGTCAACCCTCCTATATCGTCACCTTATCGGCAGATAAACTATGAGGTAACAAAGCACAATCAACAAACAGTGAACTACTCTAACACGTCATTTCCTGGGTACTGCAAACGTATGATAAGTTAGTTCGCAATGGTTCAGTAGGAAGTTGGCACATGTGGCGTTTCTCCAATTTACACCATACCCTCGTAGCATTGTGGCAATACCACTTGCAACGAAAAGTACCCTTGAGGTCAAAAATTTAATGTAATTGGGTCATTTCCCGAAAACCAACACATCAGCATACTGTAATCTCAAATCCATATTATGCGCCCACATATTTTATTTCCGCAATACGCATGCAAATTTTGAAGAAGTTTTGTATTACGGGTTAATTTACACACTAAACGTCTGTGAGAAAATGTAAATTTGGCTACTCCTCGATTCAATATGAACACGCTTTACATGAAACTCGAAATTCGTCAAGAACTTTCAAGGAAATTTCAGCGAGAGAACGAATGTCACACGACATAAAATACAGATCTCACTGTCTACAGCGCGTAACAAACTGCCTGCGGCACAGTCCCTTTGAAGAAGCAAACAACCTTTCAGCGAGTCGCCCCCCCCCCCCCCCCGCCCTTCCCGGACCGCGAAGTTCCCGCCTCTGATTCCCCATCTGAATTACATCGACATCAATCCAGGTCACACCTTCCACCCTAGGTTCTTAAAATTTATTTTAATATTACCCTCCCGTCTACAGTTAGATCTTCACATTTACGTAAAACATTTAATGAAACGTAAGTCTGTTCGACGAAACACACGAAAGAATTTGTTCTTTTACTCTTTATTCGTTTTACAAGGACAGATTTACATCTGCACTAAATGAATATAACGAAGATCAATGAGACATAGCTGACGGCAAGTAGACTGGCACTTTCAAAGTGGGATACGCAGTGGAGGGTGACGTCGCGCGCCACACCATCGACTTTATATCTTCTCACACAAAAACCACAGGGGAAATATAATTAGTCGCTTTTGATACAACTGTCTTCTGGGAAACGACGCCGTGTAGACTGTTAGATACATACCGACGTTCCTGAGGAACCTGCTGCTTCCATCACCAGGACACAGTGCCTTGATGACGGCGGCAGCAGATTCCTCTGGAATGGCGATACACGGCGTCACACCCCAAAACACAGCAATCGTCATAGTCGCCGACATAGGAACCTCAAATCTCACACATTAGTCACTCCCGTTTGTGGCACATTACACCGACACAACTTCCATTCAACCCTACAAAACAGTAGCCAAGTGTCTTCAAATATCGCGTCAGGAACGCAAAATCAGGCAAAGCATTTGAGATGTGTCACACCGCGTTTTGGTATCAACTTCTAAGTTAAGAATTACAGAAGAGAGCAAGCTTTTTCCCCTCGTGTATCTTAGCAAACTAAGTCATAATTTTAGTTAACAGATTACCTACAGCAAACTAGGAAACTGCTACACGCCTCACTGCCCACAGCATAAAATATAAGCCACAGAAGTCAACCATTTGCAAAGCTTGTCTCATTGCGTCACTTTCTACACTCGGACGAACGAGTTAGCGTGGCGCATGCACTTACGACGATCGCGCGTGGAACCAGTAATTCCACACGAAGGCATGGAATGAAAAGGACTGAACGAAGGAACTGATTAATTAAGAAACGAAATAATTATTTACGACATTATTAACCGGAGTAATTAAATTTTACAGGGAGAAAGCCTTTTCAAAGAAACACTATACCCATAGTAAGGAAACTAAAAATTTATAAAAGCTAATAAATACTGCCTTAAGGAGGTAGGATAGCTCAGTCAATATAGTGACTAAGCTACGGGCTCGACAACGGGAAACTGTGATTCGATTCCCGCTAGGGGCAGTAGTATTTTCTTCTCTAAAGCGCCGAAACGAGATGTGCGGCCCACCCAGCCTCCTATTCAGTGGGTCCCAAGGGGCTCTTTTCTAGGGGGCAAAGCCCCCGGGGACGTGAAGCTCCCTATGCACCTCCATTTCGTGCCATCAGAGCGTGGAACTTAAGCACCGTCGTGGTGGAAAAAGCTTCTGCGACATTAGGATTAAATGAAAACTAGTAATATGTAATGGCTGTGTCATCACCGGCACAGAATTCCTTACATTTTCATGAGCCGTAGCCCCCAGGTCCGAACTACAAGTTTACCCTTTTCGGCAGACGTCCAGCACTTGCAACTGGAAAAGGCGTCGCACACGCAGCTCCGATGTTAAGGGCGTGAGAGTTGAGTCCCCGCACTAAGCGCCAGAAGCAGCAGTTAAAAGTAAATCTATGTAAATTACTTACATGAAGGCCATAAAATCATATGCGGGAGTGGGCGTTTAGCTCCACTCATTCCTAACCTCAACGCTAGATGCAGATAAGCATCACGGCCTGGCAGCTTTATCTCCCGGGGAAACAGCCTCCGCTACCCATTAGATATATACTAAGCTGGGGTGGCCAGAGAGACAGTGAATACTGTAGCAGCATTTAAAACGAAAAGCAAATATCCGATGGCAGTTTTGGTTCCTCAGTCGTCATACAACACGAAATTATTTCCATGCGAAGTCGGAGTATACGCAAGTGCGAAACATAAGGCCCCAAAAACACCCTACATTCGTACACGCACCGTATTAGCTATCACCAGCCGTGACGAACATGATTACGGTGTCGCCCCTTCAAGCATATTTTAATACAATGATTCCGGTATTGTTAAAAGAACATATTCTGGTACAGGCCTACACAACAACAACAACAACAACAACAACAACAATAATAATAATAAGTAGTTCGAGAACGCTTTGTCCATATTCATTTCTTGAATATTTAGCTGATTTGATTTAAACACCATGTGTGTCGGATACCTTCTCTGTAACATAATAATAAGTTTTACTGCTGCCAAACATTTATTATTGGCACTTTACATTAACATAACTAACATTTCGCATTTATATTGTTAAATATAGGCTAGACGAACGGACAAATATTTCAGACTACAATTGTAAAGGTACCGCTGTTACTGGGCTTAATTAAGCACCATGTCAAGAAGACGTATGACAGAGAAGAGGTATAATTCCACATGCGCTTAACTTCGGCACTATATGGAAGAAATAGGTCAGCTTCACGCCCCGACCGATTTACCCCCGGAGAAATAACGCCCGGTACCCATTGAACAGGAGACTGGGTTGGTACTAGCACTGGTCTGGATGCTGTGCTGAAGAGAAAGACCTGTTGCACTTGGTGGACGTCGAACCACAACCCCTCAGTCGTCAGCCCGCAGCCTAGTCGCTCTGAGCCACCATGGTTTCTGCTATAGTTATAAATTTCGAAAACAAACCAGGCCTATTATGTATTTGTACACATTCTTACGTCTAAACTTTATTGAAATTTAACATTTTATCACTCTATACTTTATCTCAAATATAATCCCCATAACAACAACAAAAATTGTTATCAGAATTTAAAAGTATTTGAGTCCATATCCAATCACATTCCGAATGCTTTCGTTGTGTGTTTACGTACCTTACTGGCTTAGATGTTACTGCAGTTATAAACCTATTGTTATAAGGCTAATTAGACCTACAGATACGTTTATTTAATAAAATAATAACACTCTAAATGTTTTAAGTAAACCTTCACAGACGTTAAATATAAGAACTGTATTTAATTCACGTACACATATTTTGTTATGTACGCAGTTTTTGAGAAAATAAAGTCCTATTTCCGTTTCGTATAACGTATGATCTTACCGAACAGAATGACCAAATAATGTTATGTCGCTGAAGGTCAAAGAGAACAATGACATTTTTCCCAAGTCGTCTTGTGCCAACTTCCGACAACAAATTTAATCGAAATCTGTTCAGCAGATCCAGGGATGCACACGACGCGTTTACTTTACAGGTAACTGGCCAAGCACGCATTCCTAGCAGACCTGGATCGCCAGGAAGAGCTGTCTGCATGGCATGGTGAGGAAAATGTTAGAATTCGCGATAAAAGAAGAAAGCTGGGAGTTTCGTTTTGGTTGGCTGTGCACATAACATGGCGGCTTCCGTGGAAAGTTCCACGTAACAAAATGGACCCTGTTCTCACCATCCAGTGGCACTTCAAACACGAAGCCAGGAACAAACATACTGGTCATGGTGTAAATAACAGAGAAGCATCAGGACCGCCCTTAATAAAACCGGGACCACAGTGGGGTTGCTAGGCATTCGAACATTTACAATTAGGTCTATATAGGCCTATGATATCTACCGATCCCAGTGGCCGTGCAGTCTACAGCGCGGGTCTGCGGCCGCTGGCTTGCTGGGATTGTGGGTTCGAATCCCACCGGCGACATTGACGTCTGTCTCTCGTGAGTGTTGTATGTTGTCAGGTACAGGTCGCTGCGACGGCCCGATCACTCGTCCAGAGGAGTCCTACCGAGTGTGGTGTGTCTGAGTGGGATCGTGAAGCCTCGACAATGAGGAAGCCTGGCGCACTAGGGGGTGTCGGCCACGAGGAAATATATGATAACGAAAATCCGGACTGTCCCGAACATATAAGTATCCACTTCTTGAACTGTGTAAGTAACGCATAACCTTTATGACTTGATCCTCCATAAAACACACTCTCCATCCTATCAACAGTACATTTGCACAATTTGCCAGTTCCAGACATGCGGCTGCCGACGACGTATAAGGCTCCCAGTTATAAGACCCCTATTCTGGTTTGTCTCAGGCCATTATTATAAGTTGAGCGGGTTAATACAGGCCTATCTGTTGGTCGCTAAGTTATCAACGTCCGGGTCGAATCATTATACTACTTATAGCATTGACATTCTCTGCACAAACAGCATAAAATAAAAGCATAATGGAGGGGTCTGTATGTCCGCACGCGTGTTTGTTAATTGAGCAGAAATTATTTCTGAAACTACCGGACGGATTTCGATTAAATTTCGTATGCTCATCCTAAGCTATAAGTTGTCGGAAAATTTTAATTTTGTTTAGAGAGGTCACCCTGTTGTGTTAAACAAATAGACAGAAATGAAGTCAAAATAAGTTTATTGTACGTAAAAACTACCTGCATATATTCGCTACATGTTTCAGCCCGTAAAAGGGCCATCCTCAGGCCAGACAATACAAAAGTATACAAAAATAAAGGCAAGACTAAAATAAAAGAGGCGTCTTTCTTACAAATGCACGTAACATTCCCTTTGAAATGTACGGTGTCGTGCAGTGCCTCCTCGCGTAGTTTTAATGTTAAAGAATTTTAGTTTGATTTACAATAACCCAATATAATATGTACTTTACGTAATCTCCAAATGAACTGACCTTCTGGCAAAAGAAACATCGCACAAACATTTTTCACATATACGGGCAACATAAAACATACGTCTGGTTAAGACATCTGAAAGACTTTGCAATATGGAGGATATCTAAAAATGAAAAGAGTTTTCCTCTCCACCAGGTGAAAAAACTTCACAAACGCTTAAAAACCAAACTGATTACAGTGCAGCATTATAAACGTAAATGCGGAGTCTATACCACCAGGAAAGAGGAAGAGCGAGACACTATGTGTTAGATGGTGCAGAGAAATGTGTGATACAATGACAGAAAAAGGACTGGAACAAGGAAAATGAATGTACAGAGATAAAAGGCGACTGAACTTATATGCGTGTGCATGCGCGCGCGCGCGTGTGTATACAGTACATTAAAAAATTGTAAAAAGAAGGATTAAATAAAATGAGGCTAAAGCCTCATAATTTCGGAAACATTCGCAACTACAATTAGAACCATTACTTTTCCATATTAGGATAAACACTTGCAAAGAGCAGCGGAAAGAGGACTGCGATCTGAAAGCGAGAAATTAAACTGTTGAGAGTTGCGTGAAAAGTAGAGCGATGTGTAAGAGGATGACGAGGCACTGCTACTAACCGGGTCGAGAGGACGCGGTCCCTTTACCAAACATGCTCCCGCTGACTGCACGTAATCAGCAGTCCATCACACGATACGGACTACCTATTTATTGGCCAACAGTCAATTGTTCCTTCGCCTGACAATTCAAGTGATGATTTTTAACAAACTCTCCGTTACCTGCAGGTGAGCTAGGGAGAGCTCAGGAAGTTTAGAGACCAGACTACGGGCTGGACGACCAGAGTATCAGGGTTCTAGTGGCGACAGGAGCAGGACAATGTCGTCTTATTCTAAGCGTCCAAATCGGCTCTGTGGCCCACACAGCCCCTTATCGGTAAAATCGGAGGAGCACGAAGCTGGCCACTCGCCTGCACGTACTGCTTAGGTTAAGAATGTAGACCTGTATCTCCACTCCCCAATACTCCTCCATGGCACGGCACAACATGGATAATATTACTTCACAGTTATGTATGGCCTGCAGTATTCTACAGAAAGAAATGAAGGGGCGAAGGAACAACGTAACCTTGCGCGCTAAAGGACCGATATGTAACCCTCTGAAAAATCGAGATTTATTCTGCCAAGTAAAGACAGAATTTTCTGTTCATCACCATCTAAGCAGTCATGTATTTCTGGGATATTTTATCAGGAAGTAAAATTGGCCAGAAGGTGACTATCTTCAATGTGACCCACTTCATCCCTACTGCAGCGCGATGCTCAGTTGCGGGAACAAATTATTTTTCTTAGCCAAAGAAGAAGCAACAGCTGCAGGGGAAGGGAATTACGGTCTTCGCATAATTTAACAAACCCAGATGCAACTAACTATAGCGAGGAACAGACAACTTAATGAAAGCTTGGAAGGAAACTTAAGATTTGAGGCAAACAATACAGGGCGGGTGTCAGTTTTGACTTGGGAGTGGCTGGGCTGTGGCGAATAACTCAAAACACGCGACTTGTTTAGGGGACAAACGGTCCAGGAACACACAGCCACGTTCCTCAAATAAAGTGACACAACTTACATTTTTCATCCCTTTCTTGGTTCCATAGAAACAGAAGTAACAGTAGAAACAGTAGTAACTAGTAGTAATTAGCAGTAAATTCCACGCACTGACTCGTGATATGAGTACGTGTCTACGAAAACTGAAGACATTCCTCAGTTCACCCAGACATAAGAATCACGGTACTTTGTGGACTTCCGTAAGATCTAAACTATATATCACGGTACTTTGTGGACTTCCGTAAGATCTAAATTATATATCACGTGTCAGTTTCGTATACGATAAGCGGTTCTAGAAAACCCCAACAATGAATTGTAACAGGAGCCTTTTGAATCCAACGCCCCAACACCTATCTTCTGTAACTCTTTTACTAGGTCTCTCAAAATGGCTCTATCCTACAGGTTTCCTTACTAAAATTTTGCATGCACATCTCATCTCTCCCACGAGTTCCACATGTTCGCCCAAGTAACCCCTCTTCGTTTCGTCCCCTACTAACACGTACTTAGCGACGGGCCGTGTTATCGGGCAGGCGGTTGGTCAAAGGCTATTCACCGCAAAGGTCCGTACCCAGGCCTCTGGTAAGGGACAAAATGGCACTGAGACCGCTTTTTCCCCAAGTGCTTCGACTTTTCCCATACCAATTATGATTCCACCAGCAATTCCTTCTCATCTTTCGTCAAGAGTTAGTACGCCTCCATAATGCCGCATTACAGCCCAATGCAAAGACAAATTTGGGGGGTCTACCTAGTGTAATTCTAAACTGACATTGCAGATATAGCAAAGTAATAATATACAACATGCTCCACGCAAAACATGCAATACAACCAGCCTTCTCATTGAAGCCCCGAACGGTGTAGCCCCACGCAACCGCATAGACTACCATAACCTGAAACTGGTTCTACCCACTAGCACAAAAGCACTAGCCCCATTACGTTAGTGTAGATGTGTATAGGCCATTATCTTGGTAGCACTAACGATTGAAATAGTGTGTTAAATGTGATAAGGCAGTCCGAACGGGCCAGCAGTAACTCTGATACAGTCCGACCTGTTGCTGCTATCAGAACCGGCAGTTACGTCACGCTTCAATATTTCCACTTGCAAAATTGCTGGATTACCAACAACACGAGTAATTTCTATTTTACCTGTGATACTGGCTACTGCGTACGGACGTATGTAGCAATCCTTTCCAGTACAAGATATTTCACACAGTGATAACACATGATATGCTGTCGTAGGGACCATCACACGACCAAAGGTTTGGCACCACAATTCACTGGACTCGACGCTTTGTTAGAAATTTCGTAATGTGAAAACAGTGTTATTACTAAAAGCTTGGTTAGTGTTGGCCTAAGTGTAAAACCGGAGCACTACCTACTGTCGGCTGTCTGTGACCACCTATTTAATTCATCTATCCTGCACGCACCGAGAACCCCTCCTCTAACCGCAACCTTAGCAAATGTCACACGATAACAAAACAGTCATCAGTCATAAGAACAACACCAGGCATTAATCATATAGCAAAATCAGCCAAGGCTGGACGTTTGTTATGTCGGTGTATTACAGTCTTATTGAGTGACAGTGTCCATCTTCGCAGTCGTCTCAAGCCACAGCAGACGGGGTTTTGACAACAGCTCCACCAAAGGGCTCAGCGGAATAGAATACGTCACAGTAACCTGTCACTGATAAATAAAATAAAACCAGGTTCCGAAACGTGGTTTGAAAAAACCAGGAAGATGTACAATGCCCAAAATATAACGCTAAGCGATATCCAACATAGTAGCTTACGTTGTGCATCCTTTTGAGTGAAACCTTTCTTCTACGGGATATGACAGGGTTAACCCTTCAAAGACGAAGCGTATATGTTTTATATAAGGACTCAGTGCGTACCGCGCTGTAAACACTCTCCACTTCGGTTATAAAAACCAATCTCTTAATGTTTTATAAGGCAAAAGTTGCTGTTTGTTCTGAGATCCGTACAAAACACATAAACGCAATGTGGGCACCACGTAGAAGTTTTTAATCTTAAACCTGGTCGTATGTAAAATTACCGCTAGGCTTTAAAAGGTTACTAGCGACACAAATGTGTTATGTGTTGGTGCACGAAATACGGCAATGCTCTCCAGCCTCGTTCACGTGACATCCCTCAACTCTGTCACTACCTCTGCAGCTCAGTGAGGTGAAGACCCTTGACAACAAGTCTTGAAATGCTGCACAGACATTATTCTCATTTTAAACGAATTACAAACGCGTAATCCGTCTCATAAATGAAAATTTAATTTTCCGCTTTTTAAGTTCATCTTAGTTCTTGGAAATCGACCCTAAACAAGAAAAAAATAAGTTCCTCGGAAAAGCCAATAATTTTTAAAATTCGTACATGTAACGATGGCTCAGAGATTCAGCAGTAAATTACATGCATATGCTTCCACACATTCGCGTAAAGTCCCTGCTACATAATGAACCCATAGTTACCATTTACGTCAGTGAAATGCAACAGGAAATATTTCACTTCTGTTTCCCCTGTCTGTAAACAGTTTAATTACCACAACGATATAATGGGAACTCCAGTTTTGAAAGGTAAAATAGAATAAAAGTTGTTCATACAATACCACGTAGCTGCGAAAACCTTAGTCTAATGAATAATATGTAAATGTCAATTAAATAAACTACTGGGGAATAATTCACTGAAATTCTTTCACGTGTAAATTTTAAGAAACTCAGATAAATCTTTACCCCCAGGGTAAGTCCTATCCTGTGTTTTACATAAAACCTCGCCACCGACACAGTTCTTCCCACAGTCAAATTTTGTAGGAAGAAACCACTGCTGTTGGCGTCGTCCCTGACATTTCAAGATGAGATGTGTTTGAAAGACTACGGCCTTGTCTTCGTCTGGTTAACCCTTCAAAGCATAGCTATCACTATACCTGCCACATACGTTACCATTAATATGATCTGCACTTTTTCCACAAGTGAGTGTATTTGTATGTTTCGAACGATTCTCACAGTTCATGTCCAAAAAAGCACTGGAACAAGTACACAGCATGTTTTCTCTGAGACAGAAACTTAATTTTAAATATCATTTTGAGGTAACTCGGGCTTGAAAAGGGCAAAGGCTACAGAAGTACATGAAGATACTTAACGATGTTCAACGCTTTCTTTTAAGGAGGAAATGGCCACGTTGCACACCCGGTAGCGACTGCTCCGAATCCCCGAATCAAATAAAATGAACAAAATAATATTTAATTTGGATAGGAGACCATATTGAGATTTACCAACTACCACAAATTCCAGTTTCTCCTGGGTGCCAGCAAAGAGACACAACGCAACGCAACACAACACAACACAACAGAGTACTACACAACCTGCAGGCACCACGCCTCGATACGTTCTGTCAGCAAAACACAACATGGCCGCAGGAAAAGCCTCAAGCGTGACGCCATTGTTTTGTGTCCCCGTTGTTCCAATGACATAGGTATGTCTCACGGGTTTGAACCCTTGCCACGACACCCAAATCTAACACGAAGAGTGGACGACATACGATTGTTCTGTCAATCCGCATAGCATTAAACCTGATGGAAATAGCTCGAAAGTACTTCTATTTTCCTGAGGCCCTCAACGCAACTTCTTGCACAGTGACGTAAATATACCACGACTGCTTTCTGAGTTGTTACACTATTTCAGTCAGCTAAATGTTAGAGTTGGTAATAAATAAATAAATAAATAACCAAATAGTACCATGATGTACGGTTTTCCATAGGAAGGTAACAGTTGATCACCTGTCCACGACATTCCCCAAAGTTTATGGCGACCAAATGTTTATCAACATGTTTAACAGAGTCCGCCCGGAATCCACGTTGAGGCACTGAGGCAGGTTACTTCAGGCCACAACCTTAGATTCTGTACACTTAAGATATATTTTAACATCATCCTTCCATCTACGCCTAGATTTCGTAAGTGGTCTCTTCTCTTCATATTTACCTAAAATAACCTTTGTGCACTTCTCGTCTACCCCTTGCATGCTGCATATCCTCAGACAATTCCTTCACAGTGGTCTACTGTAAGGTGCTAACACAGAATGTATCTGGAGAGACTCAGGAAAACCACGACAAACCGCAGTCATTGTCCTATGTCTCAGTGTTCAAATTCTAAGCTGGAAATTCCCAAACACAAGGCAAGAATGCTAACAACCAGACCATGAAATCTGACGGGACTGTGGGGTGCCCACTGGATAGGCGGATGGCTGAGCTGACGGGAAGTGGACTCGCCGCCAACCTGAAAATGAAAACTGGAAATAAAATTACGAGATATCCTTTTACCGTAACACAATCTCCGTCGACCTCGGACTGCGGAAACGAGGCAGTTCAGCTACTTGCAGGTTGAACGATTGTTTCACAGTTATTTGTCAATCTCGCCAAGCGAATATCCGAACAGGCCACTGACTCCCTGCTTTTATGCAACTTGCAGGTACATCCCTGCCACGTAGGCTTCCCGCTGGTCCGCTCATTGCAATCGGTATTAACTAACACCAGAATCAGCCCTTTCCTTTCTAAGCACGAAGTAACTCCTTAAGAAACACAGGCCCATACGATTTATATCTTTGGTGTCTCACTAAATGCTTCACTCAACACCACCTTACGGGGATATTATTTCTTGCCACAAACTCCCTGGATATTTTGGCGTTAAATGTCATTTTCAGGTGAATATCCTGCTACAAGCTACTGCATTTGCAATTTTTGAGAAGTTCTTAAATTAAATAAAAGGTAGAGATAAAATAAAAATAAAATTTTGAGATAAATAAAAATGTCACTCTGATTACGTTTTCGTGTCTCATTTTTCACTCTGTAATGTTGAGCCAATATGGAGTCAATTGTCCTTGTAGCAACGAGCGAAACCATATGAGAAGGTGACCTTATTGATACGTATACTCATTTTTATTACTTTTATCATCCATGCCTTGTTATTGTCTTCTATTCATTTTTACAAAGACAGGCACTGCAACCACAGTCACTGTGATATGATATTCTCATGAAAATGGCATTTTATGCCGAACCGTACAGCGAGATTTTGGTACGACATCATATTCACGCTAACAGCCTTAGAGCCTGAAACATTTAGTGAAGGGTAAATAATACAAGACGTCCCTAAAATACAAAATTTCTTTTGTGTCTGGCAAGCTCACTGGGACAAACGTCTCCAGCCACCTGTCCAAAGAATACATGGCCTCTCAGAGATATAAATTACCTACACGTGACGATAGGAAAACACTAACATAAGGTTTCTTTCAATGAGAATCACGAAAACCCCGCAATAAAACTTTTATTCCTGTGTTCCAAAATTCTAACCGAAGTTAGCCCCTGCACTGTATTACGTTCAGACTGGTCTGCCACGTATGTCTGGTGCTACCACAGAAAAATTATGCCTTTCCTGACTCTTTATGCTTGCTACGTACACTGCCCACCTTAAGGCTACCGGCTGAGTAGCCATCACCAAGACTGCGCCTGAGTCATGAACATATCTATAGCGTAAGTTTCCTGTTTTATTTCTCTACACACACTTCCATCCCGGCACAGTTTCTTCTGAATACGTCACTGCCATGCACAACAGAAACTGGGAGCCAGATCACTTAGTTTTTAAAGACAAAGTAAAACATTTGGCCGAAAAATCAAAAAGGCACCTCTTCGAAGACCTGGGCGCATATTAGAGGAAAATACTAACATCTATTCGAAAAGAAAAGGGTGGAAGGGTGTAAAACGGACTATTCTCGCTGAGAGCAAAATCTAGTAACGGTTTCTTGTAAACACAGTGGCCAAACTTCGGGTTCCATAAAAGATACGGTACTTTTTGAGTTTCCGAGTGAATACTGGCAGCTCGAGCAGTACTCGGTCACATCGAGTTGGTTGGTTAAAGTATAAATGTGGAGAAAAGTAACTGAGTTGAACAACAAACAAGTTTTCAATGTTACAGGCCTACTACCCGCCACTAAAAAACAGACAACTTCCTCCGACCATCGTGGACTGAGCAACAGAACAACGGACACTTTGTTGCACCGAACCGTGCGGAGTGAAAACAGGGCTCGTCACAAACTTGTACAGAGGAGCGGTGACACCTGGGGCAGGTCTTACGTAAAAACTTTACACCTGTTAGTACCCTCCAGAGATTAATGCGAAATAATACAAGATTGAAACGAAAGAAACAGAGAAAGTGAGGGACAAATAAACAGCAAATTAAAGAGAGAATGAATGAATGAATGAATGAATGAATGAATGAATATATGAATGAATGAATGAATGAATGAATAAATGAATGAATGAGAGAAAGGGACATTTTCAAGTACTTTCTTGCCATAAAGCAGTGATCTAGACCAATGGTGTCCACATACAGCAGAACATTTCCACTCGACGTCCCAGTGTTACTATTCAGAAAGTGTAGGGTAACATCATGCACCATCGAAAGTCGCGGTCTAGTCGGTAGCTCCTATATCATGTTCGGGACGACCCCGAGACCGTCTGTCGTGAAAGATATTCGGCGGTTTTTCTGTCACTCCAGGTAAATACTGCAATTGTAGGCCTAAACTAGGAAGCGTAAAGACTAGGATACGAGATGGAGTGAGACCTCAGTTTTCTATTCCCGGCAGGGACAAGGATTTGTCTCTTCTGCACAGTGTCCATACCAGCTGTGGGTCCAACCGCGCCTCGTGTAAAACGGGAAACGAGGCCCTTTGCCGGAGGTAAAGTGGCCAGGCGTCAAGCTAACCATTCACCTCCAAATGGTGCCAAGGTTAAGAACACGTGGACAGATTTTACATATGTTTTTAACGACGCCTTCAATTGTTAAGATTATATGGCGCCGGTGATAGGCAAATGAATAGGCATGGCCCACGGGCGAGGATGATGCTGACAGGAGAAAACGGACGTACTCGGGAAACAACCTGTCCCATTACCATGTCATCTACAAATCCCCCAGGAACTAACATGACACTGAACTCGGGCCTCAGCGGTGAAGAGTCGCGACTAATCGCCTAAGCAGTGGCAAGACCACGTGGAGTTAAACCTCGTCTCCCCATACGCCTTTGTGCCACCATGTTTACGCACAGTAATTCAAATCAGAACACTACCGCTTCTTGACACATCCTATCCAATTCATTAATTACAAATCAAACTGTCATTCCATGCTAGATAATATACATAAGCTATCGTCAGCGTCGTTAAGCGGACCCTAAACATATATCAAACCACGTACGCGGCGTTTTACCCTAACTTCCGCGTGCTTCACAGACAGTGCACACTGCCGAACGCATGGTGACCTGCGAGCAAACTGCCCGAACAGTCTACTGAACCGGCTGCAGCAACCCGGTGGACGGAGCACACATATGAAGACATGCAAAACGGAACACGGGTAACACATTGCGAATATGAAAAAGAATTGCGCGCTTTGAAGTCATAGCGGTCAAAACAGAGACATCGAACAAAGTGCCAATCTCTATCCCATCAACCACATTTCTCAGGGCAGCATGGAATAATGTGGGCTATTTATTCCAAGTGCGTCGAGGCCTGTACACGAGTGTCGCCAAACTGTGGCGACCGGGAACGCTACGAACTGCAGTCTTAATAGAAGATATCCAGTTTGTTTCGTAAATTACATAATAAGGGTAGTGTAGTGAACGCAGCTATTTTGGTTATAAAAATATTTGTTTCTTATAATGTTTTTGTAATAAAACAATGTGCTGACACTGCATTGTCCTTGCTATATCACCTACCAAACTACGGCTAACAGAGCTGCACCACAGCCCTTTCAAATGGTGAATGCGAAGTCTCTTGTGTACAGACAAATCGTCCATTGGCTCTGTCAGGTGATACTGTTATACAACGCCGCCTTAATACGAACACCTTGTGTGATTTTGATTGATAAGTTGTGAAGGAGCCGAAGCCGGTGGCTAAGAGGTCTAAGGCGTACGTCTGCAGCTGGTCGATTGCTGGAATCGCGGGTTCGAATCCCGCTGAAGGCATGGATGTTCGCCTCTTGTGTTTGTCGTGTGTTGTGTAGGTAGCGGCCTCTGTGACGGGATGATCACTCGTTCAGATGAGCCCTACTGGTTGTGTGTGTCTCATTTTGTGTGATCAAGAAACCTCAAAAGAGAAGGCCTAGGCACGAATCTAGGCTGTAGCGCCATAAGAAGAAAAATTGTGAAGGATGGAAGGGGTCGTGGTCTGATCATATGGACAAATCGCCTGAATAGATTGCCGTAGATTACGAAACATGGCAGTTTCAGGGCCTGGGGCTAGAAAGGGATATCAGCAAGTACAGACCATAAGAAAATGGCTGGGATTCAAACAGCAGACCAGTCGACTGATTGAGTGTCATATTCGCTGATTTAACTCCCTTGTCATTTTCAGTGTCCATACTACAAAACAAGAGTTCCAAAGCATGCTTTACGTGCGTATGGCAACATTTGCGGCTGAGATATCATGGAGAAACACTGAATGACGTGAAGGGAACATATTTTACATGAATATGTACCTACCTGAAAGACTAAACAATTAATATGAATTTTCTTTCGTTACACAGTTCGTTGTAGCTTCAGAAGTACAATAGGTCAGGTCACCCCCATGACACGCCTATGCAAACACAGAGGGACGTAGAGGTATACCTCCTACGATTCGCAACCCGGCTCTAAAAGGCTTTACGCCCGAGAAAGACCCCTTAGCCATTGTACAGGAAGCGAGGTGGGCTTCGGGGTCAGTCTGCACGACACGGGAAATCTCACCCCACCAGGCTTCGATCCCCGGACCGTCCGACTACGCTATCCCGACTCAAACCAAAAAGCACAGCAGCCACAACAACATACAATATTCTGATACAGAAATGCCACAGAAGAAAATCACTTGGGAGCGCAACCCGTAAGTAAAATGATTCGTAGGAGAACAGTGAGAATGCGGAACGGGCAGACGTGACTCAGATTAAATTAACCCTTTAAAGGCAAAGCGTATCTGTTTTATATAAGGACTCAGTGCGTACCGCGCTGTAAATACTCTCCACTTCGGTTATAAAAACCAGTCTCTTAATGCTTTATAAGGCAAAAGTTGCTGTTTGTTCTGAGATCTGTACAAAACACATAAAAGCAATGTGGGCACCACGTAGAATCTTTTTATGTCAACCTGGTGGTATGTAAAGTTACCGCTAGGCTTTAAAAGGTTAAACTACAGAATCTCAGTGGTGAGCATAATAAACTAACCCAAAGGGTGTTAGCAAAGCGTTTGTCTTTCTACAAGAATTCAAAGGGAGACCGTACCGTACAGCTTACTTCTACGCACAGTCGACAGCCCCCTTAACCAGCAGGTAGGGCTTCTGTTTCCCCTTAAGTAAAGTGCCTGGAATATTAAGCTGACCACTCACATCCAGCTAGTGCCGAGAATACGAATTCGTGGAGCTATAACTCCATTCATCTTACATCTGTACGTCGTTGTGCCTAATGGAACACATGGACTTTGCCTTTGCCTTTAACTTTACCTTTACCGTTACAACCAAGCAGTGGAAACAGACCACACGAACTCTGACCCCTTGCTCCACGCTTAAGTACTGTGTCACGTCACACAACCTGCAGCTATTGACCCGGTGTCACTAGTCCCTCAAGTACACGATCTACGTTCTAAACTCAGCACTGGACTGTACAAAATAAGAAAACCGGATTGCCTTCCTAGGTCCGAACCGTTGATTTATAGAGTAGAAGCGAAAATCGCACCTGATGCCCTTTTATTTATCTGCAGAAATAAAGAAACGCCTCAAGTCACTGAAACAACCGGTACAATGCCGACATCTTGCCTAGCATCAATCAAGAGTAAACAGCTAAACTCATGAAATGTGCGAACTTCTTCCATTGTCTGAACTATTAAAACTGATATATTCTAACACAACGGTTCTATTCGGCGACAGTATCGGTCTCCGTGTTCAGTCTTGCTCCTAAAATGTAATGGTATTGCATGATTATTTACAGTCTTCTTTAGCACAACTAGGATCAAATCAATGAACACGACACGTTCCGCAGACACTATAAAAACTACGTCAAAGCAAACGTCACTAAACATTTGCAGCATGATACTCACCAGGTGTTGCTGCAAACGTTTTACTTTCAGCAGGCGGTTGTGCTTCTGGTTGGTGGCGTGAAGACCGTGCTGGTGTCAGAAACTAGGTAACTCTTCTCACCGTAAAAAAACCGTTTCTACGTTTACTTTCCGACACCATCACGGTCTTCACCAGGGGAGTAGGGGGGGAGTGGTGCTGCCGCCACGGGTAGTAGAGCCCAACGGGCGGCAAAATGAATACTTTAAAATAATATTTTTATTTTCTGAAAAAAAAATCATTTCAACAAATAAAAGGAAATTCAATGCATAATTGTATTTTTTAAAGTTCGTGATTTCTGTAAGGGGCGGCCGTTGTTATTGCACGCCACGGGCGTCAAAAAACCTAGGTACGCCACTGGTCTTCACACCACCTTCACAAGAAAAACACCCTAGTGAACGCAGGCATTTACAGAGACATGTTATGAATACCGTGCGTCAAATTAGTGAGATTTGCGCTGACGGTTTTTAAAATGTCTTAGAAACATGCTGTCTTTATTGATTTGACTCTAGTTTGTGTTAAGAATGTAAATAATCATGTAGTCACATTACGTTTTGGAAGAAAGCCTGAAAACGGAGGCCGACTCTCTCCGAAACATAGTGTCGCATTAATTATATTAATTATATCAATTAGACAGTGGAAAGAGGCCACATGGTTAATGAGTTTAGATGTGATAAACTTACAGAAAATTGAAGAGGCTTTGCGAATAGAAAGTTGTAAACAGTAGCATGGAAGAGTCGTACGCCACAAACAAGCAAGTTGTCCTCCTGAGAATATTTGCCACATCCGTTCTGTATAAAAAGACACAAGCGTGTTGGGAAAGGTCCTCGCACATGGGCAAACGCATCGCGCCCTAAACGGACAGAATACCAGATGAGAAGCAGTCAGTTAACCGGAAACATTCTCTCGTATGGCATTTTGATGACAATGCAGTTATGTCAGCCAATACGTCAAACGGTACCACACCATTGTGAGTTGTGCGTTTAATACAGATGACCTCATTTTGAACCATTTTTCTTACATCCCGTAAGTAATAAAGAAATTCCTCCAAATTGTCCAGACAGGTTCTGGGGCCCACCCAGCCACCAATGGCTACTGGGGTTCTCTTCCGGGGGTTAAGCGGCCGGGGCCTGAGGTTTAACACTCACGTCCACCTAGTTCTCACTTTAAAAATAAGTGGAGCCATACATCTACTCCCTCTATATGCCTTCATGGCGTGCACAGAGACAATACCTTTACAGCTTATTGTAATGTAGATTTTACTAACATCTGGCCCACCCTGTAAAACTGACGAGTTCCTAGAGTTCATTCGAGCCATGTTAACGTGAAGCTGTGCGACGTTTCGGTACTAAACAGGCCAAAGAGAGTCAATGCCCGCACAAAGGTCCAACATACATTAGACTCCATCAGCAGTACTGTAGAATTTACTGCAACTAAAACTTTGTAAAACTGTACGAAACTCAACTGTAAGTCGGTAGCGGCACGTTATACTCTGCAAAGACAGATGAAGCGTGACTGGTTATTCTCCTTACACTGTGCTGCTTCCATGGCATCATTACGCAACAAAACGGACAGTCTCACAAAGCGAAACGACAACAAGCTCAAACCGCAGATGACGCCTCCATCACTATAAATATCGTTCAAAATGTGATAAGGTTCAAGTACTTTGGGATGACAGCAACAAACGCATATTAAACGAGCAATAAATTATGAGCAAATTGAATTAAGAAAATCCATATTAGCAGACATCACACAATCTTTTATCTTCCCTTATTCCATGTAAAACTATAAAAAATCACAATACACGGTATTATAATTCGCCCTGCAATTTTATATGGGTGTGAAACTTGGCCTTCACCCAAAGGGAAAATACTCTTTAAGGGCGTTTAAGAAAAGGGAGCTGAAAAGTTTAAGTACTGACCAAAGAAGGAGGAAGTAACAGGATCGTGATGAACACAACACAAAAAAATAACTTCATAAACTGAACTTTCATAAAATATTCTTAGTTTGCTTAAGATACATTTTAGCATTTTCCCATTATGCCTCGGTTTCCTTGAGGTTTTGGGAAGAAGTCATATATGCCGTTTTCACCTTGACCACGCTTGCACCATGCCGTACTTGCGTCATCTTTCATTTGGTCACTCCAATATTAAATGACGGCTACAATTTATGTAGCTCCTTATTATGTCTTTCCTTCCAGCCTCTTGTTACTTTTTCTTTCTTATGTCCAAATATTTTCGGCAGCAATTTGTTCCCGAATATCCTCAATGTAGGGAGGACACAAAGCAGTCGGAAAAGTTAGCGATTTATTTATCACCATAGGTCTATGGGAATTACTTCGATCACTACAAACCCAACTGCTTGTTACTGAATAGATGAACACAAACGTTGTTCAAGTGTACGAAGTATCAACTGGCAAAACCTTCTGTGTTCCACGTCTGTACTTTCCACACAACTACCAGAAGGGTCGATTCACATCATACGACACGACACGACACGACAAAATATTCTTTGATAGTTTTCACATGCTAGAATCACATTAGTCCGTCACCGACAGCTAACGACAAAGATAGTGTCCTTGGGACTGACAGAAGAGAGTATTCTGCCTGTCTGTTAGCTGACGGCAGATGTGAATGCACGCTGGTTTTCGTCGTGTCGTGCCGTTTAATGTGAAACCACCCTAATTCGTGTAATTACGTCGTTCCCCGCCGACAGCTGATAAGATGAACAAACACTGACAAAATCTCTGTTTCAGAAATGCCTTATGTCGTACGTTAACCGTTTAAAGCGCAGTGGTACCAGGGTGTGTAGGTGGGAAGTGGCTAGTGGTACGGCCGCCCGGGCGATAGAGTGGGTCGCAAAATAAACTTTTTAAATAAAAAAGATTGATCGTACGCCCTCGACAGATTTTAAATTATTGGACCAAATACAATAAAATGCAATAAATAGCTGCGATATTTTTGAGTTTATAGCTTCTGTTAGAGGCGGCCATTATGACTAATCGCCCCAGGTACCAAAAACCTAGCTACGCCACTGGTTGCAAATGAATGCACCGCTACATAGTATATTAAGAATCCTACACTTTGCTTACACAGTCTGTTTATGTTTCATATGATCCTCACAATAAACAGCGATTGTGTCTGTGTCTACACAACATTAACGGACCGTACAATCGGAATAGAGACACAGAATCCGTTAGTCGCTGACATCCCACCGCGGAGGACCGGGTACGATCCTGGGTCAATCCACGCGTGATTTGTGGTGGACGCAGTAGCATTGCAACAGGTTTTTCTCCAAGTACAGTATTTCTGTTTTCCCCTGTCATTATCATTCTCCAACGCTCGATACCTATCTTCTTCTTCATATTATGCTGATCAGAAAGACAAGTTGGCGAAAGCAAAGAAACTTCAAACAAACATTTTCTTTCGGATAACAGGCAGAACTGTAAATAAAAGCACTTTCACCTTTTTATCTTTAGAGGGACTGCAGCTGCCGTCCAGGCGTCGTTGTGGTAAACCAACAGCCCACTGTTTTTATGCAGTTGCTTTGCATTTTGTTGTGTATCTGCAACACTGAAGTCACTTTCACTTTCAAGGCACGTCTCTTTTTACTAATAATGTGCATAAAATCTGATCCAGTTTCCATTCTATCCACTTTATTCTTGTTCGTCCTTTCTGTCGGTATCCACTTTCTGTCATGTTGTAATCATAACCAAAGAACATTTGTTGTTACTGTCACAGTGCATGGTAGTTACGCTGAAAGAAAAAACGACGAAGACGTGCAGGCAAAATGTCGCACTCAGGGTCTCACAGCTACATACTGATATTCCTCACATCTACGTCCAGATATCCCACATGGTCTCCCACCTGAGGCTTTCCGATTAGATCTCTGCGTCCGTTTCTGTTTCCCCACATCCACCGACCATGTCACATTTCGTCATTTAAACAAGACAGCCAAAATACGTATAATGTAACACTGCAGAACGTTTGCGTAACGTTTATACTTCCTCGGCCATCGTAAAAGTACTGTTTCACTCGAATAAAACGCTCTTATGGCAATTTAATGTCGGCCGCAACAATAAAAGCTACTTAGGTATTTAAACTTATACACTTTACGTGCAGTCATTTCGTATATACGAATTTGTTACCAACTACCGCACAGTATTTGGTAACAAATAAACTTGTAAATACCTACGTAGGTCTTCATGTAAAGTGCCCCAAATTTTTGTCCGCTTCTAACCAAATTTAGGTTTCTCGACAGATTTTCATTAAAGTGCTCAATATCCAACTTCACATAAATACGTCCAGTGGGAGCAACGCTTATATATGCGGACGGACAGATGGAGACAGACGGACGGACGGACATGACGAACGTAACAGACACTTTTCGCGACTATGCGAACTCGCCTAAAACAGGGTGTGAGGATGTGGACTGGATTTAGCTGGCGCAGCGCGGGGAATAACCATAGAATCTTTTGAACACAGCAACAAAGTTTTACGTACCCCAAGCATTTAAAGTGCAGAACCAATAAGCTTAACGTTAAAAACTGCATTTTGACCAGCCAGTGTATTTTTCTGTTCAGAGTGATTCCTACAATAAGCAGCCAATACTTCCCTACAAATTATTAACGGATTGGTCTTTGTTAATCTTCTCTGCGACGTACGAACTAAACCTTTGTGAGAAACTGGTATAAGGCCCACTGACTTTCCACGGGTAATGTTGATACTTGAGAAGTTTTTGACACCTACTTCATTTGTACAAATATTTCTTCTACCCGAAAACTTATGCAGCACCTTCAAGAACTGTTAAAGATTTAAGTCACCACATGCAACAAATATTGATGGGACACCTACAACGGATGGATGACGCAAGAAACAGCAAGAAAATACAGCAAACCAATTTACGTCAAAAACGACCTAAGGGGAGACAAAAGGCTACATAGAAATATAATGTAGAGAATGACATAAGAAAGATGGGAACTGTTAAATGGAGACCAGTAGCGCACGAAAGGGATAGAGGGAAGAGAGGAACCAGGCGGGCGCTTATCCTTCTTGAATAGTGGAGACACAGAAGATGAGGTAACAAATATTTACCTCTGAATTCATACACGTTTCTTAAGGAAGTGCATGAACTACATTAGTAAATTTATTAATTGTGTTAGTTATTAATAACCGTGTCATATTTATTCAAATTTTGTACCATGAAGTGAGCAAACGTGCTTTCCTGCTCAATTAGACCCACTTTTCTGAGTTCGTGCTCGGGGAGCTAAATTAATCCGCATTTTTAAATTTCAAGTATCACTGTGACTGAAATATTCAAGGAATTAAAGTCCGAGTTGGACTAAATAAACCCTGACAGCTTCCATCAAACTAACAAGCTGAAAGTTTTTGCGGAAAGAGCAGAATGAAGGTCAACTAACCTCTACGATTTGGTCATAAAGAAGAAAATTTTACACAGTTTTCTGAACAGCCTGCAGTCGAACCCAATTCACTTGTAGAATGTTTAAAAGCACCGTTAAAATCTGTAGGACTCCAGGGATCAGCATTCTTCGAAAGCAGCTCCCCGAAGTATGGGAACACGCGAACACCGTCGTTGGTTTAATGTGTTCCATGTCCGTGCACTATATTGTACAAAGATACTAATCACCAACAAATGCACAAAGAGAGTTTTATCATCATTTGTAACACACTCCTACATGTTTCGACCCTACTGGGTCATCTTCAGGGAGAACTTAATGTTGTCGTTACACTAAGGTTGCACTTTACAGTTGAGTGAGAATGTGCTGTTGACACATTCTCACTCAACTATAAAGTTCTCCCTGAAGATGACCCAGCAGGGTCGAAACATGTAGGAGTGTGTTACAATTGATGATGCAACTCTCTTTGTGCATTTGTTGGTGAACACCGTCAACAGCACATTCTCACTCAACTATAAAGTGCAACCTTAGTGTAACGATAACAAAAAGTTCTCCCAGCAGATGACCCAGCAGGGTCGGAACTTGTAGGAGTGCGTTACAATTGATGATAAAACTCTCTTTGTGCATTTGTTGGTGATTAGTGTTTTTGTACCATCGTTGGTGTTAAAACGCTACATCAAATTCTCAGTTACCAATTTCATTTTCAGCCGTCCGACTGTTAAACGGTCACACACATACACATCCACACACCATCTGATTTTATACTACATAGCAGACGCAGATTTATAATATCTTCTTCAGGTTCAGAGCGAGAACTGTCCACGATGTTTGCTCGCAACGCTCCACAGTCAACCCACCCAGCGTCTCTCAATCCTAACATCAACATTGGACGCAACACGCCTCGAAGCAAGAGTGAGGGGCACCGTACTACGGGTTAAAGCAGCAACAGATCTGAGCCAAGTCTGTCCTCCACTCCCACGCCTCGTCTGCCCCAAAAAGTGGCGAGGCTTCGGTCGGTGACCCTCTTGCGTAACACACAGCCACATAATAATTCGGATGGGCGTTAATGGCGCTAAGAAAACCGATAAACGTAATGTCGGAAACTGTCACCAAGTACCAGTTACGGAACTGGACCCGTCCAGCAAAGGTCTTCCTCAGTCCCTTGATCCATGCCAGCTATAAGTTAAAGTGTCGACATTTTGTCCAAAACTGGCTCTATTTTTAATTCCCTTAACCCTTTAAAGACGAAGCGTATCTGTTTTATATAAGGACTCAGTGCCTACCGCGCTGTAAACACTCTCCACTTCGGTTATAAAAACCAATCTCTTAATGTGTTATAAGGCAAAAGTTGCTGTTTGTTCTGAGATCCGTACAAAACACATAAACGCAATGTGAGCGCCACGTAGAATTTGTTAATGTTAAACCTGGTCGTATGTAAAGTTACCGCTAGACTTTAAAGGGTTAATATGTACCCTTCTATTTTATGGTCTATTCAAGAATATTTCCCGTTTGTCTTGTAGGCCTAACTAACCGGGCGGCTGCAGTTCTTGATACTGAGTTTAGCTTACATTGTCACGCTTTAACTCCCGCGTAAAAAGTGACGGTCACACCTGGGCAGAAGCAGTTATTATTCTAAGGCGTTCCTAGACTCTTGCTGGCTTACAAGTTATGTTACTTACTTATTACTATTAGGAAGCTACAAACATAAATAATAATAATAATAATAATAATAATAATAAAGTAGAAAAGAGTCGAGAAGGCAAGGTTACCATATTATGGAATCAGCAAGTGCAAACCGACAGAACCATCCCCAACAATAAACCGGACATCATAATCCTGGATAATGAAAAAGGAAAATATAAGCTAATTGACGTAGCAATCCCGGGAGACAAATGTGATAAACAAGCCGAGAAGAGCCTAAAATATAAAGACCTTATAATAGAAATACAGCACATGTGGAATGTAAAAACAAAGGTGATGCCAGTAATAATAGGAGCAACTGGAACCATTTCAAAATCCTTCAGAAAATACTTGAGCAGCATACCAGCAAAGCACGATATCAAGGAACTACAGAAAACAGCACACAGACTTCGGAAAGTAATAACGTAGAAGCACAAAAGGGTGTAACATTGAAGACAGCGTTATATGCACCATAAACAGTACGCGCAGAATAGCTGCAACACTGTATACCCTAGAAACATGGTTTGTTTCAGGTGTATAGGCCTAAGTGTGAATACCCTGCATAAAGGAGATAAAGAAATAATAATAATAATAATAATAATAATAATATCAAAAACCTACACATTGGACACTACACATACACAGTAATATTCTCTCGGGCAGAGAGGATTTTTTTTTAATTTTGTCGCCGCGAAAGCTTCAAGGCTACACATATACTTTGGAAATACTAACATCAAATTACAAAACGTTTATCATACGAAATAGCATTACACATGCCACACATTTTCACCACAGAATAACTGCATCACTGCATACCATAGAAACATGGCTTGTTTCAGGTACATAAGGCCTAATTGTAAAAACCCTGTATAAAGGCGATGACAAGTAAACGATGATGATGATGATGATGATGATGATGATGATGATGATACCTCACTAGAACGAAAGAGAAACAGATATTCGTAGGATAAAAATGTGACGGTAAATTCATCCTTTTTTTACACATTCTGCATTTATTTTATGGCGAACAAAAACAGAGAAATGTTTTATTCAACAACGCTCTCAACTGCTAAGATTATAAAAGGTAGATGAACAAGTGAGGATGGAGCAATAATGGAATTATACTGAAAGGGGAAACCCGAAGTACTCAGAAAAAAAACTGTCCCATTTCTACTATCTACCACAAACCCCATACGAATGGCCTGGTATCAAACCCGGACATCTGCAATGACAGGCAAAGAAAAATTTTTCTGTTAGTATGTTTCCAACGTAACGTGTAATTTCTATTACTGAAAAACTATGAAAAGACTTAACTGTTCAGACAGACAGAGACAAGTGTCTGCGACTGGTCTGTTCACACATCAAGCAAATCCAGACGATATCAGATAGAGTTGTTAGCAACATATTTCATGAGTACCCTGTACAGGGTTAATCGGCACACCAAGGAAGTGTACTGGGGGAATGTAGGTAAGCTCCATGCAGTGGTCAGTAGACAGCAAGGTTCGGTAAAAAAAAAAATCTCGATTTTGAAATCTTGACTTTGTATGTTTAACGCATCTTGATATCCGAAAATTCGGTTCCGTCCTCAAAAATAAGTCACTGTTTAGAATAGCAGTCTGTTAAAAGTTGTTCGCAAGAATGAATATTCATTCTGAAAAATTGGTAACATGCAGAATCCTAAAATAACGGGGCTAATGACGCTGAAGGGACCGCGGTGGCGCAGCTGGTTGAGGCACTGCGCTACAAACCGGCAGGTCGCGGGTTCGATTCCCGATGGTGTCAGTGGATTTTTCATTGACATAATCCTGTCGGTCGCACTATGGCCCTGGGGTCGACTCAGCCTCTAACAGAAATGAGTACCAGGAATATTTCCTGGGGGGTAAACGCGGCCGGTGCGTAGGGCTGACAACCTTACCACCTTCAAGCGCCGATTGTCTAGAAATCTGGGAGCCTCGACCTCCTGGAACCCTGTGGGCCTGTCCAGGCCTGTAGTGGGACTGCTTTACCTTTAATGACGCTGAAATCTGGCGGTACCAAGTTACTGCAGCCAGGTCACGGGCTGTTCAGTCTGTCAAGTCGAATAAGACCCCTGCATCTGCAGCGATGTAGTGGAATTAAAACTACGGATTTCTGAGAATTGTAACACCATGTGGTCTGCATGAGAGATACCAGTTTCTAAGAAATATACTGCTTCAGTTTGCAGGGCCGCAAACAGACGATTTAGTCCGCGGATTCCTTCAAAATGCGGCTGCATATCTACCAAACTACACGCCGTCCCATTCCGGAAGATCCTAAACTTCACACTCACCGCCCTGACAACTTCTTATCTTATATAACTGAACCGTATCCACACAATGTAAAGAATATATCCGAACAACTTGCATCTTTAAAGTAGGTACAACTTAATATGATGACAGCCGTAACAGAAAAGGCGGTATAGTGACAAGGCTGTGTGCTGAACGAGAGGAAAAGGCAAGAAATTTTTTTATGTACAAAAAGGACAGACCGTCCCTGAACCCCCCCCCCCCCCCGGTGCTTCCTATTCAGGGAGTTAAGCGATCGAAGTGGCCGGGCGGCGAAGCTGAACACTCACCAGCATCTAGCGTCAAGGTTAAGAACGTGTGACTTTATACCTCCACTCCTCCATACGTCTTCATGAGACGATGTTTAATTTTTTGTGTGGAGAGCTCTCCATTGACATGTAACTCACAAACCTCCCCAGTGTGGGCAGTAGTGCAATGTTACCGCATAAGAACGGCAGCTGCCGGGTGTAAAACTGAATTCGTGACCCTACAACCGCGGCAGGACCATGGCCTGCATACAGGTTCGCGTTTTGTTTCTCGTTGTTGGTTACAGAGACTTGCTGACCCGGATCCCCACAAACATGACCTTAATTTGTCGCAATTAGCGGCTCTGAGTTGCGTGCAACGCCACGGCGGCTACGACCGCGCCACTCAAACAGACCTCAGCGTGTTCCTGTGTGGCGTCCTTTTTCGAGGCGCTTTTAATTGCTCAGATGCCCTCGAAATTCACCGCTCACACCATTCCAGTCCGTCCCTTCAAGTTCCGTTTTACCATCATCTGCCCATTAAGGCATAAATCCTCGAAGTATTTTTTCCCCTTAACCTTTCCCCACCAAAACGTTTAAGAATTTTTTATTCCTCCCACGCATTCCACATATCCGTCTACTTCATCCACTTTCATTTGGTCACCGTGATGCTAGGTGGAGCCTCTGCGACGGGCTGATCACTTGTTCAGAGAAGTACTACCGCGCGCGCGCGCGCGTGTGTGTGATCTAGAAATGTCAAAAAAGAGGCGGCCTAGGCCCGATTTGGGCTGCAGGGCCACAAAAAATGTAGTTGGCAAAAAGGGCATAGAATGAACGTTCCTAGCATAAGAAACCTGCTTATAAGAGAAATACAAGAGGCCTGAATAATTGTTTGCTCCACGCAGATCGTCGTCTTTACACACATAACCAACTCTATACCAAAACAAGGGCACAGTGCATATCTGACATGTATTAAACACGAACCAGAAATTCATATTACGTAACATGTAACCTGTGAGTTAAAGATTTCCAAGTAACTCACTCTGTTCTTTACTTTTTCTAGTATCAGTCGTCTATTATAATTGTTTTATGATGACGTATCTGCATATGCTCAAACTTAATGATCACTATTTAACTTCATAAAAAGCCTGAATACTCAAATGTATGTAAGCCAGTAAGTGCTGTCAGTTCTATAAATGGTAAATATAAAGGTACAATTTTCAGCTGTGTGTGTTTGGGAGACATCCTACTGCAAATGGCCAGATCCAGTCGAAGTAGTTTTCATAACAAATTTCTAATTCATGTGAATGTTACTGTACTTTGATGCTTGTGACTAACCCTTAACCGTTGATATACGACTACATGCTAGGCCTGGCTCTGGTGAAGTGTTCGACACGCTTCAGTCTGTATTAGAGTGTCGACCTTTCCAGAAAAAAAAAAGCCTCTAAATAGCATCACTGCCAACTGCACGTCATTATTCTACCTAGTTTAGCACCTTGGTGCAAGTGTAGACGCCTTTCAGAAATTTAAATTTACTTTGGTTAGGTATTTTTGATAACGTTTGTTTTAACAATTTACTTTTGGAATTTCATAGGTACTGTGCCAGTAAATAAATACCATCGATTAATATGGAAGAGACTTTGTGTCACTGTTGCTCTCTGGCTATGACATTCCCGGCAAGGTAGCTCATGTTATGGTCGCAGGCTACCTCCAGGAGTGACTCGGAGAATGCTACAGGCGTGTCAGTCCCTACTCTCCCACGTCAGACATTACAGGACCTGACGCAAATTGTGCGAGATCTGTGATGGGGTCCCTAGAAGCTGGACTGGCTTTCACAGACGTCTTGGCCGTGACTGGTACCGGCAGGCATATTTTGTGGCATGAAGTACAGACTTGACGTCACTGTAACGATGTCTCCGTATCTAAGCACCATTATACCATTATCTGAAAACGTATACGGAAAGTGGGTGCCTTAACCTCGGCAGCAGTGACGTTACATAGGCAATGCAGCGGACAGAGACGTAAAATAAAGGAATAATCAGACAATTACTTCAAGCTCTTGTTAGTGAATAACGTACTCGCATTTTCACAGGAGGTTCTGTCTTTCATACCTCAACTGTTTAACGGTACAGTGGCGACTATACAGAGGCCTACCACCCGCTTTAACGTACAAAACTCTTAATTTTGAATGCGCAGTGTGTTTATGCCTTGCTATCCAGAAATATACAGATCAGATACACTGAACTATAATTTTGTCTGTTGTTTTGTATGGGTGTAAAACTTGTACTCTCACACTGAGGGAGGAATATAGGCTGCGGATGTTCGAGAATAGGGTGCTGAGGAAGATACTTGGGCCTAAAAGGGACGGGGTAACAGGGGAGTGGAGAAAACTACACAACGAGGAGCTTTATAATCTGTACTCCTCCCCAAATGTTATTCTGGTCACCAAATCAAGAAGAATTAGACGGACGGTGCATGTGGCACATATGGGAAACAGGAGAGGTGCATACAGGGTTTTGGTGGGGAGCCCTGAGGGAAAGAGACCACTTGTAAGACCTAGCCCTAGATGTGATAGTAACATTAAAATGGTTCTGTAAGAAGTCGGATGGCGAGGCATGGACTGGATTGAGCTGGCTCAGGACAGGGACAAGTGGCAGGCCTTTGTAAATGAGGTAATGAACTTTCGAGTTCTACAAACCTGAGGACCTCTATCTTCTCAGGAAGGACTCTGCTGCGTGGAGTCATTCAGTCAGTCAGTCAGTCAGTCAATTTATGCAGATCCTAACATTCTCAGAACAAACAGCGATTATTTCTTAAAACAGCATGAACTGGTTGGTTTGTAATAAACGTAGTGTGCACACTACTGTCTTCTGAAATATGGCACAATGTAGATTTATGGTTACGTTTACCCGGAGGATAGAAGCAGTAGGTTGCTCCAACAAGTTGGTACCCACATGACGTCACATCCCAGCAGCCTGTCATCATAACACCATCGTATCTCACATCTCATTCAACGTACTGTGTTGAGGAAGTAACTAAGCCCGTATGCATCTTTTAGACAAATTCCTGGCATCAAAGCCTTGCTCATACGGCATCCTTAACCTTTTAAAGCCTAGCGGTAACTTGACATAGACCAGTTTTAACATTAAAAAATTCTACGTCGTGCCCACATTGCGTTTATGTGTTTTGTACGGATCTCAGAACAAACAGCAACTTTTGCCTTATAAAACATTAAGAGATTGGCTTTTATAACCGAAGTGGAGAGTGTTTACAGCGCGGCACGCACTGAGTCCTTATATAAAACAGATACGCTTCGTCTTTAAAGGGTTAAACGTGAAAGGATGATTCGGAAGAAACAAATCCCAGATCACCTTGGAATTACCTACTTGTTGCTGATTTTGGTCAGTAACCTCCCACGGCTAAGAAGATGTTTTAGTGAGGAGAGAAGGACACAACAGGATTCCTGTTTTGGTTTAGAGTCGGGTTCAACCCACACCATCCTGTGGTTCTGAACGGAAATGTTTCGTCACATCAGACTCTAACGTTTGAAACTGTATAGCAACAGACATTGTGGCTGGAAACAGACCGAGAAAACATTCTGCTGTGAGAGTTTTCATCGAGGAGCTTCGTTGCTTTAACGTCACACACACAATATTGTTAACCTTTTAAAGCCTAGCGGTAACTTTACGTACCACCAGGTTTAACATTAAAAAATTCTACGTGGTGCCCACATTGCGTTTACGTGTTTTGTACGGATCTCAGAACAAACAGCAACTTTTGCCTTATAAAACATTAAGAGACTGGTTTTTATAATCGAAGTGGAGAGTGTTTACAGCGCGGTACGCACTGAGTCCTTATATAAAACAGATACGCTTCGTCTTTAAAGGGTTAATGGCATATGATTAAAGAGAAATTGAGAGCTTCAATAGGTTGGTTGGTATAATGACAAGAAATTTTCCTGTATTTCGAAGTGTCCAGACCGATTGTGGAGCCCACACAATGACCTATCAAACTGGATGCCGGGCAATGTTTTCCCAGGATTTGAGCGACTGGAGCGTAAAGCTGAGTAGACACCTACGTGTACAGTCGAGTTTAAGAATCCATGGGGCTGTAACTTCGCTTCGTCTTATCACTTCAAGTCTTGAGTGCGAATGGAGCACACGGACAAAATTAGCTTAACCTATTTGGACGGTCTTCTCAGATATGACGCCATGTATGTACGTATTTGTAGTATATTTAATCCAGGTTATATAACGTAGACTGGCACGGTGATAGTGACTAACGAATACGAAGGACGCGGCGGTGGCGGCGACAACCTGTTAACTTCCATCCCAGAATTTTCCTGTGTGAACTAAGGCAAGCCTTGGGCAGCCTCAGTACATTCACTGCTCCGGCCAAGATTCTAACCAAACGGCTCCTGAATGCAAACCTAAAACGTTATCATTTAAATTAACATTATCGGTGTGATGCCGTGCAGTCTGGTGAAGAGGTGCCACTGTTGAGGAGAACCCTGCTGAATCCTTCAAGGCTGGAAATTCTAAATATTTTAACCGTTCATGGACTTTGAGGTGGCAGGATAAATAACGCGCACAATGAAAAGACGAATGCATATACAACGTTCGCTTGACACTCTTCGAAAGATACGACCTAGAAGGTGACGACGTAGATAAGATAATATTAAAATTCCTTTTAGAGAAATCGTTTTGGAGAGCATAAAATTAGTAACGGTTGCAGCGGTAGCCTTTCTTGATTATGGCGGTAAATCTTCCAGTTCCACATCAACAAGAATTTTCTTGCATATCCTAACTTGTTCTTCTAGATTGCTGAAGACCTGGGATTTGTGGCTGGGTATGCTCTTAACTGACAAAATACGAGATTAATAATAAACACCTGTAGGTTTAAATATATTAAGGGTTTCAGTTAAATACATTCACAGGTTTAAATAAATATATTGAGAACTACATTTAAATAAGGTGGGAAATTTAGTCAGATATAATGAGAGCTTGAGCAAAATACGATGCCAGTGCAAACTTCAAAATATTCCGTCCTGCGTCGACACTTATTACCATTTTATGTTGTACAGAAACAGATACAGCGGCCAACGCGCGTCTTAACAACTGGCAGCATACCCAAGTTGGAGAAACTATGTCTTCAACTCGAGAATAAAGAAAATTCGCAACTTTCAAATTTAAGTTCCGCTCGCGCCGATAGAGAAAAAGCTGTCGAAATGAAAGTGACATAGTTCACATGTCTGCGTTGAGAACATCCGCGTCGTCATAAAGTGCAAAACAGAGGCATGCAGAGAACATTCCACGATCTTTCTCGTCCCTTATGAAAGGGAATGCAAATAGACTGAATACAGGCTGTCCAGATATTATCACGATCGAGTGGACCAGAACAGCAATTATTAATGGTGAGGTCCCAAATTCTAATCTCATCCCTACGACGGGATATCCTGGATAAAGTTCCCGTGGACCTCTTCAGCCTTTCCAGGCGGGACAGTACCTCAAATTAATCCAAACCCCCCTTCTTTCACAACCTTACCAATTAAATATTCGCTAATCACGCTAACATTCGACACCCAGTCTCAGTTACTCAGAGCATGGTTAAATGAAGCACAAATGAAGAAATACAAAATAAATTTCAATGTTTAGAATGGATGGCCTGTTTCATCTCGCTTTGAGTATATAATGTGTCAATCCATCTACTTATTTTTCATCGTAAAGCATAATTCCGACCTACAGGATGACGCAGAGCCGACTGACACATTTCACAAAGCACATTTTCCCCATAAGCGGGGTAGGGGGCAACGTCTGCACACCGAGACAGAGATGTCATGTCACTTCAAAACGCATTCAGTGAAATGGATCGGTTGGGCATGTACCGTGTTAATGAGAGACGAAGAGCATTTTCACGTATCGGGTATCCCATGGCCTGTAACGTCGCCGGACCTCACTGTCCCGGATCTCTTCGAAAGGGGATATTTGAAAGCAAGCATACACAGGAATCGCCCACACACAATACGGGAGATGAAGCATGATATTTGGGATGAAATTGCGAATATAAACCAAAAGCAGTTGCGCCGAGTTGTTGACGATTTTCTGAATCGTTTCAGAAAACGTGGTGTAAATCAAGGCGGCCACCTTCAAGATATTACCCATCAGATGTAATAAACAGGTAATCAGTTGCTTGCTTTGCACATAAAACTGGTACACTTCATTTTATCCCTTTATTGTGTAAAACATTAGCGTGTGTCAAAAAGTGTCCCTCGGCTCTGCGCTACCCTGTATGTCTCGTTCCATTCACTCCTTCAACCTGCGAACAGATAAGACTTGTTAAATCCTACGTGAAGCAGAGGGAAGGACAGGGCATCGTAACGAATGCGATGTGGGAAACTGGACCGGACTCTGGATCAAGATGTAGGCCAGTGATGATCTCTTCTGAACCCGATGAACAGATAAACCCGATCATTCTGCCGCATTCCGTAAAAGTCGAGAATCTGCTGCCCAGTTGAAGGATTTTTGACTTCTTGGGGACTTTGCTCCAAGGACACAATTCCTATGAACAGCGAAGGGAGAAATGGCATTGAATTGTCATCCCATCGGTAGGTTGGCAGAACTGTGGAAGGCCGTGAGGAACTAATTGCATCAGTCGCTTCTTCCGACGCGTTAACGCTTACTTAACCATCTCGGATTCGTATTATAGAACTTTTAAATACACCGAAGGCACTGAAACTTTCGTGCAAGTGAATGCGACGTGCCGGTTATACCGCTACTGTTATCACATTCACGCAAGCCTCTGCAAACGGACCAAATAAGGTCAGACAATGTGAGTTGCGCGTGCAGAGGAAGCGAATGTTAATTGGCTGGGCGTGCACGCCGCGCACTGTAATGGCTGTTCCGCAGGGCCCGCGGATCCCGCTGTCTCTTTTAGTTACTTCACGATGCCGTCGGTATCTCAGAATGCTTTCAGTCGACGGCAGAATGACCGACAACTGACGAGCTGCAAATGATTTGGAAGGCAGCCGTCACGGACTTACCGCTGTGACATGCGGGCAAATGCCAGGAAGCAACGAAGAAAACCACATAAATCTAACTTGCGTAGCAGGTCTCACGATCACATTCGAACCAGACACCTCTCGAATACAAGTCTAAAGCGTTAGCTCTGCATCAAGTCGACATCTGTCTTCTCTCTTGTCGTCTTACAGATTTAACGTCAGTAAATACTATGTAAATGGTATGTCGCAAAAAGATTACAGTTTCTCAACTGGTCACAAATGTTCCTGATTTCCAGAAACCCAACCCTTCATTACTGCACCTTATAAATCAAACCAACAGATACACTGTATCTAGAGACAACCCCTATCAGTCCATACATAATGCAATAGTCCGTATATAATACATACTATTTGGGACTTACCTTTGACACGGGGCATCTGTTGCTTCATTTAAAAGTTTCGATTTATAAATACATGGTGACATGCAATAATATAAGATTTCATTACCGTGTTCACAAAAGCCCAACGCTGGACTACATCCCGAGTAACTTCAATTCACTTCACCCTCTCCAAGCCGTATTTCTCTTAAATTCATTCTAATATTATGTTCCCATGTACGCGTATTTCTCACGTACTCCCTTTGTTTCAAGTTCTTCGAGTAATATGCCGTAGGCCATCATCATCTTCCAAGCGCACTACATATCCAGCCCATATCTTCTTAATTCCATCTCCGTAATAATAAGTTACGTCATTTTCCCCACACTGTTACTTCGGCACTCCTGCGACCAACTGGCCTTCTCAGAATTTATTCTCAGGCACCGAAGGGCCAAGGAGTCAGTTCTAATTGCGTCATTCAATGAGTATTTCTACAGTTGAGTTTGAAAATAGGTCGGCTAGGCCCTTTAAGATATTACGAGTGTTTCTCAACTGTGTTGCTAAACGTTCCTGATAGTTCCGTTACATCCCTCCGACTGTGTGTCCGTCACATCTTACAAATTAACCCTTTAAAGACGAAGCGTATCTGTTTTATATAAGGACTCAGTGCGTACCGCGCTGTAAACACTCTCCACTTCAGTTATAAAAACCAGTCTCTTAATGTTTTATAAGGCAAAAGTCGCCGTTTGTTCTGAGATCCGTACAAAACACATTAACGCAATGTGGGCACCACGTAGAATTTTTTAATGTTAAACCTGGTTGTATGTAAAGTTACCGCTAGGCTTTAAACGGTTAAAGGTACGGTTTATGTGAAACTTGGACGATAAAACCTCCATTAAACCTAGTCGAGTTCTTTAGTGTTTTGTTTAACCATTTAAAGCCTAGCGGTAACTTTACATACCACCAGGTTTAACATTAAAAAATTCTACGTGGTGCCCACATTGCGTTTATGTGTTTCGTACGGATCTCAGAACAAACAGCAAATTTTATCTTATAAAATATTTAGAGATTGGTTTTTATAACCGAAGTGGAGAGTGCTTACAGCGCGGTACGCACTGAGTCCTTATATAAAACAGATACACTTCGTCTTTAAAGGGTTAATTTGGTTACCGTAGGGTCAGCTGGCACTTAAAGGCCTACACAGACGTTTACATAGTGTATATGATGTCCTTTTAGGAATCCTTGTGACCAAGTCGACAAGTGCCTGCACTTAACGAGTGCTCAGACACTTAACAGTGGCATGAGGGTCGAGTAAGACGCACTGGACACGGACGGTCACGACCTTTGACATCAGCAGGCAGCATCAGCATGCTGACCAAGTCACCGACCCTGCAACCTTGCGAGGTCAAACCGGAAACCAGAATAATTTAGTACCAGGTGTCTAAAACTCATAAGCTGCAGCACAAGTTTTCAAATATTTTCACATCAACACTCTAGCGATATATTCGACAGGCACTCCAAACCTCGACTATAAGCTTTTCGTGCTTCTCTTCAGTCGGAGTATCCAGGCGAATGCTGAAACATTAGGCCTACAAAAAACCAGACTCTGACAATGTTTCAGCTTCACGATTGTCCACTTTCGTTTCAGTGGAACCATAAGCATAGGCTGTACCTTCAGTACACACATTTTCCAAGAGTGTCCGTATGATTATACATAAATCGATGGTCCTAATCTTAGTTTATTTCATAAGCCTATTGCAATGCCAAATATATTACAGGTATCAATAACAACAAAAATTTTTCATTCACACACATCATAACATAAATTTCTTAAACATTTGAATTCGTTGGCCCTTTAAAACCCACTAAATGTTACGGGCTTGTGCATCACTTGCCTTACCATAAAGTCTGCATTTTACTCAGACAGTGCGTCTGTGTTCCATGTAATTGTCATAATAAAAAAGACTCTCTCCCCATACAGGATTAACCGGTTGACCCATACTATGGAGAATGTGTTTACTGTGAGGTAGGTACGGAATTATTATACACCGCCTACATAAATTTCAGGCCTCTCTTCATGCTGCTGCTATCGGAAAAACAAACTGGCGACGTCTGAGAACATTCTAACCAGGTAATCCGCACCCCCTCCTCCCCACCACCGACTCTTTAACGTTCATCTACGCTTCTACTATTTCTTACGAATAGCTCTTTCCTTGCAGGCTGGCTTCAAAGGACTAAACAAACACGCATTACATCCAAAATTATCTCAAATACAAATTTTAGTTGTGGTCTATTGCCACAAATTGCAAACAAACAGCGGCTCTATAGCGGGGTTTGACTGTATAGAGAACTATAATGTTGCTGGCTATTTTGCATGGGTGTGAAACTTGGTCTCTCATAATAAAGGAAGAACACAGGCTGAGTGTTTTCGAGAAAGGGTGCCATGGAAAATATTTGAACGTAAGGAATATGAAGAAACAGGATACTAGGGAAAACTAACAAAAAATCTCATGATTGCCTTTCCGTAACAAATATTAGGGTGATCAAACCAGGATGAGACCGGTGGGGCATGTGGTACATACGTGGCAGAAAAGAAATGACTACAGAGTTTCGGTTGGGAAACCTGAAAGCAGGAGACCGCTTGGAATACCTAGGAGCAGATGAGAGGATGACATTAAAATAAATCTTAGAGGGACAGCATTGGATGATGTGAACTGGATTAACCCTTTAAATGTGAAGCGTATCTGTTTTATATAAGGACTCGGTGCGTACCGCGCTGTAAAACACTCTCCACTTCGGTTATAAAAACCAGTCTCTTAATGTTTTGTAAGGCAAAAGTTGCTGTTTGTTCTGAGATCCGTACAAAACACGTAAACGCAATGTGGGCACCACGTAGAATTTTTTAATGTTAAACCTGGTGGTACGTAAAGTTACCGCTAGGCTTTAAAAGGTTAATCAGAACAGAGACTAATGGCAGGTTGCTGTGAACACGGTAATGAACCTTCGTGTTAATTTTGATGGAGTTCATCGCGTTATGTCGTGACGTTTCAATAGCAATAATGTATTGCCGTCGAACATAACAATTCATTATTGCTTGTACCAATAATGGTACACGTTTCAAGTCTTATCCAACATATTTGTTCGTCTGAGATTTCAGATAGATTTCCTAATGCATAATAAATACGGGAACAGAACAAGTGAGGGTGGGCGGTCTGCTTCATCATTTATACACTATCGTGTACCGTTTGGCTGACAGTCATCGCTCATTCGGCAAGTTGTGTTGGACCTTGTCCATTGTTCGGGAAACATTTACGGAAAATGAATCCACTTCCATCTTCAGACGATTGTTGCCACGACACAGTAAATACCGTACCTCAAGCGTCAGTAACCTGCCTTACGTTACGTCTTTTAGACACTTGTATTTATTGATTGTTTATTTGAACGCACTGCCACTAGCTCAGACTACATCCAGTTAAAATGATGTGATAACTAGTGAGTAATAAAGTGGGAAGGATGCAAGCCAGGAAGAGGTCGTGGCCATTTCTGAACTCTTTTTCTTTCTTAGCCCTTCCCTCTTCTACCTATTTGTTCACAGCAGGTGTCGAGGGTTTTTTGTGACTTCACTTGATCACACTCAAGCACACACCGCAGGCCGTAGGACTCCTCTGGATGAGGGATCGGCCTATCGCAGAGACCTCTACCTGACAACACAAACACTGTACGAGACAAACATCTATGCTCCGGTGGGATTCGAACCCACGATCCCAGCAAACGTTCGACCGCAGACCTACGCCTTAGACCGCGCGGTCACTGGGATCGGCCATTTCAGAACTACTGTCCCGGAAAGTCCCTGGAAGGACTGAATACACCCACAACTAACACCAAAATACCCTGTTTCTATATCGAGAATTGAACTCCGGACTTTCTAACAAGAATCAGCAGTGCTACAGTACTTGTCACAACGTTCGGTTATATTTAACGACATTTTTTAAGTTATGATGCACCAACTATAGGAATGATTGTCAACAATGAATTCAGGATGATGTGCAAGAAAGCGGCCATATTATAATGCTGAAATTTACCTCGAGAAAGAGGAAACGCACGAAACCCCTCAGCCTGTATGTCCCGTACCAGAAGCCTCCCTGTGCCAGCACCCCACCACAAAATGGGAGGGTAAGAACTACAGCCCAGCAGTCGGTCCAAACCTGTCACCAATCCATTACACAGCTTTAAATGTGTTTTCGCTACCTCACACCTTAGACAACTCCTGTGACTCATCTGTGCAAGCACACTATGACAGATATGTCCATCTCTTGTCTTACTATCCACGTGCTGACAACCGCCACCTGAAATCAACAACAAATTGTTTTCTGTCTCTCCTCACCTTATGGGACGTCACGATGACAGATTAAGAGAAATCGACGGAACTTTAGTATGACAGACGAGCAAATGATTATAGGTTCATGTCAACAAACAGTATGAATGTGCTGCTACCGGTCATCGCTGCCCCAGGGTCCTGACATCGACGCCACATATTTCTTTATTATACACTTTCACCAAACAGTCTTTGCCAATTACAGAACAATCCTACAGACTTTCGCTGCTACACTTTTACACCAAAAGCTTTGTTGCTAATGCTGCACATCAACTGCGGTAAGTAGAACGTGTAAGTGGGAACAATGGAATAGCAGAGGCCTCAACAGTCACTCCTTTAAAGGCAGCATTATGAAGAAAATGTAACAACACTGCAAATGCAATTCGCGTCAGATTAAACAGTAATAACATCTGCATCCTTAATCATGGAGCCGTATAATGATACGAAACTTTCCTTTACGACAGACAGAATCAAATCATCCGAGATAATCGGAAGGTAATGATGACTTCGGTTGACGCTCATCTGTTTACAAGACGGAGAGTGACTCGCATTTATTGTGAAGTAAATTACGGCCACAAATCCAGATGTCGGTGTTGTAGTCCAGCCGTTATTAGCTAGCTAGCTAGCTAGCTAACTAACTAACTAACTAGCTAGCTAGCTAGCTAGCTAACTAAACTAAACTAAACTAATACCATGGAACAGAGACCTTCCTGTGAAACCAACAGGTCCTCAGCTAGTCAAGAAATTTCCTGCATTTGATTGAACCCGAAGGTTCATTACCGCATTCACAAGAGCCCGCTACCTGTCCCTATACTAAACCAAATCAATCCAGTCCATGCCTCACCATCCCACATCTTGAACATCTATTTTAATATTATCCCCCAATCCATCCGTTATTAATCGGAGGCAAAATATTTATAGCGAAAAGTAGGTTTTGAAACATTTAAAGTTAGTGAACTATATAAATCTAGCATTCCTACGTCCCTTAGCTGAATAGCTTGTTTCTACGACATGCAGGCAAAGTCACGACAGGGGACTGTCCTAAAACGTTGACAGTCGTTCAGCTGGTCAAGAAACTCCCCGCTTTCATAACACACGAACGTCAAAGATGCAAATATCCTGGCGAGCGACGCTGTGTCGTTTGGTACATAATTCTAGACGTTTTGGAGGACAGTAGTGCCTCCATCTTCAGGGTCAAGCAATTCTCTTGGACTATTTACCCAAGGACATACAGTCACATCCGACAAAGCTTGTACGTCCAGGCTGTGAGAACCTCAAAATCTCGAAACACTACCCTCTATTGCCGTGTCCCCGAGTAACGATGAGTTTTCATACGCGGGGAATTCCTTCGTTCGTTACGGACCTGTTTAGCTCCTCAAGACGGAATGCCCTGCATTTAGTTCATTATAATATTCAATTCGTTATTTGGTTATTTTGTTACTTCCTTAGTTGCTTACTTGGTAACTGTGCTTGTGTTTGTTGATTACAGTTTACACGAAAACCCACCACTCCATCTCATCTTGATGTTACGGGCGCACTGCAACCATTTTGCTTGGAGGTTAGCGAGGTAGCAGGTATCTGGAGTGAAAGCGATTTTAACCAACAAGAAACTTATCCAGGTGACGGCTTAGAGGGAAGGACGGCATACGTTTCTTGTTGTTGATTGAAATAGCTTTCCCTCCATGCACCTGCTACCTCGCTAATCTCTATGCAAAGTGCTAGCAGTGCCTTCGTAGGCTGGGTCTGTTCCAGCGCCTCAACTTCAAACCTTCTTTCTAATGTTATGCTACCATCTCCCTCTAGGTCTCCAGATTTTTCTGTCCGCTTGACGTTCTCCGATTACAATCCTAAACGCATTTCGTATTTTTGTATGCATGTTGAATCCTCTTCCTGTTTCATCCCTCTTGTTTTAATCACCCCAGCCATATTAACCTTTTAAAACCTAGCGGTAACTTTACATACCACCAGGTTTAACATTAAAACATCCTACGTAGTGCCCACATTGCGTTTATGTGTTTTGTACGGATCTCAGAACAAACAGCAACTTTTGCCTTATAAAATATTAAGAGACTGGTTTTTATATCCGAAGTGGGAGTGTTTACAGCGCGGTACGCACTCAGTCCTTATATAAAACAGATACGCTTCGTCTTTAAAGGGTTAAAGACAATAAATTATGAAGCTCCTCGCTATGTTTTTGTGTCCCTCCGACTGTACCAACCACTTCAACTCGACCGAACAGGGTTCATCTTATAAAGTTAATAGTTGACAAGGAACTCAAAATACTTCTTGCTTTTTAGAGACACATTACCGCGTCCACAGCAGCCCTCTAATGGTCCCTACCATCAGCCTATTTCTTTGGGATCCACTTTCATATTATCCTTCCAACACAGCGTAAGTATTCTAAGAGGTCTCTTTCCATTGGGTATTCCGGTAAGAATTTTGTACGCATTACACATCTCCCCCACACATGCTCAATGTTCCGCCCAGTCCATGCCCCATGATTTCATCACCCTAATAGTTCAGATAACAACTACGTTCAGACTTCCTCCTGAAATGGTTGGTCTTAAACACCCTCAAATTGCGATTTTCCCTTAAGATAAACCACGCAGCTACATACTGTCCGGAGACAGTGATGTCGTGTTAGGCGCCAATTCACCTGCATTACCGTCTCGTTTGTAGACACTCTGATCAAGTTCACGCTGGCTGCCTAACACAGATTAAGTGCGCTTCGATGGTCAATTTTATTGCCGTAGTTTTCCCTACAAAGTTAGGCCCCATGGTGCATAAAGCACGAATACATAAGGTTTCCCAAACACGTGCCTCATCTTAAACACAAGAAAAATGTGGGACATTTGAAAGTATTAGTTCTGTTTATCAGCTCTGAAATTAAGCTAGTCTTCATCTCCAATTGGCAGTAACAGCTTCTAATAAGAATTGAAATTTGTTAACTCGTTACTTTGTTTACAAGGTGTTACCAGAACATTAGCGACATGTTTTCTACGAAACACCTCGAAATTAGGGAACGTAAACAAGTTACTGGCCCGTATCATTCCATGCCCGACTTACATCTCTCAAAACACTAGCACTTCTTGTTTGGATCTATCTGGTGACCGCGGTGAACTACGAACAGGGCTATATCTCCCACCACCTCTCACAACTAAATGCGAACTACTCCTGTTATTCGTTAATATAAATTTTACATTAACGGGAATCAATAAGAAAGGGATAAAAGGCTACAGAAGCCGCTCTTACTTGCGAGTGGTGGATCAGCTTCCAGTGAAGTAGTTCTTACACGTGCACTATTAACTAAGATAAAACTAACAACTTAGTCCCTTGTGCTAAGTAGAACTAAACATCCGATGTGGGCCTCAAGATAGCCAAATAATCCTTTGCGTGATTTCAGGCTTCAGCCGCGGTTTAAATGAGATCTGCACTCTTGTAGGATTTTACGCAGCGTAACCTGGTAGTTTCTTACAGACGTTTCGGGACAACCTATGGGTCCCATCTTCAAAAGTCACAATAGTTCCCTCCCGGAGGATAAAGTGACCGGGGTATAACGCTGACCACTCCCCCAGTATAACACAGAAGTTAGGAATGCATGTATCTTACCTCCACTCCCTAATATCTCTTACGGCCTGATGTTTAATTACGCATAGCGACAATTTTTTGTGTCTAACCTGACGACGGAGAAAGAACCAGTCCCTCCCAAAACACAGTAATTTTCAGAACTTTATATTTAAAATCAGATAATTGGTGAAGTCCAAGTGAGGTGTCGAAACCATCAGTTTCTCAGTCACCGTTAATTCGAGTACCAAGCTATGATGGAAGGAACAAGGCCTGGAGACAGTGCTTCACATATTCTAAGGCAATTGTAACTACAGGGTAGCGGTCTATCTGACATGTAATAAAGCAACCTTCACTTTTCGTCTGCCGATGGCCGACTTACAAATCCCCTCCCGTCATACGAAAAGGACGGCGCACTGGTCCAACAGACATTCTGAATATGACACGGAAAGGAACAATGAAAACACCTACATTGGTCATCTCCCGCCAGCAACTTCAGACTAATTGCTTCACTTAAGGCTAAGTCACACATGCCATGCCGTGCCCATGCTGCGCCCATGCCGTTCGCCTGCCATGCCGTGCCGCTAGAGGTTTAGATTGTGTCGTTCCCATATGATTTACACAGGGCGACCCTGTTTAATTCACACATGCCATGCCGCGCCCGTGCCGTTCCCCTGCCATGCCGCTTCGAAAGCGACTTCTCAAGGCCACGGCACAGCGCGGCATGGGCGCGGCAGGGGAACGGCATGGCATGTGTGAATTAACATCGGCCGTCTCTCGACGGCCTGTGGGCGACCTGCCTACGTTCGGCTTCTTCCGGCTAACAGGCGGAGTTTCACGAAGGTTGTTAACCAGAATGCTTATCAGTCTTCAGTTGAACTGCAGCTGGGGAATGACACCTAAACAACGTCTGTCATGAGTGAGGAGAAGAGTGGTAGCAACAGACTTCAAACGAGGATCCGTTAAACCGCTGGATTAGCAGTTCGGATTTTTCCGGCTACCACGTGGACTTTCACGAAGGAGACGGCAGGGCAGGGGCGCAGCACGGCATGTGTGAATTAGCGCGGCATTGGCCGGCATGGGCACGGCACGGGCGCGGCATGGCATGTGTGAATTAGCCTTTAGTGAACTATCAGGATCGCGTAACACATTTAGCGGATTTCGTCGTTCGTCGGACATGTCTCGCGTGTTCCTTCTAAACACATACTGCAAATGAACCATCCAGTGATGAAGCTGACAGGCAAATTACGTCAAGCGCCACCACGCCACGATTGTCAGGCGCACACACAGCTTCCATCGGCCGCCCATACGGACACTAACCCTATAGTTGTTACTACACGTACCACGTTCTTGAATATTACACAAGTAGCCCCTAGAAGAATTCATAAAATACATTTCTTTTCATCGATGGGCAAGCATTCGTGTAAGGCAGGCATGTCAAACATGAGGTGCACAGGGCTTTGTGATGGGGGCCCGCTCAAGTCTTGGTATTTATAAAGTTTTACTGTCAATATTTTAGTTCATAATACACCACACGAACCCTGTGAACTCAAATTAAAAGAATATTTTAATCCTGGCGCTTTTCCACACTGAAAAATTTACAAAATGAAAATGATGCAGGAATGTGACATTATATTGCATCCCAAGAAATCAAGTAGGATTTCAGATTTCGCCCGCAACCTGTTTCGAGTTTGAAACGCCCGGTGTGAGGCAATAAACCTCAGCTAAATAATTCTACTACTACTACTACTACTACTACTACACCGCTTTATATTTCTCCATATATATTAATATTATTGCTCCTGTATTATTTCATTTTCTTAACAAAATTTTTATCTAAGTGCAGATTCTGTATACATTAAATTTGGCGGATTACCCATACATTTTCGCATAGCCTCCATGTCTGTATTTTTTTGTTTACAAACAAGATTTACACTGCTTCACGTAAGTTTATGATTCATGCTATCACCAAATTACTTATGGCCAGGTCCAATGGTTCGTTAGCTATCTCCACCAAACTGAAGGGTAAAGAATACTCTGGCAAGGCCAACATACTCCCATTTTACACTTGTTCTTTCGCCTGGACGACAGTGGCCACAGTGTGAGCCTAACCACTCACCCCACTCTACTACTGAGCTTATGAGCGAGTGGTCATGTGCCTCTATTGCCCCATACGCTTTCTTCGCGCACAAAAGGGCAAATTTGCTTTTACTTCTGAACGGTTGTGATAACAACAGATGATTCATATAATAAGAAGGTTCTGAATATCCAAGGACAGTAGCAACTTCGCTTAAATTTCACAAGCCCCCCCAAACCCCCAAAAACCGAAATTTAAGAAACACAGATTTCGGAGATACGATGATACCAAGTGTTTTATGTGATTTGCCCTGCAGTCGAAATCAGCCACTGAGATCAGCTGATGATGAGTACATTACCTTTGAATATTAAATTAATAAAATTAAAAAAACAAGATAGGACACACTGAGTCACGGAACGTGTAGTTCTATTTGTGTGTATACAAATGTAGTTGCAAACAGTGTCATGTTAGAGTTATACTCATAAGATGATCTCTATAATATAATTTTTAAAATTAAAAATAAATTATATATAGCCTCAGGGTCAGCCCCCCCCCCCCGCAATAAAAAAATTCTGCTTGCACACCTGTGTTAGACACAGGTAGTACGCAACAGTATTGTGGTAAAAAAATCGGCACAAAATTCAACATATTTACTTAAATTGAAAAAGAAAATTTAAAGGAAACGTAACTCAATATGACACTAGCTCAACACCAGCATGTTTTCATTTCAAATAAAGTATTCCAAACCCAACACACTGGCAATTAAAGCAAGCATATTTGGGACAGCGATCAGCACATTCTTGGTGTGACCGCAACTTGCAGTATGTGCACTGAATCCACATTTTCCTGGATGCACCAAGACACAGAGGCAGGAAGTATCCTCAGAGTCTTCTTCGTCTGTGCCGCCTGCATTTTTGGACTTTTTTTTTGGCGTTCTGCTCTTGTGAATCTCTCTTTAGATACGTAGCACGCTTCTCTTTCTCATATTTTAGGCCCAGTTCTTCGCTCACTTGCTCCGAGTCATCTGATACACGGGGTGTCAAAGCGTTTTTGACAGAGGTATCAGCCAAAATGGCAGTTACTCTCTTGTTCTTGTTTCAATTCTTGCGCTTTTTGCCTACCCTTTAGGAAGGTTTCGAATTACCTCTGGAGTAGCAGGATGTGTTGACACTTTTGAAGTAGACGATGGTCATTTGGAAGCATCATCAAAATTGCAGGAAGTTCGCTGTTGCTACTGGAAGCTGCCTCCAGAGGAGGGTAAGCTATATCTCATACGTAATCTTCCATAAATTCTTCATTTAGAAAAATATCCTCGCTGAACAGGTAAATGCCAGAATCCTGGAAACCTGCTTTGGTATTTGCAGTAAAAAGAAGCCAGATGCAAAAGTGTGTTGACGACACAAGGATTGTCATACATTGTCAATGTTGTGCCTGGATGGTTAGTTACGCAGGCGTCATATACACGGTTCACATATGTAATAAGCGATCCGTCGACAGATCTTTCAAGAGGCTGGAGTTTATGGCTGCAACCTGGAAGGAAGTTCACGCAGTCACGCCTTTCTGCTTGCCGTAGTATATTGCCCGTATGGACTAGAGAGAATCATGGCTGTCTAGCAACAGAACTACTGACCTCTCTTTAGAATATCTGGCATATGCTACGAAATGTTTTAATTAACTTACACAATACTCCTTTGTCATATACCCAGATTGATGGACGAAGTGTTCAATGACAGGGTTGCTGAGGTGCTTTCACCTCACCCTCCCTCACCCTTTTGCAGTATATTGCCAGAATCCGAAAAGAAATCTGAAAATCCTTCGCCGCGTTCCTGTCGACCTTCCACGTTTCCGCAGAGGTCTCAGAGCTTGTAGCAGTGCTCAAGCTGTGAGAGCTCCTATCTGACCTCTTCTTGCAAGTATGCATCAGTTAGCTTCTTAAAACGAAGATTAAAAGATCAGATTGGTAAAAAAATTAACCAAATCACTTACTAACCCAAAGCGGGGTAAGTTGGCTCAGTGAGCCAACTTGCTCCACGTTTCCGACCTGTCCCATCCCCACCTCCTCATGTTTCAGACTGCATCATCCTCAAACACAATGGAAGTCTACAATCCTCTCTAGCTCCAGTGTTAGCCAAAAGGAGGGAACATTCATGGGTGGTACAATGTCACATATAGCTGTAACCAGACTGTAAACACAAAACATTTATACAGCTATAAAAAAAATTACTTCCTGCGGTGGAAAATATAAAACACCAGACCACGCTTCAGTCATAGCTCAGAAAGCATTGATGCTTGCTGGCAGCTCTCAGGAAAAGCTATTGAACAGTACAAATCGCCAGGTGCTGCTATCCTGCGCTGCCTTTGGGAGTTATGGCCTTTTTGCCAACTTACCCCTGTAGCCAACTAGCCCCCGTCCCCTCTACATTTCACTTTAATAACGATGGGCTTATCATATGAAAAATAAATACATAGGCAAGACATGTAGCACGTATGGCGACGTGAAAAGTATCATCTGCGAAAATTAAATCGAAACCCCTCAAACGAAAATAACATTTACAGGACACAGGAGTTGATGGCAGGATAATATTAAAATTGGTGTTGAATGCGGCACGAAGATGTCACAGGTTAGCGACCAACTGACGATTTTTCTGATCAAAGTATCTGAAATAAAACAAACAAACTCCGCTAGTCCCGTTAGTCCTACGTACGCCCAGCGGATGTGACGCAGATTCAGCTGGCTAAAGATCGCATTCTTTATCATGCTCTGGTGATAGCGATGTTGAAACGTCGCCCTCTTACCTGAACGCTAGGAGCACACCCTCAGGTATAACAAAGAGTTATGTCATCACTGCACGGAAACACGCCGCCTGGGCATGCAGGCCTGCAAATGACGTGACTTCGAGAGGTGAAAGTACCGGGTTCGATGGCGGGCGTCCCGCTCTTCATGAAACTTCCGGACCCAGCGAGACGGAAAGAGGTTGTCAAACTCAGCTCTAAAGGCTCAGACAGAAAACACAATGCCCCAGCTTCAGATTTAATGCAGTTCACATAACGCCAATCACCGCCGTCCGTTGGGCAGCCTAATATTCCTGTTTCTCTCTCAGGTTAAAATAATAAATTTGAGGTCGAATATGCTCAGTGAAGTCTTTCGTGGTTTTTCTCAGTCCTACCAGAAAACTCCGAACATAGGGTTTCAATTAGGCCGCAGCCACTTCTGTCCGCATCCTTTGTAGCTCATTATTCTTTAATTATCCCAACATTCGTGGCTATACATTCTGAGCTAATGGAAGTGTCATTATGCGAGGTAAATGTCAGGCATTCACTTTCCACGCCATGAAAGCATGCATATACGCGGAACAGAGGTATAGCTTTACTCATTCTTAGCCTTGGCCTTAGATGGAGATAAGTAGCCAAATTCCCGCCCCGGCCGCTTTACCCTCGAAGGAAGAACACTGTTACCCACTGAAGGGGAGGCTTCTTAGGCCTCAGAGGCGGTCTGGACCGTCTCGAGAAAAAAAAAATCTCTTGCCTCCACCGGAATTGGAACCCCGGACCGTCCAGCCCGCAGCCTAGTCACTATACTGACTAGGCTATTCCGGTTCGAGTGTCATTATATAAAACGTTAATTAATTAATTAATTAAATCATACGTAGAATTTAGTGTGATTAAATAAAGGAAAATTAAACGTATGTGTCATGTAGTAGAGGGAGATAAGAAAGGCACATAAAATTTTAGTCGGAATATCTGAAGGCATGCGACAACGTGAGATAAGACTCAAATCAGGATTGCATTCATCTGGTTCAGCAGACAGGCCAGTGACGGGTTCTTGTAAATACACTAAGGTACTTCCAGTAGCGTCAAGCGTGAGGAGTCCCTTGAATGTCTCGGCTACTACTATCTACTCAACAACAGCTCTCTGTTCCACGGCGTTTGTTACGGAATTATAACGGATGCGGTCTTAAACTGACAGAATATAGGCCAGTATTAAACATCTTCTATCATCTCATTTTGGTCAAAAACACATTTTGGTAGCTGGGCCTGCTTCCGTTATCAAGGAAATGGATGATAACTACTCCGATCGGTCCGTTATATGGAGTTAATTGGGGATGGAAACATAATAATGGGCAAATATAAATAAGTCTCCTGCTTTTACATAAAGGTGAAAGCAGAAGCAGGTTCGAAGACTGTGTTGTAACAGCAAAGAGCAGATGGAATCTGTTCAGTAACCAACAGCACATTTAATAACAAATCTTCGTCAGAGATCTGTACGAGCGGCAAGACTTTAGTTAAAATCTGTGGGTCAACCCCGACGATAAGAACAAGATTTTGGTAGAATGTAGGGGCGAGGGGGAGGAGGAGGTTAGTTACAGCGAACCGTGAAAGGGCATTACCTTGCGTGCAGACGGCGTTCGCACTGTTGAACTTTGCGGCTCTATACTAATGTCTCAGCTACTCCTGGTGTTCCCTCAGCACATACACGGAACTGCACTAGCAGTGTCACGACAGTGCGGTACATTAACTTGTCGCGATTTTGTTGAAGTAATTTAAGCCGAAATATGCCACAATGCGGTACATTAACTTGTCGCGATTTTGTTGAAGTCATTTAAGCCGAAATATGCCACAATGCGGTACATTAACTTGTAGCCATTTTGTTGAAGTCATTTAAGCCGAAATATGCCACAATGCGATACATTAACTTGTAGCCATTTTGTTGAAGTCATTTAAGCCGAAATATGCCACAATGCGATACATTAACTTGTCGCGATTTTGTTGAAGTCATTTGAGCCGAAATATGCCACAAGACGCCTCAACAAGTGTGTGTCTGGCACACCTCCAATGCGCTGCAGGGTTCACGTCGCACACGTGGGGTTCACATCCAGAAATATCCCACACCATGCGGATATAGCACATTAGCAACAACCAAACAATAGCCGTAACCGCGTCCACAATTTCCATCTATAGGCGTGTGAAGGTTGGTAGCACTCCTGTTTCGCATTTTGGAGGTACCAAGCCAACCCGTTGAAGCCTGGTTATCTAAATAATGTGTAAAAATTAATTTCCTACATAATAGAAAACACACAACGTCGTGATTACAAAGACGAAATCGATTGCGTGATTTCAGGCTTCCGCCACCGCGAAAATGAGATCTGCGCTCTTTTGGGGTTTTGCGCAGCGTATAATGGTAGTTTCTTACGACGTTTCGGAACAACCTACCAGTTCCACTTCAAGTGTCAAGAAATTCTTCTTGGACTGCTTCTCCCAAAACAGTGTAAAACTCACCAAACCGATTAACAGTACGTACGACTACAATCGCTGTTTACTCTAAGAGTCACGCGAAAAGCGTAAATACTGTGAAGGCAAAATGCACATATTATTAATGCCAATGTAGGTGGTACATATAAATCACCACTGTGGTTTAAATAAGTGTTTATCACCGACGGGACGAGTCCCCATTGGTGGTACGTGACGGTCGGCTAGGTGGAAAGTGAGATGTCGAAAATACGCCATTCCTTTAATGATCAGTACACGTGTAATACTCAAATATACATAACAGTAAACACACATTTGTAGTGGGACAGATTATTTTTACAGAATTACCGGTGGGATGCAAAATGCTCCGGGCTGCAGCACTGCGGCCTTTGCACAGTTTGTGGCCTTCAACACTGCTGGCACTCTGCTTACATTCATTCTACCATTTATCGCAGTCAGCAAGTGAGTTACGACTAGAAGGAATACAATCTGGCAACTCACAAATGACAAACAACAAAACTTAGGTAATTTGCATAGTACGTGACGTGATCACGAGCAATATACGTCACTTTCAGCACTACCAGTGGCGTAGTCTCATATAAATCTTTTAGGCATCAGTTTCAAGTAGGAACTTCAGATATCTGACGTTTGTCATACGCTATGACGCGTGATGCAATTTGAAGTTTCACGTCGAACAAAAGCAATCACATTTTCAAGTGCGGTCAGCCGGATCAATCCCTAATGATCGGACAGAAACGGTCTCCGAAACACTGGAATTTGATTCCGAACTGACCGGAGCTGAGACACGCATAAGTCCGGAGTGGAATTCAGGCTGTTCGGCACCACCATAATATGACAGACCGTGTATGGCCTGTCTGGCTGGGTCGGATTTCCTATTATTATCTCGTAAACGACAAGATTAAAAAAAAAAAGTATTTTATATGAAACTTGTTTTGATTTTCTGTACTAAAACATCGATCTGAAAATTTTTTGAACCTCCAAAAGAATTAGCGATATCTTATCGTAAAAGTACGTAGTTAACTGATGATGATTTTGAACTGACAATCTTCTCGACATATTTTAGTAAAGACCCCAGTATAAAATTTCAGAAGAATCCGTTTGGCAGTAGCCGAGCTCCTCCACGTGGGCAGACCGACAAACAGATGCATAGAAACACCCTCAGACATGATAAAGCTGAAAGTCGCTTTTCGCAACCTTGCGAACGGGTCTAAAATAATCCCTTTTTCCTTCTAAATTAAAGCGGTTTGTCCCACTGAACTATTCCAGGACGGCCCGCTGTTCCGGTTTTATATCACATTCCCCGAACTTACCTTTCAAGACTGCCAACTGTCCCGAATAATTAACCTTTTAAAGTCGAGCCGTAACTTTACATACGACCAGGTTTAACATTAAAAAAGTCTACGTGGTGCCCACATTGCGTTTATGTGTTTTGTACGGATCTCAGAACAAACAGCAACTTTTGCCTTATAAAACATTAAGAGATTGGTTTTTATAACCGAAGTGGAGTGTTTACTGCGCGGTACGCACTGAGTCCTTATACAAAACACATACGCTTCGTCTTTAAAGGGTTAAACCCTGTTTAACGCCACAAGTACAATTGCCGCCTTATAGAGACTCTGATACTAATTTCCATTCCGTTATGATTAACGCAATTTGTAATGCATACAGGCCTACTCGTATGCACAAAAATTCGCCAGCTATTACGAATCTCAATGGAATGTAGTCCCACACTCGCTCAGACAGTCAATAATTCCGCTCGTTTGACGGAACCAGAATGCGTACTAAACGAGCAAGACGACACACCCCTCTCCCACGTGGAAGTAACTCTTTTTTGTGTGTGGGTGTTCTGATAAGACACGTGCCCAACTTACATCATTTGTTCGTTCTACGCTCCTCATTCTGTCACAATGGATTGCCGGTATGAATCCCGCTCAAGGTAAAAATGTAGGACGATCAACGTTATTCTGTGTTGCGTTTTCTTGTACATACACGCAGAGGCCTTGTTATGAGCCGACTCCCTGTCAAATTAGGTCCTACTAGGTGGCTTGATGAACCCTATCTCAAAAGGAATCTACATCGGATCAGGCCTGCAGGCCGAAACGTCGTTAACCTAGAGAATAGGAATTAAAAGCCCCGTTGTTTACCTTTGTCGGTCAGGTCTGACGGAAAACTTACTTCAATTATTTATGTTATTTGCTCTCGATCTGCTTTATTAAATGTGAAAAGCAATTCTATCTTGGTGTGGCCTCTGATACCGTCTAGAATTCTTCTCTACTCCACTCAATAAACACGACACACACATCCAACAGTGCGTTTGTATCGTGCCCTACAGTAAGCACAACGTTCTAGTACCATTCTACAAGATTCTGATGATGGCATATCACATATGGAATCAGTCACTTCACGGAGTTTGTCCATCGTCTCGTGTTAAAAAAAAATAATAAGAAATTAATGAAGCAGTACGTTTCGGGGACTGGATCGGTTCCCGACCGCAGACAAAAGTATTGCCAGAACCTACTCAATTGAGCCCGACATGTACAGCTACTCCAGCCTCCGAGCCTCTGGAATCATTCACTTCATGCACTTCGTCTGTCGCCTTGTGTTACAAACTAGTCACATAGGATTAATGAGCCCACAGTTTAAGAGTAGCCTCGAGTATAGGGCGAAACTGAGTAGGTTTCGACCGCGCTTTTAGTCTGGGGACGGTGATGGGCTGTTACCGAAACATAGGGTTCTACGATTTATTACCACTACTACTACTACTATTTGTTGTCACCTTTATACAGAATATTTGCAGTTACATACCTGGAAAACCCCCATGTTTCTAGAGTATATAGTGTTGCAGCTATGCTGTGGTTACAGTATACGGTACACGTAATGTTATTTCCACTGTTGAACGTTTTGTACTTTTAGTACTTCATGGTGTACGTGCGCAGTGCCCAGTACGACTGTTTTCTGTAATTCTCCGATGCTGTTCTTTCCAGGTATGTTGCTCAGGTATTTTCTGCATGCTTTCTAGATGCTTCCAGTTGCTCTTATTATTACTGGTGTCGCTTTTGTTTTTACATTCCACATACGCTGTATTTCTATTATATGGGCTTTACTTTTTAAAATCTTTCTTGATCATATTTCTACCTCCTGGAATTTAAATGTCTATTATTATTATTATTATTTAATACAAGACGATGTACAAAGTCTATTAAGCACATGATTCCAAATGTGATTTAAAGGCCAGAGTTTAAAAGTAGCTTGCCTATCGGGTACAACTCTGTCTCCAAAACCTAGTGTTGTATTATATTTTACGATTTTTAAAAAGAGACGACAAACGCAAGTTATGAAATAAGTGATTTCAAACGACGTGCCAGTCTTCATTAGCTCTTTGAAGCGTGAAACTCATTTAAACGATTTGATATGGTAGCTAAAAGCAACACTACGAGGCGAGTACAGACTGGTTTGCCGAATCAGTAGCATCAACACTCCTTTGCTTGGATGGTGACATACTATATGTTATCTACATATATCATTCTTCACACACTAGTATTAATCAAAAAAATTTTATTTCTATTTTAAATCTTAGTGTGTATTTTAAACCACTTATTTTTAAAACTTAATATTTTACATCCGTGTACTGGTTCACAAAATTTCATAACATCTCGCTGTATCCATCCTTTGCAACGCATCTCCCTGAGGATGGTCACATGAATGGCCGAAACATGTAGGAGGTATACTGTGTTTATAATGTATTTTCATACATTTATATGAATTTCTGGCTTTAGCTACCATATCTAACTGTTCAAGGCGCGGTTATGGATCATCTAAAATTCATATATTATATAATATTATATTATATAATATTTAAAAATTCACTTCGTTACTCACAAGAGACGTTGGGCTTCGATCACAAAAACTAATCGGGTAATGCTGTGAAATAATCGGTGTTTATCTGAGAATTATAGAACAGTCATGGACAATACGTGGGCAATATGCAAAGCTTTTAAATGTTAAGGCAGACGATATACAAAATAACCACCGTGCTTTGAATCGTTACAAATGAGACACAGTTGCGGCATTTCGACGCAGTCTGTGTCCGGCGCCTTTAGTACATCTTACCCGTCCGACTGTTTGCACGAATTGTAACAAATCCGTCCTGCACAACTTTTTTGAGTTCAGCGTTTACAATGTTAGACAGTCTCCGTCTATTTTGTTCCAATTATTGATTTCAATCCTCCGGAAAATAAGACAGGCCTTCGCTTCCTTGAAAAAGACGAAAATAACGACCATAGTGCAAAGCAGAAATTAAACTTTCCGTCACGCTGTTTTATAAACTTCGCTGTGCGTGTGCTGTCCAATCTCTGAACACCTGCCTGAAAAGCTCCATGGAATTTCTGACAGGTTCTAACACTTCCTGCACTTAACCAGCCGGATGGGTCAATTGTACCTTAAAAGGAAACGTGCACACTTCCTGCCTAGTCTATGCCATTTTCAAGACACATTTTGTGAGAAGTAAAGAACTGCAAGTGAAGGTTTTACCTCAGGGAAGTGCCTACTGCGCCGAAGTCCTGCTCGCGAAGTTGGCCTGCTGCTGCCGCATTCCCGTCTCCTCAGTACAACGATCTTCGTGTCCTCTTCCTCAGCCTGCTGATGAATGTCACCGCCCTGCCTCACAGCTTGTGCCTGGGCGTGTCTCTGAATCACGTCCCCTATCCGTATCCTTTCCTCCCCCAACCACCCTCGCACTGCCCTCCAGGCTCGCCGGATGCGGGTGCGCATGGTGCCTAGTCCCCGACGGCGGTCCCGCATAAGGACAGCGCGGCGCCCCCTTTGCCCCTGTTGCATTTCCTCATAATCGCTGTTTGCCTGCTGCCGCTTTGGGCCCACTGGAGTCAAGTCGTAATATTCGCTGTAGTCTGTGATTGTCTCCCAGTCATGGCAAACCGTCCCCGGATGATCTATCACCGTCACCGTAGAAGGGTTGACTACGGTGGAGGCGGTAGGGGTGTCCTGACACTGTGAAATGGCACAGTCAGGAGAAAGTTCGTCGGAAGAAGGATTTGCCGCCGATGATACCTTGGAAGACGGCATGTTACAGTCAGGAGAGGATAGACTGAGGGTTGGTGTGGACACATCCTGGAAAGAAGACACACTACCGTCAGGAGAGGCAGAATCGTGAGATGGGGTGGACAGATCCTTGAAAGAAGGAAGAGTACATTCTGGAGAAGGAACGGGAGGTGGGGTATCTCCACCCTGGAAAGAAGTAACAGTCCCATTAAGAGAAACAGTATCAGGAGGTGTGGTGGACAGACCCTGGAAAGCAGGAAAAGTGCTGTCAGGAGAGGAAACATTTGGCGATGGAGTAGACAGGTCCTGCACAATGTCCGAAACATCCGTGACGAAGGACGAGTTCCTGGGAGAGGCGTAAGGATTCTCTTGCTGAGCGGCCGTGTTGATTGACACTACGTTGATGCAAGAAATGTTGGGCGACTTCTTGCTGGGTTCCTGGCTTAACATGGCGAACATTAAGGAGCGCTGTACGGTGTCCACTGGCGTCGAATTAACGGGAATCACTGTTCTAAGAACCTCATAATCTCCTCCCGCATTTGGCGGTTTTACACTCTCCCCAACAACGATGGTGGTGGCGTCAGTCTTCTTCATAGTGGTGTCCGTAACCGCTGCAGCAGCCTGGCAAGAAGTATGTTCTGACGCATGCTCTACGGCCCGCAGACAAGCCTTGTTTGCTGATGTGAGAGGGGTTGTTTGATCGTTGAAAAATGAGAAACTTATATCTGGTATTCCTTCCATGACAAATTCCTGTCTTCCCCGAGGCGGAGTTGACAATGCCCGCGGTACCGAACTCCTCGAGTTGCTTCCGGTGAAGCAAGCCGAAGCGTCCACGCTGTGTCTGCCGTTATCCGGCGCTGGAGCATCGCCGCAGCGCCTAGGTTTTGTGTCCATCTTACCAAAGTGCAATATGTCGTCTGGAGTCACGCTCTCGTGAGAATCCGGCGACGCATCCGCTTTGCATTCCTCGGTGGCGGATTCCTCTCGGATTTTCTGGTTTTCTGGAAGTTGGCCAGCCTGGTCTTCAGAATCCGGCCGAGGAATAACAGAAGACGCACGCCACCACATAGAAGGAACGCGGGGGACGCTATTCCACCACCTACGTTCTTTCATTGTTACAAGTTTTCTAATTTCCTAGCTTGTCAAATACGTCCGAAACATTCGTTAGGTAATTCACAGCATGGCTTTTACAGTTTGTGTGAGGAACGGTGTTAACTGTCTTCTTGTGTCGTCCGGGATCCAGAGTGAACTGTAGTATGACAGACATGACATTAGCCAACCGCGGTTTCTTGTGACACAAGCAAACAGAAATATGTTGTGCCTGTCACGTCCCCCCTCCCTCCCCCAGCTGTGAAAATAACCTGCACAACACTACAAGAAGCCAATTCACACCTCCACTTTCAACAAACATACCTCGAGAAAACCCCCACAGCACAAACAGATGTTACAATACTGACCACTGAAACTGTTTCACAGTGTTCAAGCTTGTATGTGTTAGGTCTTCTAACAGTAAACGTATTCTTTACAAAGACAGCATAAGTGGAATACCTCATAGCGAGAAATGACTTCGAAGTATTCCATTCTTACATAAAACTACAACACAACATGGGCCGAGAAGCTCATCGTTGCGGTAAACCAAAAGAGAAATCCGACACGCGTCGAGCAACAGGCACATTAGTGTCGCTAACTAACACTACATTGATAACACAACAGCAGAGGCCATGCAGCCGAAGTGTTGGCTCTCCGAGGGCACACACAGCACTCGCTCGCTAAGCTATGAGGGGCCGGAAATAGCGTCTCCAAATATAGAGACCGCGAGGCAACTCGTTGTAAATGATGGCAGTGCGGTTGTGCTCTGTCTGTGATGTATACCAACCAAAAGTCCGACCTAACGACCTGTGGACAGTGCCACACAACGGGGTTAATCAATAAGACGATCCAACACAACCAGATCCTCCAGGCTGCAGTTTTAAAATATGTAATTTTGGGCATTAGCATTCTGAATGCTCCTTGTTCTCCCAGTAGCTTCGATTAACAAGTTCAGTTACTATGGCTGCCACTGCTTATGTGGTTACTGTAATTACTATGACTAGGCTACTACTGGATACTGCCTACTATTAAGTAGTATGCTTACTCTGGTTGCAGAGGTTGCTACTGCTGGTTCTTTGGTCACCGGATATCAGAAGTGTCGATCCCATCCTAAACTTTGTGAGTCTGCTCGCTTGGATATGACTGAAGGAGACTGACCTTAGTGCTAGTTACTGCCTTGTTAACCTCCGCGACTGGCAGGGTCAGAGGGGCTGTGATCTCGCAACTTTGCAGCGGGTATCACGCGCTAATAACAATTACGATGCAATAGCCAACAGCACATCTATTGTTATTATTATTATTATTGTTGTTGTTGTTGTTGTTGTTGTTGTTGTGCTGAAACTGGACATTTCTCACATTTCTTATATTAACGTATTTGTATTTCTTCAGAGTGCAGGGGGTTTGTCCCAGTGATTTTACATATCTATTGAATTCTTTTGATTGCCTCTTTGTTTGTTTGTTTGTTTGTTTGTTTAGTGTTTGTGTATTTGTGCTGTTTTTGTATTTGTGTTTCTTTTCGTGCTGGCTTTATAATAGGCATTTTTGCTGTTAAGCTTGCACGTTAATAAATACCGGTTGATTGATTGATTATTTATCGCTGTATGAAACTGCCGTATCGAATGCAACAGTAACTGAAATTCATTCAACGAATTGTGGAAGAAAATATCATCGAAAAATAAGTCAGTCTGAAGTAACATACAAGATTGATTTGACACGTTTCATAAAAATGCATGTCTAGTACAGCAGTTTACAAACCATGGTCCGCCGTCATTGCCAACGTGACCCGTTGATTATTTTCAAGGACAAGAAGACTACTTTCCTAACCAAAAACTAAAGGGATTATACACACATTATCGTATTCTGCCTGTATTATATTTTCCTATGGTCATTTCATCTTTACAGAGGCCTAGGCACTTCAACATCGCTTTTTCGTCGCGCACCACAACTGAAAAATCTCTTTCGTGTACAATCCTCTTACAGCCTTATACGAGACAAGCTTTTTCCCTGCAGCCTGAAATTCTGTCAGTAACAGTCTTTTCATACACATAATGCCTAAAAATATTACGTCGTCAGAACTTGTTATTATTATTATTCTGCTTTCATGTTTATGCAATCAAATATAAGTCTGCGTTTTATTTATGCAGACTCTATTGCGGTCCAGACAGGCCGCTTAGCCTCCTAAACAGAATCTCCTGCACACCGTTGGTCTATAGCCTTCGCTGTCCCTCCGTATGACGTAACGCCGCTTAAAACGAAACATTTGTGAACTTCGTATTCGCGAGTTCTTACGAAATTCACCGACAAACCCGAATTCTGGGTTCATGCAGACACGGACGTGCGCCTTTTTCAAGAGTAATTTAACATGCTTCCAGGTATGTGGAATAAAGGCACGCAACTTTGTGGTAAGGGTAAAGTTGTTTGCGTGCACGAAACAAGGGCGTGTTTGGCGAGTAGGGGTAGGCCTGTAGCTCCACTCGTTCTTAACCTTGGCAGTAGCTACATCTCAGTGGTCAGCTTCACGCTCCGGTGGCTTTACCCCGGTATCCATTGTATAGGAGGCTGTGTGGACCCCAGAGTCGGTCTGGGTGTTTTACAGCAGGGAAGACTATCTTACTCCTACAAGAAATCAAACCACGATTCCTCGGCCGTCTAGCCCGTAGTCTGTACAATAACCTCGCTACGCCATCCCGGCCTCCTTATTTCGTAGCGTAGCACTCCAAATTTGCCACGAAACTGGATATGTGCTCTACTACGGCGTCATCTGTGGAGAACTGTTAAAGACTAAATCTTGTGGTGAACATAGACTGTTATGACGTCGGTAAAATTCGAAATTTTGTTATTCGGGTTATGGCACTGTGTAAAATGGTACGTGGGTATCAGCATTTCGGAGGAACATACTGCCGGCATTTTTTACCCTGAATATGAGGATGTCGTATTCCAGAAGACCAGAATATTAGCAAGGAGCACGCCACATTATCTTACAAACAACAGCTGAAATGTGCACACCTACTCCAAAACAGTCCTTTGCCACTTTTCACACCCCTTCATCCTTGTCCTTGTGTTCATTTATCGCAAGTACAAGGTTATTACTGCGGTCAAGCTAATTGTACTGCAAATATAACACTGAACAGGTATTAAATAGCTTTTCCGTGCAGAACTATTTTAACGAGATCCACCACATCGCAAAATGTTTCAGGTAAAAGGATTACATTTTAATGGCCTCATAGTTAGAGGTCATGGAGCAGTGTGTTGGAATGAAAACCCAGACTGCAACTCTAGCAAAACAGACTTGAAAGCAGACATAACCAACAGCTACATAGCAAAACAGACTTGAAAGCGGACACAACCAACAGCTACATAGCAAAACAGACTTTAAAGCGGACACAACCAACAGCTACATAGCAAAACAGACTCGAAAGCGGACACAACCAACAGCTACATAGCAAAACAGACTCGAAAGCGGACACAACCGACAGCTACATAACAAAACAGACTCGAAAGCGGACACAACCAACAGCTACCTAGCAAAACAGACTCGAAAGCGGACACAACCAACAGCTACATAGCAAAACAGACTTGAAAGCGGACACAACCAACAGCTACCTAGCAAAACAGACTTGAAAGCGGACACAACCAACAGCTACATAGCAAAACAGACTTGAAAGCGGATACAACCAACAGCTACATAGCAAAGAAAACTCTGCTCCCTCCTAAATGTATAATGGAATCACTAAAATTTTTACATAGGTTTTCGTAACAAATGTATCTTTTTCACAAGTGAGATTTTACTTAAGAAATTACTCTGGAAGTATAAAATGTGCAGAAGAATCCTAACTCGCAGAAAAAACTGTAGTTATGGGGGACAGGCCTACTGAAATTTCGTTCCACTCACTAAAGATCCCGCATTATTAAAAGGCCGAATGTTTCCAACAAAGCAGCCCTGCAGCGATATGAATCAAAAGTACATCAAACGTATAATATTTAGTGTCGACCTGAAATAAACAAACTGCAGGTAAGCTTGTTCAAAGGTTGCATGGATGAACTATGTGAACAGATGTGCCTTATCGTCCGTATTTCTATTTTCATCTGTGCGAAGACAGAAGAGAAAGTACCGGGTAGGCTGAAACAAACCTGTCCCTTACGATCGTAACCACTTCATTTAAATAAATATTTTGTACAAGAAACTTCACTCCGTTTTACTCTGCTTCTGTCGACCAACGCACGCAATTCACTTTTCCGCAACTGCAATTTTTATATGGCACCACCTCGAAACTGTGTTCACACGAACACAACCAAGAGAACCAGAGGTGAGGTTAGAACAGTCAACAGAAAGTGAAGGCTTCACGGAATAAAAACACACCAGCACATTTTCAAGAGCCAAAAGCATTCAAACCACACAGCACCACATACACACGTACACAACTGAGTGCAGCTCTTTAGAGCAGAAGACGCGGTTAACTGGAAGCACAAAAAGCAACGCACTTGAAGAATAAGGCAGCAAGTGAAACAAGAGACGTACCTCTCTTTGCTCCTAAAGCACAGCTGCCGATAAAAGTAATGTGGAGCAAAAGCGGGGTAAATCACGACATGACCGACTCCGATAGTGTGTTCCAGATAAGCGACGGCTAAGAGCATTTGTATGTTTCGGGAATATGGGCCACTGGACGCATATGGCAAACAAGTCACTCGTCTTCATGACTTGCGATAACACGATATACCGTTCACCAAGCGACAACTACCGTTTAGAACTCAACATTAGTGACTGCCCACTGTGATATCACTCGATGTTCTCTCCGCGGTCAAAATTCGACTTACTTAACCAGTTACCACCTCAATAAATGTTTAAAAAAAACTGCATTAATCTATTTGCGTGCTTCATATGATTCTTGCCACAAACAGCGATTATCTTGCTCAAAATTTAATTAATAAAAAACTACCAACAAGCACAACTATATTCATTATGCAATGTAATACTGTTCCCCAATGCGCTACGTGTTTCGGCCCAAAACGGCCATCACGAGGCTTTGTATAAAAACACAAAAAGGAAGGAAAAATGTAAATGTTATGTGCATATTTTTCTGTGAGACCTCACAAAGTCTTTACACTTTTCAATTTTGTTTAAAACTTTCATAAGTGATAGCTTAAATTCTGTTACTTGTTTTTTACATTAATCTCTTTCCCCTTCCGAATATTGTAGACTTTATAAGGTTACCTTGGAAATTTAAGCTAGAGATTTAAAAGATTAAGGTCCAAATAGTTCAACTGTACTAAGTAGCTGTGCTGTGCTCACACTCTTCAGACGCATATGGAATGTTAATCATCGTTTGATTCATTGTGCTTTTCATTTGTAAATCAACGGCGTGTTTACATTTCCGATGACGTAAGGACTATATATCAGTCACACTAATGTTATGCAAAGCTTCGACATGAACTATTTTTAAAATACTTTAGTACTGAATATTAGTTCTCGTGTAAAAATATTAAAATATCTGAAAGTATTACCCATTATAATTAAATTCACTTAACGCTTTCCTTTTGACTCCACTCTCGAATCTCATTATTTTCTCTCTATTTTTGGGAAGGAGAATTATCTGTAAGTTAAACCATTGTCCAACTCATATTATAAACGTTATTGTCACATTTTGTACCAGTTGTTGATATTAGTGTCGCACGGATTACTTACATACAGTCCAGTTTCCTCGTATTTGCTTCTTGGTCGCACACGCGTCAAATCATAACTGGTGTTGTGTACAAGGGCGCAGTAGGATTACGTCATACAGATGTGCCTGTCATCTACATGAACAGTTGTGAGTTAACATGTCAAAAAGAGAGTTTGATTTGACGGTGCATCTATCATTTATTTGTTTTTCACAGATTTACAATTTCGGCAGCATTACCCGGAAGAAGCAAAGTCCGAATATCGGCCGAGATGTCGGCTAGGCTAATGGTTCTCGTGGTCTTCCTCAGGCCCCCAAGCAAATATACGGATATCAGCCCGAATAGGTCCGACCGCTTCCTTCCCAATGCATCATTCACCAGGCGCCCTGTCATCGATGCTCTACAGCGTCGTACACTGAACCATGACAACCGCTGGCATGATACTGGGCGACCCCAGACGCGGTCATTGTATGACAACGAAGCAAAACTGACGAGCATGACAGAAGCTGAAGGCCAATCTTCCAGCACGTACGTAGTCAGTCACCTTACTGACAGAGCTGTCCGTGATACTGACCAAATCCGACCGAATTCCGGAGACTACGGCCCCAAACCGGAGAGGTAGCAGACTACCCTTATCTCATCCACCCGGAGAGATTGCGAAAACCCACGAAATACCTCATAACAACAGGTAAACGGACCGGGTCTCAGAGGATCACTCGAATCTGCTACAAACCGTGCAGACAGTGGGTGACGGTGGGGTGGGCGGGGGGTGCGGTACGCTGGCGACATGATCACAGCAAGCATCAATCACTGCTGGAGCTTTTGCACTTACTCCACTATCGCATACAGCTACAAGCGTGCCGCAGGATAACGTAATGGAGCCGTCAGTTGCTACAATTGCATGAACTTCCGTGGGTGTCGCTGGTTCCACATGTGTGTGACGTCACAAGTATTCGGGGTTGTAAAAAGTGTGAGGACATTGATACGGGCAAACAGGATGTTGGGGGGGACTTAAGTGTTCCTGGCTTGTAACGGGGTCCCAAGGGAACTGGGCTCTCCTTTTAGCCTTTCAGACAAGTAAGCAATTGAGGCATACGAGTAAAACAGTACGTATGTCGTGTACCTATAACCGAAATTTGAAGTCAAAAGTTCACCCTACGTAAGTACGTACACCACAATGTTCCTACAAAGAAGACATTTTCAGTTTCTTGTCTGTCTTAACCGCTCCCTTTCTTCATTCCTTTAACATGATGTCTCAATGGCCTATTAATACTTTGAAATATTCAATTCATCTACGTCGCTTAAAAACGAATCACAATATCAAAAAGGTTCTTAAAGAATACGTTACGAATACGTGCACTGAATTCCCCTTACTCAGGACACTTTCCCGTGTCATACGTTTGTGAATACAGCAACGACGGTTCGGATTACCGGTAAGCGACTAGCAGCTTTAAGTGTGGTGTTTTGGTTTGTAACACATGGTAACCTTGTATATAGATACCAGCATACAACCTGCCCATACAAAATTACTGCATCCTCGTCTAAATCATGTCAACCCTGAAGTTGAAAACGGAAAGTTCTTTCGAAACGGTCATATCCACCTACAGGACTACATGGTGTCAAAATCCATTAGACCACAATATGATCAGTCATTGACTGTGGAAACCTGGAAACGTTGACTATCAGTTTCTCAGTTAGAACTCTGTTCATTAGAGCTTAATCTCTTAACTAATTTAATGATACATAATGATACAAGCTGGACGACCGAGGAATCTGAATTGAATTCCCGGCAGGGCACAGGTTTTCTTTCTTCTAAGTGTCCAAGTCGGTAGTAAGTTTACCTTAAGAATCAGATAAATGTACACGTATTACAGTTGTGACATCCAACTCCGTGGGTAAGAATCCTGTCTGACAGTCTGACAGCCATTTGGCTGATTAGAACTCCCCAGCCGCCCATTTCCGCAACCACAACTGGCCTCGATTGAACGCCATGCTGAGTCACACAGATCAAATTCAAATCCTCGCATCTTAGTTCCTTCCCTCCACCCCAAGGTCTCCCAAATACACTTTTTCCTTCACGTCTTCCAACCAAAATTTTGTACGCGTCTCTCATCTCTCCCCTCCATCTCTTCTTGACTTCATCATCCTAACATTATTCCCTACTTAACAGTTCGTAACACGCTAGTCTTTTGCAAGCTTGAGGACCACCTCCTTCCACATTTCACCATTACTTATTGTGTATTTCCGCACAAACACCACAGCAACTTTAACAGCCCACCTTCAGCGAGCAGCAGCTGACAGGTACGTCAGCTTGGACACAGAGAAGAGCAGATGAAACGAGAGAATTAGTCATTCTTGTAATTCCCAGCGGTGTGGAATTTCACGGGACCGCCTAGGGGCTCCTCACTTCTAGGTCAAAGCAGGCATATTCTACAAAACAGCTTTATAATCTTCGTTTCCTGGCGTACCACAATCACCGCGGTGGCGCAGTTGGTTGAGGCACTGTGCTACAAACCGGCAGGTCGCGGGTTCGATTCCCGATGGTGTCAGTGGAATTTTTCATTGGCATAATCCTGTCGGTCGCACTATGGCCCTGGGGTCGACTCAGCCTCTAACGGAAATGAGTACCAGGAATATTTCCTGGGGGGTAAACGCGGCCGGTGCGTAGGGCTGACAACCTTACCACCTTCATGTGCCGATTGTCTAGAAATCTGGGAGCCTCGACCTCCTGGAACCCTGTGGGCCTGTCCAGGCCTGTAATGGGACTGCTTTACCTTTTTTTTTACCTTTTACCACAATCACAAACAAGATATTTAAGCGTACTACAAAGTACAGAAAATATTAATGGCACATAGTTTATACTTTGGTAGTGTAACTACCTACCTCCATGCCACACTGAGGTTACGAAAGGCTTCATAATGTTTTCCTTTTCATTGCAATATATTTTAAAAAGTAGTAGCATCTTCAAACAGAATTGTGAAAAAAATTACACTTCCCAAATAACTTCGCCTACTAAGATATGACCCTCCACGTACCACCAGTGGTACGCGCACCACCGGATGAAAAACACTGCTGTGCAACGTTGTAACTAATATAATAAGAGCTAAACACCGCACACGCGTTCTACAGACCTACTGCATGCGACGTGAGGTTCACAGTTAAATGGTCAGCACTCTGGCTTCGTATTCATAACGTCCAAGTACGAATGTCGGCCCAGATACCGGCAATACTGACAGAACTTTCGTGGTTTCCATCAGTCATTCCATGCAAATCTCAGAAGAGTGCCTCAACTTATGCCACGACCATTTCCTTGCACATCCCTTGTCATTCTTTATTCACCCATCAACATATTATTATCGGCTACACGAGCCTAACCTGAGATGCTGCCAGTCTTGCTAAATAATTACATAACGAAATAAAAAGAATCGATATTTCCACAGCGTTGAAAGTAGGTACTTGTAGACGTTTGGGTGCAGAAGTGTGGAAAATTGGTATATAAACCCTCCACCTTAGGAAGTGCCCCGAATTTAAGGGCAGTAAGTCCTCCGAAAGCCGATCCCGGAGGCCGCACGGTCTAAAGCGTGGTCTACGGCTGCTCCTTTGCTGGGATTGCGGGTTCGATTCCCGCCGGCGGCAAGGATGTCTGTCTCTTGTGAGTGTTGTGTGTTGTCAGGTAGAGGTCTCTGCGTCGGGCCGATTATTCGTCCACAGGAGTCCTACGGAGTGTGGTTTGTCTGAGTGTAACCTCCAAACCTCATACAGGAGGCCTACTCCCACTAGGGCTGTAAACCCATGAGAAAAAATGTCCTCCGAAACGTCGGTATCCATCTACCAGACTACACGTAGTCATAATCCAGGAGCCTGCAATAAGCGTTTTACACTCCAGGCTACATAGATACAAAACAAGGCCAAGTCAGCTTTATGTCTATGTTAACATGCCACGACGTCGCCAATTTAGAGTGCAGGTAGATCTGTAGCTCCACACATACTCACAGTTCCGGCCGCCTTTATTCGATAACTGTAATACTGGTAACGGAGATTCAAATTATACAGGTAGTTTTCTGACTGCACTAGGGGAACGCCAAACGTGATAAAATTTCCTTGGCCATTGATATCCGCATGCGGCACCTCGAAAATTGCTGAACAAATTTACATGAAATTTGATAACGGGAAGTTTTCCTACTTTGACAGTACATTCAAGTTTTGGTTAAAATCAGATAACCATAACAGGCACTTTATATTAGAACTACGTGCATTATAGTAGAACTACGTGTGTTTCTGCGTGCATCTCGAGTGTAATTCGTTATTTATCGGAGCAAAAAGTGTTTCGAAAAACAAATGTAAAGAAAAATGCAGCACACACATTATATTCAATACACTTTTTCCATATGTGTTACAGTTTTCAAGATAATTAAACAGGAGTCAGTGAAAGCACCAACATTGTGTTCAGTACACGTATTTCCCACATTATTGTTGCTGGAACTGTCACAAAATAATAACGAAATAGACCCATTAACTGACTTATATTTTCCATTCCCCATAATCATAGTTCGATTTTTAATATTAACCAACAAATGCACTTAAACTGCCACAAATTCGTAATAGTATATTAAAAAACACACTATATCCTACATGTTTCGGACCTCGTTGGTCCTCCATCAGACAGCACATCAGTCGTTGTATAAAATAATAATGTTTGCTCTAACTGTACATGTAGAAGAACGGCTGGTAAATTTTTTACATGTACAATTAGACCAAACATTGTTGTTTTATGCAACGACTGATGTGCTCCCTCATGATGGATGAACGACGTCCGAAACATGCAGGAGTGTAGTGTGTTTCTGAATATATTATTCTGAGTTTGACCACTTAAGTGCATTTGTTGGTTGATATTAAAAACCATCAACTGATCTCTAGTGGCAGGTACGTACATGTTTACATGAACCACATGCGGCTTGTGCTACCCTAAACAAATACATTAATTTTCCTCTGGCGTCTTGTTTGCCGCTTTTCAATCGAAAACAAGCTCGAGAAGACCTACTAAGGGAAGTCGTACAGGTCCTTCTTGGTCTGTAAATACAGGTGTTTGTCTCCCTGTTTGTTCGCTGTTGCTTCGCAGAAATGTAGGCCTGTCTCTGTAAAGGAAAATTGTTTGTTGTCGGTTGTTCAACCACACTTTTGCATCACGTAGCATGCATGACGAAGTATAAGGTCTGCTGTCTAATTACATTTCAAACTGACACACCACCTTGTCTGAGAAAGTGAAGTTTCTATATTGGCATTTCCATGCACACATATGAGTCCACACGGACACTCCACCAGACGCCTCTCTTCCACCAATACAGCATAATTAGCTTTACTTCAACGACGTCTACACGCCGCCATGGGTGGTGCTTCCATTCATCATAATAGCCATGCATATCCTCGCACATATGTGATCACCATGCAGTCTGTCTTACAATAGATTTAAAGCCTCTTCCAAAGCCAGTTCCCCAAACATTGCAATCTAGTGCTTCCTCTTTCACTCTCCAGTATCTTCTTGTTTCCTTAAGGCCATCCAGTATCTGCTAGCGCCTTCTTCCTCTTCTTCCCATGCCTCCTATCTTTCCTTCAATAACGTGTTTTAGAAGACAGTTCCTATGCAAGATGTGACCAACCCAGTTAGCCTTCTTTCGTTTTATCCTGCGCCACCTCAAATCAGACCGTAGTCTTCCGAGTTACGATGCTGTGCAGCATGGCATTGTACCCTGAAGAAGAAGGCAGCACGTACCTCCGAAATGTCGGCAAACAACTCACCACACTGCACCGTGTCATAATCCAGATGACGGTAATATAATTCTTCACTGCCGTAAAAAAAAACTAAAATCAGATACACTTTGACAGTATCATTCCGCCCATCTCTAGTAATTTTCCCGAGTAACACTTTCTTTATACGAAAAGAGTTACAATATATTTATTTAATACTGTATTTTGTAATAAAATAAAAGCTATAGGAAATTTGTTACTGAAATACAAGAACTGTCACATTTTGCCATAATATCGCCTACTGAGAGGTTAATGTTATGAGCACAGATAGTAGAAACACCGCTGTGTTGTAACGGTGCTATAGTCACGAATGCATGCAACAGGTGCGACTTCCGAATCGCCGGATCAAATGCATACAAGTTCTGAACTGGCTTGTACCACTTTTGCTCGAAATGTACATACGACTGGAGTAAATGAATCTAAGAGAAAGTGTATTATAAAATTACGTACGGTATCGGTGTTGGCTCCGTATGTCTGGCCGGGCCTTCTGCGCATGCCTAGAAGCCACTGAGACCCAAATACGTGTAAGAGGAGTGGCGATAAAACGCCAAGCATTCTTCACGCCGCAAATGGATGGAGGAGAGTAACCAGAATAATGCCCAAGTGTTCCACTCCAGCGGAAAATGTCAAAGGCAGTGTTTCCCAAACTTTTTCCTCGCGGACCCCTTTTAGATTCGAAAAATAACCACGGATCCTCACACCCTTGCTCACGTAAATATAGTGTCCAGAAAATACGTATCCAAAATAACAAATTTATATCTCAAAACTCACTTTACATAAATACTAATACATACCAGTAGGATACGTAACAATGCATGCCATGATTTGACCTTAATTGAAACTATTATCGCTCGCTTCGCGGGTACAGTTTGTTTGTAGTCCTTCCCTCTCCTACCTACTTGTTCACAGTAGGTGTAGAGGTTTATTTTTATTTTCACTTGATCACATTCAGACACACCACAATCCGTAGGACTCCTCTGGACAAGGGATCGGCCCGTCGCAGAGACCTCTACCTGACAACACAAACACTGTACAAGAGACAAAGATCCATGCCACCGGTGGGATTCGAACCCACGATCCCAGCAAGCGCTTGGCCACAGACCTAGACCTTAGGCCGCGAAGCTCGCGGGTACAGAAAGTGTTTTAACCCCTTAAAGACGAAGCGTGTCTGTTTTATATACGAACTCAGTGCGTACCGCGCTGTAAACACCCTCCACTTCGGTTATAAAAACCAGACTCTTAATGTTTTACAAGGCAAAAGTTGCTGTTTGTTCTGAGATCCGTACAAAACACATAAACGCAATGTGGGCACCACGTAGAATTTTTTAATGTTAAACTTGGTAGTATGTAAAGTTACTGCTAGGCTTTAAAAGGTTAATTAGGCACGCTAACGGTCATACGAAATAAACATATCGCCAATTAAAGAAGCCCCGCGCTTATTTTTAACAAAACATTATTCCTTCAATCAAGAAAATAAGTAAACTTCAAAGTAGCCATTACAGAAATGTATCCACAGATCCCCTGCGAACTGGTCGCGGATCAGTTGGGATCCGCAGAGAGCACTTCGGGAACGACTAGTCTAAGGCATTGAGTGTATGGGAGGCTGGAGCCCAGAGGCAGTCTAGGGATGCAAAAGACAATATCGTATCATTAAGGGAAATCGAACCTAGGTAACATAGCCAGCAGTCGCGATTTGTTCTCTCTCCTTCGCAGACATAACGATAATTAAAAACACTGTGTCTTTGCATCGTGACGCATATCCATTGCTCTTCCCGCTTTTGAGAACACCCCACATCCAAAGGCGACAAACCATACCCCGCAAAATAATGTGAACAAATCCGGCCTGCAATGACGTCCAGGTGTCACCAATATGGCTCTATGTCAAATTGTACGTGGTCGTGTATGACACAGAGGAATGGTCGTGAAAATTAAAGGGAGGTTCAGTTCTTAATTTCGACACTATAGGATGATATGAGCCTCACGCTTCGGCCGCTGTACGCACAATACCAGTCTGGATGCAGCGGTCGGAAGAAAAATCCCTGGCCTTGATGGATAGAGTCCTCCCCCTGTGGCGCAACAGCCCAAATCGGGCCTAGGCCGTCTCCTTTTGGAGGTTTCTAGATCACATTCAGACACACCACACTGAGTAGGACTCCTCTGGACGAGTGATCGGCGAGTCGCAGAGACCTGTACCTGACAACATACAAACACTCACAAGAGACAGACACCCATGCCCCGGTGGGATTCGAACCCACGATCCCAGCAAGCGCTCGGCCTAAGGCCCACGCCTTAAACAGCGCGGCCACTGGGATCGGCAAATGGATAAAATTATACAAATATATATTTTGATGGGAATGCCACCGTTGGCGTCCCAGTAAGTTAATTTCTTATACCTGAAACCGGGGTTGGGGAAGGGTGGGGTGGGGGGAAGTCGAGTATGGCTCCTTCCACATTTGCATACACGACATCAGAGTCCGTTCGGAGAAGCGGACTTGGTATTGGCGGTGACGAACTTTCGGACGACTGAAAGATGTGGGGCAACACACCCTTCGGTGTCCGCACACGAAGTTTGAAACTACGTAAACAAAAGAGCGAAGCTCTCACCTTTGGTACGCAGCACACGGATCGTGAAATCGCGGAGAAATCTTCTGTAACCCAGTGAAAGACATTTACCATTATTATTCTAGCAGCAGCCACGGCACAAAAGGGCGTATCACGCATAGATACTCTAAAGGGTCCTGAAACTCGGATACAGTAGAATGTGTTAAAATTAACCAACGCAGCTATTAAGAAGGAACTGAAAACACAAATACAAAAACCATGGATGGACCAGTCAAGTGAGACACTAGTAGTCGCACACAGTGTCAATCATTTCTCCCAATTTTATGGGACCCAAACAGTTATTACGACGACATGGCACGTCCTCAGGTTACAAACAGAACAGATGGTCTCCAGATACTGAGGGTGGCTGCGAATAATTGAATAAGTAGTAGCCTACAGCTGACAAGGGGTGGTACTACAGCTTGGGGATTGGTAGAGAGGGTAAAAACTCATCACAATAAAAACCGGCATGTTAAGAAATGTTACGCTGGAACTCGGAAGGATTCCGTGGAACAACCTGAAAGTGAAGAGTAAAGGTAAATTTGTCTCGTCCATGCCATGAAGGCATACAGAGGAAGCGTTCAAATACCCTAAACGCAAACTCAAATTGAAAAGTTAGATGTGAGTACATTGGACACCCCTGGACTCAAACTCATGATCAAGGAGAGCATTTAAGGAAACGCTGTTTCATATAATCATACAGCAGAGTCAGCTGGTCAATTTCTCGCTTCCGCTGTGCTAGTACTTCCAAGCTGTACGAGCTGCAATAATTCGAAAGGATTACAAAGTTAGAAATACAAGGTTCTGATCTAAGTCTACATCCACATTTTACGTATAACAAGACACTGTGCCATACAATCAAATATAAGGCATAAAGCCGCAAAAGTATGTATTAATTACAGTCACTTGTGTTGCATTAGTTTAAGTTCAGCTCACCTGGGGTATAGAGAAAAGCGGAGGTATACTTCCACGTGTTCTTAATCTCAGCACTAGTTGTCACTTTCAGGTTCCAGCCGCTTTGATCCTGGGGAAACAGCCCCCTTTATTCATCATACACGAGGGTGAGTGCACCCCACAGGCGATCTGACAATTGTAAAGAAGAGGGAAATTTCTGCGCGTGCCTGGAATCGAACCCCAATTTCCTGGTCATCGAGGCCACAGCCGTATTATTATAGTGACTGAGCTATCCTGCCCACGTAGTTACAAGAAGCATGGATGTGTAGCCCAACTGTCCTCATTTTCAAAACTCTCAAATCTCAGAGTTGTAGGACAGAAGTTAAGCAAACAAACTCCTCGTGCACTTAGCTGTGACATAAATTCCCTTCATCTAGCAAACAAAATGGTTCCCTGCAAGCAGACGTTTGGTAAGTTTCAAGACTCAAGGCTCACTGTAAATGTTTACAGAGAATGGGGCTGGAACCTATCGCCATTATGCATAGGAGAGAGAACAGACTGTGCTGGTAGTAGCGAATAACTTCCAATTTTCGTGCTTGTCGCCCAGCTTTATTAGGCACTTTTCGCAGTCATGTCTGGTCGTCCGCATGGAACAACTCGGCTTCCACTAAACAAATATTCATGATATTTGATATTTGTGGATTCTCTAAAATCTGTCAACAAAATTCAAATTCGATTAACAGCTGACAAGAACAACGTGCACGTTACACGAACACCTACGCACATTTACGATATCTCGCTCAGTTCTCCTTATAACGAGAAATGTTTCAGACAAAAGTTGTATAAAAAATCAAAACACACATTTGATGTTCAATAATTTTTCCGAAAATCGTGCCATTTATGAGACATGTGAAAAACTATCGTACGGCCAGACAGACCACAGATGACAATATAACAGGGCGCAGAAAAGGTGCAATTTGCATGTGGTATAACTAAGGCAAGAATATAGACACACACTCAAAATATGTAACAGTTATTGAATTTCAGCTGCAACAATGGTTACACGAAAGGGCTTCAATGCTACGTTAGAGTATATGTATATTGCCTGTCTTGTTAATTATGAGTTTCTCTCAAACGGTCAAGTATGTACAAATACATGCGGTCATAGAGACCATTTTATTTTCGTTAGCGAATTTTTCGAAAGAGATGGATGGAACTGCCCCAGAATCAAGTCCATGACAGGCTCTGGGATTAACAGTGAGGAAGCTTCAGACACTGCTAACCAACTACAGCAAGCAGGATACTCTTTGTGACGATGGCAGTCGTTCAGCTGTGCTACCCAAAGGTTTACTGTCATGTTAAAAACAGGCCACCACTACTTCCTGACTTCAGGTTCTACTACTAGAAAGTTAGCAGAGTAGCAGCAAATAAATAAATAAACCAATACACCAATATGTAGGGATAAATCAGTTATTCTGGGTAATGTCGGTGTAAACACAGCGTCTTTGAAACAATGCTGTGCCTGCATTTAACAAAACACTGTGTTGTGAAGGCGTCATGGGGGAGTGGAAGTACATATCCGGAATTTTATTGGACGGAAAACATTTCCTAAAATAAACGGTAACGGAGCAGAGGGACACGAAAAATTGTGGTATACAAACGCAAGCACTTCCGAACAAGCCCGAACAAGCGACTTTTTCTATAAAGGAATGGAATAAGAAGAAAATTGTGTCCTCGTACGTCCAACGTGTAACACTGTGCGCAATAAATCTGTTTCTTTCTTTCCTTCCTTTCATTAACATCTTCAGTTAGCGATCCATGTTGCCAGTCATAACGTGACAGAAAGAAGCGATCTGCTTTAAGCGTGGGTACCAACAATTACGAGCACTTCGCGAGATTTGGGTGTCTCACAAAGGTGACTACAAAGACTACCACCTTCTGCGATGTGACACCGTGCAAACTGGTAGAATTTTACCGACGCGTCGGAGAAATGAACTGCTGCCATCTTCACTCTTATATCCTGAGAATGGAAACTCTACGTTTCTTCGAAACATCAATTAAGTTCTACCAAACTACACGGCGTCACTTCCCAGACGTCGGCAATCTAATATTGTATGTCGTCAGACCTACGAATCTCGCATGGAACTATGACTGTTTGCTTTTATAAAGGGAAAATGTAATTATTTAAAAAATACAATTTCACACAACAGTAAATTCTTATGGACCTACAGTAATGTCGAACCTAGGGCGTCTAGATAGCACTCTTTCCCTTTCCTCAGTGACCTTTACAGTCTTCCTGATGAAAGTGAACTTATGAAGGCCACAGCACTACTGATTATAAATGTAAACAGTCCTTGTACAAGACGCATATAAGATCCACAATCTGTGCATTAATTGAATATATGTACATAATATCATAGCAATTCCAACCAAAATTCACACTACTGAAATAGTTCTTATGTACAGTAACCTCCTACATGTTTCAGCCACTTATATGGCCATCTTCAGGGAGGTAATACAAGGGATATAAAAAATTAAAGTGATACAATATTGAAGTGATATAACCAGTCGAAGATATGAAGTGACAATGATAAAACAATAATTTAAAAATACATAAGATGGAGTGTTACTGTAAGTGTGCCATTATTGAAAGGATGGGATACACACAAGTTTCACGTAGTAACGCACGGTCACGTAATGATAGGCATATATGTGTGTAAGAAATTTTATCAGGCGCCATTAGATAATTACAAAACCGTGGAACAGGAAGGTAAAACAGCAGTCAGTGAAATACGTACCATGAAAATGTATTGGGATGTAAACACCACAGTAATCCACTCTGTACTGAAGTTAAACGGCCTGTACGGGGATTGACGGATGGGGATCACGGGCATGCGTGGTCGAGTTATATATCATAAATTACATCAAAAAGAGGGTTATATCTTGGGCTAGTTCGGCAACTTCAATAATTGTAATCACCTTTTAACCTTTATCCTGCTAATGTGGAATATATGGTGAGCTGGTAATAATGCCAGCACCACTAATGTGTAATATTTGGGGACCTACATTTGGCAACGCTGAAAGGAGCCTCTTTGTCTCTCTCTGCACAATGTCGCAACACTGATTCAATCGCGAAAGACGTTCTATGTCATATCTGTGTGCAAGTGTGTGCACACAGATATGACATAGGACGTCTTTCACGACTGATTCAGTGTTGAGACTTTGTGCAGAGAGAGGGAGAGAGAGACGAAGAGGCTCCTTTCAGCGTTGCCAAATGTAGGTCCCCAAATAACTAACTAACTCCATGGAGCAGAGGCCTTCTTGAGAAGCTAACAGTTTATCAGCTAGTCAAGAAATTCCCCGCATTTTATGGAACCCGAAGGTTCATTACCGCATTCACAAGAGCCCGCCACCTGTCCCTATCCTGAGCCAGATCAATCCAGTTCATGTCCTCCCATCCCACTTCCCGAATGTCCATCTTAATATTATCCTCCCATCTACGCCTGGGTCTCCCAAGTGGTCGCCTTCCCTCGGGTCTCCCCACCAAAATCCGGTATGCACCTCTCTCCTCCCCCATACGTGCCACATGCCCCGCCCATCTCAGTCTTCTCGATTTGATTACCCGAATAATATTTGGTGATCAGTACAGGTCATTAAGTTCCTCGTTATGTAGTCTTCTCCACTCCCCTGTCGCCTCGTCCCTCTTAGGCCCAAATATCCTCCTCAGCACCCTATTCTCGAACACCCTCAGTCTTTGTTCCTCCCTCAGTGTGAGAGACCAAGTTTCGCATCCATACAGAACAACAGGTAAAATTATAGTTCTGTATACCCTAATCTTTGTGTTTTTGGATAGCAACCTGGAGGACAAAAGATTCTGCACCGAATGATAGCAAGCATTCCCCGACTTCAATCTGCTCTTAATTTCTTCATGAATGGAGTTTCGATTCGTTAGGGTTGCTCCCAAATATTTGAATTCTTCCACCCTTTCAAAGGATTTATTATCTATATTTATGTTGTGATTGTGTCCTGCATTCTGATTTCGAGACATGACCATGTACTTAGTTTTCTCAGCATTTACTTCTAGACCAATCTCCTTACTAGCAATAATTAAATCTTCTGCATTTTTCTTTATGCTATGTACGCTTCCGCCCAATATATTAACATCATCAGCATAAACCAGAAGCTGATGTGTACCATTCAATTTCAAGCCCTCCTGGTTTGCCTGAACCCTCCTAATGGCATATTCTAAAGCAAAGTTGAAAAGCAATGGCGACAGAGCATCCCCTTGTTTCAAGCCATTCTTAATAGGGAACGTGTCAGACAGATGTTTGCCTACCCGAACTCTGCTATATGTTTCACTTAGGCACATTTTTATTAACCTTACTAGTTTAATGGGGATACCGAACTCAATGAGAATATTATACAAGACCTCCCTCCTAACTGAATCATAGGCTTTCTTGAAGTCTATAAATAGCTGATGAACTGCCTCATTGTATTCCCATTTTTTCTCAAGTATTTGACGAATGCTGAATATATGATCAGTGGTTGACCTGTTACGTCGAAATCCACACTGATGATCCCCAATAATTTCCTCTGCATATGGAGTTAACCTTGACAAAAGGATGTTGGATAGAATTTTGTACGTAGTCGGCAAAAGTGATATGCCTCGATAGTTATTGCAATCTGTCTTATCACCCTTTTTATAAATAGGCACAATGACCGACTCCTTCCATTCCTCAGGCAATTCCTCCTTATTCCAAATAGAAATAATAAGTTTATGGATTTCAGACCGAATAATCCTACCCCTGCTTTAATCAATTCTGCTGGAATCTGATCAATACCTGGTGATTTGTGGCTTTTTAGTTTTCCAATAGCCATCTCAACCTCAATGGCACTGGGCTCAGGCACTAGTGGCTCTGCTGTGTGTACTTCAATCTGCCTAACATCGTTAACCTCGTGTATATTCAACAGCTGGGAGAAATGATTCCTCCACCTAGCCAAAATACTGTGGGAGTCTGCAACCAGGTCACCCTTCTCATCCTAGGTCCCCAAATATTACACATTAGTGGTGCTGGTATTACTAGCAGCTCACCATATATTCCACATTAGCAGGATAAAGGTTAATTTCTTATATCCTTCGTATTTCCTCCCTGAAGGTGGCCATATGAGTGGCCGCAACATGTAGAAGGCTATTTTATATGCAAACCATTTCACTAGTGCGCATTTTGTTTGTATTATCATTATATTATATTATATTATATTATATATACAAGATGTGTGTTTCATCGTTTCCCCGAGCACGGCAGCTTTATCGCATAGAAAGCCTGCATCCGCCGGGATATCCTGTGACAGCTTCCGTGCTCAGAGAAATGACAAAGAAAACACTCTGTATAATATATAGGCTAAATAATTGGACACCGGGGTGAGAGATTATCGCCGCGTCGCGGAGTGATTTTAACGTGTATTCACAGTAAAGCCTCACATTGTGATAAGCCTTATTCGTGCGTAATTTATGTAACATATGGAAGGTAATGTGAATGTGTAACTACAGTTGTTAGTTCCTCTAATACACCAAAGTGCCACTGGAATGACTGAAACAAATATTAACCCTTTAAAGACGAAGCGTATCTGTTTTATATAAGGACTCAGTGCGTACCGCGCTGTAAACACTCTCCACTTCGGTTATAAAAACCAATCTCTTAATGTTTCATAAGGCAAAAGTTGCTGTTTGTTCTGAGATTCGTATAAAACACATAAACGCAATGTGGGCACCACGTAGAATTTTTTTAATGTTAAACCTGGAGGTACGTAAAGTTACCACTAGGCTTTAAAAGGTTAATAAGCACGAACAGTGCTTTGGTGTGTAAGGAAGGATACACGGCGCTACCAAATCAGGCGCAATCAGCAAATCGAAGCACGCTTGGGACAAGCAAGTAAAACTTTACACACATCAGTATATTGGCAAATAATATTAAAACTGGGACTATAAACAGAGTGTGCGAGTGGTAACTGGCTTGAATTTGTGCAGTACAGGGTCTAGAGAGCAGTTTTTTGCTACTTGCCGTCCCACAACTTCGATCTTTTAAAGCCATTGTACCATGCATCCAGTTTAGTGATTACGCCTGCGTGCAATGACGTCAAAACACAAGATGTGTACGCGCAACATGCAAGAACGCCCTGACCTTGTAGAGGCAAATATACACATGCATAACCACCAGCGTCCTAGCCTGCAAGTAAAACCGTAGCTTTCACTGCCACTTACATCCCAGTACGTGACCGGAACCTCCGAAGAAAGCCTGGATAGCCAGAATAACCCAGGAAGACTTTAAATAAAACAACAACATATACGGAACAAAATCATCTTTAAAATCTGACGGTCGCTTAGTTAGCATTAATGGGCCTACAGTTTTCACAAAAAGGGTTGAGGGGGCAGTACTTCTTGATTAGCAGAGACACTATTAGCCCCATACCGTCAAACACATAGCAGCATGTTAGGAGACGAAAGCAGGACACCAATCCAAACAGAAACGACTTGAATGGAATACAGGTTTGCCAAGGATGAGTGACCAGGAATCCTGTATGCAGCTTTCTACACACCGAAGTTGGTATGCTTGGCTAGTAACAATACAATTTATTTCCGGGAAACGTTTGCGCAGGCGCAGTGTCACGGTAAGCTATAGTAAAGCAATAAACAACGTATCAGAGCGTGTTTCAAACGTATTAATGATTCATTCAGACAGGAATTAGTTATGAGTGCTCCTAAAGCTGTACAGTTCCTATAGGACGTTTGAATTATTACTCGATAGAACATCTAGATTACTGCGAATTAGAAAAGGAAACGCTTAATAAAAGGACAAATTGGTTTGCGAAACAAAAAGTAGGGCCGACTTTATGGTACTTAACATAATCGCTTCCATAACAACTGAACTGCCTCAAAAATACTCGAAAATTTCATCTTCACTCCACTGATCTCAAATGACCTACCGTTCTCTGAAAAATACAAAATTCATCGAAACATTCTACACTTTCAGTGTCATACAGTTTCACAAAACACATCTATGTACGATATAATTTAGCCCACAAAAAAAATGCGGACTTCTCTGCGCCGATCTTCACAAATCCCACAAAAGGTCAACTGTATTATTTACATATTTCTTATAGGGAATTTCACACAAATCACACATAAATTCAGATACGCTCCTAACAAAAGCATATGCTTCACTGCACCGATTTTTAAGAAATTCACAATTACACAAAATTTTTGTGGACATCTCGTGTATCAGATTTTATTCACACGGGGCACATAATGTGGAAACACGATAAAATTTCATTTACGCCGGTAAGTAGAGTATGCACCGGTTTTAACGAAACTCGTACCTGCTTAACAGCATCATATTAATATGTCATGTCTTGATTTTCACTCAAATCGGTAGGATATGTATAAAATAGGGTAGAATTTAATTCATTCCCTTACGTAAAATAGGGCTTTCGCTGCAACGAGTTCCATGAAACTCAAAATGCTAAACATCATTGCGTAGCGATTTTTCAATATCGAATTTTAACAAATTCGGTCAAGAAATGTGGAAAATACGGGTAGAAATTCAGTTACTCCCTTAATTAAAGTATGACTGCCACTTGACCGAGTTTCACTTACGCTTGCTCGGCAACTTTTTGGTAAGCACTCCTGCACCGAATTTCATTCAAATCCGACAAACGACTTAGTCGCTGATCCAAGGTAACTTACAGAGAGAGAGAGAGAGAGAGAGAGATGGTCATGGTCTCATAACAAGGTTTTCCTTTTTTACTTCGTAAATAACGCCTAAAATGATATCTTCAGTCTTCTCAATTGTTACGCAGCGTTGGTTGGTTGGTTGGTTGGTTGGCTGTTTACCAGCTACCAACTAACGCTAACTTAAAAACCACAAGGGCAAAGACCTCAACTACACCGCAGCGGAAGCCTGAAATCTCGCAACGCATAAAATGTCTGTTGAGCCTAATCGAGAGTGTTATCCAGCCTGCTTTCGCTCTGCCATGAAACTAAGATCTGTTTATTTACAATGCATTACAGCCGATAAACGCCTTGCGTAAGGGAGGCACACATATTCTTGCTGCCCTCACCCCCTCCGAAGGTATACGTATCCTTTCTCGTTGTCATTCAATAAAATCTGGACTTTGCACCTGTTAATAACCCTGCATCATTCTGTAGTCTATCTTACCACAGGTCCATAGCCTCTTCCAAAGCGCGTTCTCCACAGAGTGCGATCTAGTGCTTCCTCCCTCAGTTTCCAGTAGGCCTATCCTCTCTTTTCCGTAAGGTCATCCAGTAGCTGCTTACGTCTTCTTCCTCGTCTTTCCGTCACTTCTATCCTTCACCCCTCTCATGCCTTCAATAACGTGTTTAGAAAGCAGTTCCTATGCAAAATGTGTCCAATCCAGTTAGCCTTTCTTCTTTTTAATGTTTGTAGATATTCCTCTCCTCCTTGACTCTTTGTAATATTTCTTCATTTCTCACGCGATTGGTACAACTGATCTTCTTCATCCTTCTCCAGCATCACATATCTTGGCATAATAGAAGAAAGACCAGACTTCACACAAATTTTATCCGTAGATGACCAGTGCAATGGTGTCCTCATTATTCTGATTTATGCGACAATATAATTAGCCAGATAATCGCGCTTCAAGAGCACGTACAATGACCAACCATTTGCCGGGTCAGAGATGAAGCCCCCCATAAGACCAAGACTGCGATAATATTCAGCCTGTTCAGGGCTATCGCACAACTCTGCGCGCAGTGCTGGATGACTGTGATGTAACAGTGGAATAACGAAGGGCTGGGGAAAACCGAAAAACTGCGAAGATAAACCTGCTCCAATACCACTTTGTCCGCCACATATCTCACAGGAAGCCACTTGGGTTCCAACCCGATGCCTTATGGAGAAAGGCCAGCTATATAGGTCAAGTCGCATATGGTCGTACGTAAATGACAGAAGTAAAGCTTCCCCATTTCTTTAAGGCATATTTAAATATTACCCTCGCACCTACGCCAACACATCCCAAGAGGTACCATCCATCCAGGTTTTCTGATTAAAATATTTAGGCATATTCATATGATCTCCCCTACCCCTTGACCTCCTTGCCCTATGCATATCTGATGATATGATGATGACCTACATGCCGCTACGTTTACATACGCTTCTGTTGCAGTACATAACGTCAGAAACTTGGGTGTCAATTGGCTCACTACAAACCTAGTAAATCCAATCCCCCCCCCCCCCACTATGGTGCGACGGCCCCTACTGGGCCAGGGCATCGTCATGTCGTGGCTTCACGATCACACTCTGACACACCACATTCGGTAGGACTCCTCTGGGCGAGTGATCAGCCCGACGCAGAGACCTCTACCTGACAAGAAATAAAATTCTCAAGAGACAGACAGCCATGCCCCCGGGGGGAATCGAACCCGCAATCCCAGCAAACGAACGGCCGAAGACCCATGCCTTAGACCGTGCGGCCAGTGGGATCGGCACTATTCATATCACTCAACAAAATCCGTACTATATGTGTGTAGACTTGTAGTTTGTTGAAAAGCACAGGCTATGCAAGACAGCCTGCGTTTCCTGAAATCGTATTTCAGGTTATCTTTTTCCGGGATTACATGTGTTCTTACAAACCAGTCATCTCCTTCGCGGCAATTTTGATGCCCCACATTCATCAACCATTCCATCTACCACAACACTCCAGTTCTACCGCCCATAACCTTGAACACGGATGCTCTTTTAGCCCCGACGTTTTCCACACGCAGCAACTAACGCCGAAGAACACGTTTCCTCCCTCATTTACATCCGTCTGTGCCAGATCCGCAAAGGTTATATGTAGTTTGCAAGCCCTCACAGCCGCACACAGGACGCCGTAATTTTAATACAAAGCTAGTTTTGTGGCTTTTGCAGCGGTATCGCTTGCCCAGCGGCACGGCGTCATAATTCGGAAGAAAGGAATCATCGTGCTTATAACGTCACCTAATAAGGCTTCATTCGGTTGCAGACGTAAAAATGGCTCTGGAACCTTCACTGGAATGGCATCGAATTTCAAACTAACTTCAAGGTCCTCAACAACTGGTGATGGAGTAACAAGTTAAGACTACTTGTACGTTCCTCTGGATGCACAACCGTGTGGTGTGGTACATAAGGACAAACATTTCGGTGGAATGAGCTGCCTTCATTTTCAGGGTAAAATAAGAGGAACATGACACGTATCTCTCGTCAAACACCACACACAAGCGTGTCGAGGGGGAAGAAACTTGCTTCTCATTGGTAAGGTCCAGGGTAAGATCTCGGCACGGATACCAGTTATCGTGAATGATTTTTCGTTCTCCTTCAGTTCGTCTCGCCATTTGCCGGGATGGTAACGACAACTTCCTACCATACCCTTTCACAGTCAGCATTCACCACAGCATTCGACGCTACGCAGTCTTAGCTCTTGATAACATTGTTAAACACACCATAAATAAACAAAGGTCAAAGGCAAAGCTGTTTGTGTCCATGCTACGGAAGTATATACGGGGAACAAAGGTATAGCTCCAGTCATTCTTAACCTCGGCACTATATGGAGGTGAGTGGGCAACTTTACGCCCCAGTAGCTTTACCGCCAGGAAAGAACCCTAGTGCCCACAGAATAACACGCAGGGTGGGCGTCAGAATTGCTCTTAACGGTTACGGAGAACAGAAAATCCCTTACCCTTACCAGGCTTCGAACACCGAAAACTCCAGCACGTATCGAGTCGCTATACCAACTACGCTATTCCAAACTTATGGCCGAATTCGATGTCGACGCTCCTACATTTCCGAGATCACTGCGGGTAACTGCCCTAGCTCAGCTTCTCACCCCTACTCTCTCAGAACCACCAGTCTGACTACAACCGGCTATGTTTCTAACATAATTCAAACAGAAATTATTATGCAAAAGCACGAGAAAGTTCCTTAGCGTCTTCAATTACAAATCATTCGAAACACAAATCGTCTCTTCAATGACATGATTAATACAGCAGACAGTAGTTCATTTTCCTGCACAAAACTGCCTGACTTACGACGTCCATTAATCGGTTCAGAATCTGTAAATCTCATAAATTCCACATTGATCTTTGAACTGAATCAGAACATCATATCCACATACTGCATTCGTTCTGCGTTAAGATCAAAATAAGCTCCAACACAGTGGCGTGGTAGGAATACCAGAAAGGCTGTCGTGTTTGGGACTGCTGCCATGGTAGTCTTGTGGTTAGATGAAACGTGGCGAATTTAACACCTCCACCGGAACGAAACCACAAACATCGAAACTTGGCACGTAAAGGAATCACTACATGAAACAATTAGCAGGTATAAAATTGCTTTACACGCTGAATAAAGCACGTGTGGCAACATCGCCCGTTTTGTAGGTCAAAAGTACACCACGTAAGCGACGGGTTTTTTTAGTACCTCAGTAGGTAAAGCTGAGCGAAGTAAAGACCTTGGATCGTACGCGGGTTCTAGGCAACTACACCATTCAAACCGCTCTACATCGGGCACCCTCCTCCTTGGTAACGACTGGACGTGTTGCGATCCAGTTATTAAATTCGCCCTCGCAAAATGTTTAAAGAACTTCAGTATTGTCATGGAACTCGACGCTTCGTTGCTACCTTCACAAACGCCAGTCTTAATCCAGAAGAATGTAGCCGAAATCCTGTTTCCTTAAAATATGCTTAATATTATCCCCTAATACCTGCAGGTCTCCAAGTTGTCTCTTCTAGGTGTTTTCAAACTAAAATTTTGTACATATTTCGCGTATCTTTCACACGTAAGCCTACAACCTTTCCTGCCCATCTGATCCTCCTTCATTTCATCGCCATAATATTGCTGTATTGCCTGATAAGTGCAACTGATGGAATTCCTGAATATGGAATTCTCTCCATCTTCCCTTAAAAACTCCTTTCTCAAAATTCTTCAATCAACTGTGTTATTCCCTTCATGTGACAGAATCGTTTTGGTTTTCATACAGGAGATGGCAAAGGTAAAAGATGCTATGCTGAATTTTAATACACATTTCTACTCATAACTTCATAAAAAGAGCCAACACCTAAAATTCGTGGAATTTGGCAATTAAAATTTGCATTTAGCTCTGGTATAAAAGTCCATGTAATTACTAAAACACTGCCAGTAGTAACCGTGGGGATATTTTACCTTCATACCTCATGCAACAAAGAACATCTAAACTGACTCTCACACATACTCAAAATATCGGAATTACTATTATAATAGCCGCACAATTGCTATGAGCAGCAATTTCTGCCTTCATGAAGCATATTGAAGTAATTTGTCAGTTGTAACAAAACTTTTTTATTGTTATCAGAGATTTAGTGCACTTTATCACATGTTACAGGCAACCTGGCCATCTTCAGGTAATACACACGAAGTACAAAATACTTGGGAATTGTCAGCATAAAGTACTATGAAAAGGAATGTGATCTCATTTTTAAACAAAATAGTAGTACTATATAGAGTGTCCCAGGAGATAAGGTCAATACTTCAGGACTGAATTCCAGACATAATTCTGAGTAAAAAATGTCATATACACATGGGTCCAATTTGCAGCAGTTACTGAGTTAGGAGCAGTTGAAATGTAAGGAGGTGTGCAGGCATGGGCGTACTCATATAATGGTAACACAGCCAACGTCCCGGGATTTGAGATCATTACCTCAAGATTTAATTCCAGAGGTAACTCTGAGTCAGAAATGTTCAAAGCTATGAGCATTTATAGTACATTAAATAAATTAATAGAAAGGAAAGAAGTGTGTTGTGCATTTATTGAGATTGGTTGTTAAATGCGCTGTTTCATATACTGCACATTACATACATAGCACACTACTCATGCAAGTTGTTCAAAGTGGCCCATTTTATCCGCTACAGAGTCAACAATACAAGAAACTCCCATTTATGGAATCAGGATAATCCACATGGAACTGTCAAAAGCAAATATCAACATGCTTTTCCTTAAATGTGTGGTGTGGTGTCTTCAGTGACCAACTCATTGGACCGTACATTTTTCCTTAACGTCTGACAGGTGACATTTACACAAATGTTTTGCAACATGAACTACCAGCCCACTTAGAGAATGTTCCTGTGGAAACACAATGTCAGATGTACTACCAGCATGACAGAGCACCCTCATTTCAGTCAGGTTCTCAGGCAGTATATGCATCAACAATTCCCAAACCAATGGATCAGTCGTGGAGGTGAATGTAATTGGCCACCACGGTCACCGGATCTTAACCCGTTAGATTACCATGTGTGGGGTTACATGAAAGCTATGGTATATGCATGCAAGGTGGACATGAGAGAAGAACTACTTCTGCGAATTCTCAGCACCGCAAGATGCCTCAATAATGCTGCAGTGCTTCATATGGTTATAAGTTCTCTCGTCACTGGGGTCAGAAAATGTATCGAAGCAGATGGAGGCAACTTTGAACAACTTGCATGAGTAGTGAACTATGTACATACTGTACAGTATCTGTAACAGTGCGTTTAACAATCAATCTCAATAAATGCACAATGCACTCCTTCCCTTTCTAGCAATTAATTTAATGTACTGTAAATGCTCACAGTCTCTACACATTTCTGACTCAGAATTATCTCTGGAATTAAATCCTGGAGTATCGATGTCAAATCCTGAGTCTCTGGCCTTGTTACCATTACATGAGTACACTCACGCCTGCGCACCTCTGCTACAATTCAACTGCTCCTAACTCAGTAACCGTAGCGAATCAGACCCATATGTATGACATTTTTGACTCAGAATTAGGTCTGGAATTCAGCCCTGAAGTATTGACATTAACTCCTGAGACACTGTATACTGTATGAAGAAATTACAATTGTAGAATATATTTTCAGATATGTAGTAAGTAGGTTATAAGCGTCTTAGATGGTGAACTGATTTCTGTATAATCCTTGGAAATCTATATGAGTGATTTTACTGTGGTCTAATTTTGAAGATATAAAATGTGGTTTTGTTGATGAGATATGTGTAGATGAAGATTTTGTTTGTATTATGTGGGAACATATATTATCACAAATGTTTAGAATAAAGGTTATTTCTGCCTTCACACCTGTGAAATCTTTGCGTCTTTCCAAAATATAAAGGATCTATTATCAGCAGGCAGAACATGATATTAAAATCAATGAATCTCAAGCTACGATTCAGTATGCAGTAAAGACTGATGGCAATACATTCAAATCAACATAGCTTGAGAAAAAGAGTCAGTATGTAATAACTACACCTTTTCCGGAGCGAATCCTACAACGTTAACTCCATGGCACTCTCAATTTAACCGGTTTGTATTCTTAGTTCTGTTTCACCACATGACAGCTATCCTGTCAGATTCTTTCAGCGAGTATCCATAATTTCATACTTAGGCACAACTGTGTTTCACCATACGTAATATATGAAAAGTTACTTGGCTTATATGGTGCACCCGCGATTCGAAATGTTAACAGATGTGACAGTACTACAAACAGGTCAAATATTGACAAGAGACAGCTAAGGAAAATCTGAGTTAGTTACTTACCCAGAATGTATCTTTGAACAAAGCTGTCATCGTGTTCACTTTTCCCTGACTTCCCGTTATTCCTCAACAGTACATATCAATTCACGCTGACACAGACGATATTTCTTATACGAGGAGCCATCAAAATCATCACTACACATGGAACACACTGAAAACACTCAAAATATCTGTTTTTCAATTGCAACTGTCATACCCACACACTTCTCAAAACATATGCGTACTAACATTCACACGAACAGCGACTTTTTAAATATTGTAAACACATTCCTACGGAGACATGCCTGTTTGTTATCTAATTGACGCGGGTCTCGTTTGAAAGCCGTAAATGAAATAACATCATTGTCGAAAGCAACATTTGATCCCTCTGGTATGAATAACAGCAACTCCGGACAGTTGGACCAAATAATGAAACTTTCCCGCTACCTAACAGAATTAAGATGAATTACTGGATATCGTCAATTCCGACAGCAGAGCGAAGCAGTGTACAAAACGATAGTGCTGCCATCTATGCCTCGAAGGACTCGATATGAACTCACGCTGAAAATCGTTCGTACTATCGATCGTAGCAAGCGCAATCTAATACGTCCTTGTTTCTCACTGCGCAAAGATGTCCGGTGAAGAGCAGTAAGTCCTCAACTTCTTACTGTTTTGTGCCGTTTGTTTTTGCTACCTTTTACAGATGGAATTTAAAAATTATTTAAATGTAGTTTTTAACAAAATATGAGGTAAAAGATGAATACAGTACTCATGCTGTAAAAAGGTTAAGTTCAAATGGCCGCCATCTTTGATTTGTTGGCTTGAGTGTATTGATTGCCGAAAGTTCTAGAAATTATCGTGGCAGGAAGTGTAAAGCCTTGGCACTGAGGTTGAAGCGAGAAAAGTGTGTTCGTGAACGGTCCTTTACGTAACAGGAAAAGGTGTAGGTCATATTGTAATCGTCTGCAGGTCAAATAACAAGTAGTCCGTGTGGTTTACAAGCAGTGCGGCGGCGTGCTTGGTTGTGCCATTTGTTTGCAGCTTACATTTCCGGATAATTCCTTCAAAGAATATTGAAGATGGTTCATGAAAATGAGTACGTTTGTGGTTAACTGTCAGAATTATTGGAAAAACTTATCTTGTTTAGGTTACTTCAATTGGAGTTCCAAGTATACGGCATCGTGTAACCATTACGTTTCTTGTAGTGTAGATTGGTTTTGGTTTACATTGAAGATCGGTCGTGATTATGCTTACGTTCTTAGTTACATATCAGAATAACTTTTAACACGTGTATTTTTCAAAGCGCATATTTAAGTGGTGCTGCCATTTCCTTTGCTATATTGTAGATTCGTTTGGTTTTATTATTGCAGGGCTCTGCCTCCCTCTGTTATGTGGGCTCAAAGGAATAACCTAATTTTTCTTACAATTTGTCTCGAAGACTGCAAGAACCCCGAAATCAAAATAGACAACGATAAAGTGTATTTTCATGGACTTGGCGGGACAGAAAAGAAGAACCATGAAGTAACAATAGAACTTTACAAAGAAATCGACCCTGAGGTATTTATACATTGTGTGAAAATTGTTACATCATATTCTACTGTTAAAAACCTTGCATTGCTCATAAATTCATGAGCACATACTTATAACTTGCAAATCATGCTTTTTCTGAATGTTTCACAAAATTAACATAATTACCTGTATGCAGTAGAAATCAAAGTGCGTAGTTGATGTTGGAGGTTGTGGCCAACCTATATTATTTCTGTTGAATCCAGCTGATAAAATGATTCTTTATAGGAAATGTTTTCAGTTTGTTCTGTGGGACTGTGTGTGTGCGCGCGCACGCACGTGTGTGTTGGTAAAAGTTCACATTTTGCATTATAGTTGTCCAAAGTACAAATTTTCATGGAAGCAGCCCAATCTTGTGTTATGTTCCAAAGTGTGATTTTAGGTTCATTTCTACTTCTCTTACAAAATTTTTCATTTTGCACAGAAATCAGTAAAATGTATTCGTGACCGTAATATTGAGCTGATTTTGAAGAAGAAGGACGAAAATGGACCATATTGGCCTCACCTGATGAAAGATAAGAAGAAGTACCATTGGTTGAAAGTGGACTTCAATAAATGGAAAGATGAGGATGATAGTGAGGATGATGTTGGCCAGTCAGAAGACCTCGAAGAGGTACAGTATCGTCAGTCCCCACATACAGACTTCCCATCATAACTATCCCACTTTCGTGTTGTCTCATTTTTCAAAGAAACTTGCCAGACATTTCTTATTTAAGCCATCTCTGCCCACGTCACAAATTGCTCCACACCATCACATAACATGTAAGGCACAAAATACTGTCCCTTATATGACCCTGTGCATACATGTGCTCTTGATGTTTGCTGTTTGACATCTTTCTATAATTAAAAAACAATAGAAATGAATTTAAAATACTTCCATACAACAGCCTTGATTTTTCCCTCATCACAGATGAGGACATGGTGGTGGGAGGGGGACGTGTGTTGAGCCCTGTCTACTCACATGCAGTATGTAACAATCCCAAAGCAGTGTGTGCAGTGCATGTAGCACTCAGTTCTACTCACCATATGTAGGTACCACCAACAATAGCTGATACCCTCAAATTTCTTGCAGATGATGAGGCAGATGGGTGGCTTGGGAGGTGGTGGCGATTCAAAGCCCAGTTTCAATGACCTTGAGCCAGAGTCTGATTCGGACGACGAGGAACTTCCTGACTTGGAGTGATGGCCTGATGCACAAACAGCCAGAACGAAGCAAAAGTCATCAATATTTTTTCTCATCAGTTGCCATTTAAAGCCTGAGATGGGAAAATGGACAAATAAAGTTAAACCCATTAACAGGCTTGTTCAGCTGTAATTGTTTGTTAATAACAGGTTGAATACCTTCTTGACGCAGTTCAGATCACTATCAAATACCTTCTTCATATGTGACGTAGCAACAAGCCTATTTAAGGCTAAACAAAAATTGAAGTATGACATATACATGTCTTGCACGTGTGACCAACTTGAATGCAGGCATTTGCCGGAAGTGACTAAATAATGGGGTGGAAATTTCAAAGCCAAGTAAATTGTGTGTATTATTGTTTTGGTAAATTTCAAGGACTCATTACAAGATATGTTTGTCTTAGTGCCCCAGGTGAATGCTCTTAATCTCATTGTAGAATATTTTTAGAACTCATGTTCTATAAATATACCATGAAACTACCTTTGTTCCCACGACAGTTTATTGCTTAATAATTTTTTAATTATCACGATCCATGTTTTCATTTGCTTGCAGTGTTTCATGCCTTCTCGCATTCCCAATTTGTCTTTCTTTTATTGTCGTGTCAGAGTTTTGCAAAGCTGGTACATCAGATGGTTCTCTGTCTGGGACATTTGTTCTTATTAAGGACAGAGTTTTGTTGGCATTGTCCCACATATTGTTCAGCAAACAATGCTCCACCCTAATAACAGTGTGCAGAACTGTATGCTTCATGCTCACAGGGAGCTTTAGCCAGCAGAAAGCTTATGGACTGAATGGAGACAGTTCCCTGAAAGTGAAGACCAGTTGGCTGGCAGCTTGTCAGACTTCCATGTGTTTTGATTCTGTCATGCAAGTGTATAATATTAGTTCAGTCTTTTTATGTCCAGGGAATGTAACAACCATTGTTAAATAAATTTGATAAGTAGAGACAATAGGTGTGTTCCTGAACTGCATTTTTTTAACTTCCATTTTGGAATTGGTATCAAAATATTTTCACGGAACTCTCTGCACAAGAATTATACTTGCCGGGGGCGGAGGGGTTGAGCAAATTTGACAAGTCATTATGATGGGCAGAGTTAGTACAGTTAAATCTCGTTGCAGAAACACTAGAAGGATGAAATATTTTTTCTGGCTTCCACCAGTTTACCATATATATTTACATAAAATGTTCCACTTTTCACAAATACCGTTGTAACAAAAATATCAGTTTAATGCCATAAAAATTCATTCCACTAAGCAAAACTATATTCAGTATAATTAAATTTGTAAAACGGCACTGAACAATACAGTGGACACATTAGGAGGTCCTCTTCATCCTGTGTGAGACAAGAGACAGAAGTGAGAGAGGGTGGGCATTAGAAAGAAATACAAAGAATGCTTATTTCAGAGAACTGCAGGAATGTACACAGTGGTCATGGCCATGGTAGTTCATAGGAGCAAATCCCATGAATAACACCATAAGGAACCCATCTTGCATCTCAACACCAGCCAAGCAATGCATGCCAACCTATCACAGAATAGCGTCACGAAGGCACCAGCACTAGGCAATACGTGACTGAGCTGCACAACCAGAATTGAAGTCTTGTTTAAACATGATTAATCAGCAAGTGTTCCAGGTAGACTGAAATACAAAGGCATGTTTACACTCATGGCTGTGGAGTCGGTATACAAAACCTCACACTCCTCAATTTTTAAGTTTCTGCTTCTCATAAAAGCTCAGTATGTATTAATAATAGTAAACCTATTAAAATGGTATCATAAGATATTTCATCACCACCATGTTAATCTTCAGGCTACTTTTTAGATTATATAGACTTTACAGACCTATATTGAAGTATAAGTGTAATGGTTATTTTACCTAGTATCTATTTAAGATTTTGTATCAAGGTCGGACTCGGAGTCTTTACATCTTTCCCAACTCTGACTCCACCCGTAATTCCTTCAGACTCCGACTCCACAGCCCTGTTTACGTTGTTCAGCATAAGTCAATACTATGTTTCACCATGACCAGTTAGCAAGCATTTTAATTCAGCTGAAGTGGAAAGACTGTCTTTTCATTAAATATGATCATTGCTGCACAAATCAGATGCCTTTTAACATTTGCAGTATCTGCAGAACTGGGTGGAAATAACAGGTCACTGTAGACACAGCTCTTGTTTTGCCTATCTTTCAATGGACATGCAACTCAACCAGTGTAAATAAGCTGTCATAGTTCAGCTGCCATACTGTTTAGGACTGAGCTGTAAGGTCAAAACACTGACATAGTTCATGCTACTAGTAACAAAAGGCGTGTACTTACCAGTTACACTCTCGAACCTCAGCATGGGATTGCCACATATCACCCTGATTAGGTACCATACAATGTGGCGTCGTCACACGCACTTCGGATTACTGTGTACTGTGTGTCACTGTTACCACTGTGTTCCCACACCAAGTGTTACAGCAGATGTTTTCAGACTATATGCCACACCATGCCACCCATTCCTTCTGCATACAGTCAACACATTTTTCTATCCTCCAGCACTGCAAACAGAAGCCCACCATATTTTCAAGGATGTGCATTATCTGCCTTTTGATTATCACCATAATGTGAAGGCTTAGATGATGGGTAACGTTCTTGAAGAGTGGAGTTTGCTATTGAAACATCAACTGAAGGCAGAGAAGTGGAAAATTCTGCTCCAACTGACAACTGTTCTGCACATAAGAACGTGCCACATCATGGTGACAACATTAAAATTGTGTTCCTGCTAACTCCACGTAGCAGAGTCCTAGCTGGGAAGCTAACAGTTTCTCAGCTAGTTGACTTTATTGGTCTGGCTGCAGATGTCACTGCTAAAGAGCTCCCACCCAGCAGACAACACCGTCAGAAATCTTGATAGAAAGACATTACACTGGAGGACATGGAAGAAGATAATGGCAATAATGAAAATATCATTACTGGTATGGAAGGATCCAGCATGGCACAAAGTCTTTGACACTTCATAATGAACAAGAAAGATGCCAGCCCATGTATTTAACAAGGGTGGAATTCTCCAAGAAAACAGGCTGCACAGAAGAACAAATACAGACTTTTCTTGTGCAGTAAACATGGTCACCGCATCATTTCTTCTTAAATTTTTTATCATACACATGCGTGACTATCGTTCCAAATTTTTAATGCCCCAGCGTCACAAAATTTCGTTACATAGAACATAACTTTGTCACCCGCTTGTTACACCAAACACTTCATTGTTTATGTGCTTATAACCGAGAAAATACCCTGTGGTTCCTAGATTAAACACATTTCATTACATACTTTTTGCTGATGTTCCTTACTAGGATGCAGTTTGCTCATCGTAGCTTGGCTATATTTGATGGAATTTGTAATATTACTGGAAGCTGAACAAAACCTTTCAAGTGTGTAAGCCAGGAAGTCTTCTATTATCAAAATCAAGCAAGCTCGAGATACGGATAAGCTGTATTCTCTTACCCCACCAGAATAATTATAGAGGTGCCCGTAGCCAACATTCATGAACATTTGAGATCAACAAATTTTACACAGATGTGCTGACTGCAGGAATTGGGACCCAGGTCTCAAAAATTCTTACAGAAATGCTAACATAAAGGTAATGTCATCCCACTACACACCATGAAGTCATGTAGGGGAAGTGGAAGTATAGCTCCAGTCATTCTTGACCTCAGTGCTAGATGGAGGTGAGGGGTCACTCTCATACCTCAGCCAGTCTACTCCTGGGGAAAGAGCCCCAGGCACCACTGAACAGGAGGCTGGGTGAGCCCCACAGCCTGTCTGAACAATTCGGACAAAATTTCTTGCCTCTGCTGTGATCCAAACCTGTAAGTCATCCAGCCTGTAGCCTAGGCACTACACCAATTCTGCTACCCTGACTCCACACAAATGTTAAGATGTAATAAAACTCATATTCTTCACATAATAATTACCTCTCAATAGCCAATACTGTAATTTTTACAAATTTCTACTTCTTATAAAGACTGAAACCTAAAAAGCATTGTTCAGCACAATCTTCATAACAAACACAAGTACAGTGGTTGTGATATCACTAGTCATGTAAACAACAACATTCCACCCCTTTCTGCAGGATGATCAATTACTTTTGTGAGAGGCATCCAGTTTATATATCAGCCAAAGTCACAATTTACACAACCGAATTGAACTACATTAAAATATTTCATACAAAAAGACAGAAAACTTGGAAAAACAGCACTGCAGAAAATACTAAGCACCACAATAACAATTTGTGACAGTACTGCACTCAGGGTTTATTGAACCCTATACTTAACGGTTGTTTGGAAATAACACAAAGCCAGTTGGACCAAAAAAGAGAGGCCACTTCCAGCGAACAAAGCATTTGCAGCTGGAACAGGCTGACTTTATTAACACCAACAACTTGCAACATGAATACAAACGTCAATGAGAAAAATGAAGAAATATTCTTGTATCTTTAAAGCACGTAAGAAATGGTATATTTATAAATCAGTCTTCGGGCGGAGGAGGGATTTACAATAATTTCTTTTTAAAATGTACATATACACATACATTCCAACCCTCCCCACCAAAAAATATCACACAGGAAACATGAACCATACATAACACTTGCCTCCCTTGCACAACAGGTCTTAGGAAAACTGTGACTCAAACTGAAAAGTCCAGATCAGCAACCAAAGCTGCTGTGCTTCAAGGGGCAAGTAGGGTGGGCTATTGTAATTCTGCAGATGATACAAAACCACTCAAAAGTATACGTTAAACTTATGTTACATGTCATAATGCTATACATCATTATGCCCCAGAGGTAGTCCGACAACTAATTTTCAATTAAAACCAGAACAGGTGCATCTAAAATTACAACAGAAACTTACATGATTGCAAAGGCTCAAGGTGTCTTTATCAACATGCTGAATCAGTAACGATGCAACACGGTACATAATCAGGAGAGTTAAGATGCCCTTTAGCCACTCCTCACCATTCTCTTACATGTCACATTACATCATGTTCAAATTCTCGTTTTTGCCTCAGCATGGTTCTTATTACATGGTATAATTAACCCTTTAAAGACAGAGAGTATCTGTTTTATATAAGGACTCAGTACATACTGTGCTGTAAACACTCTCCATGTCAGTTTTAGAAACTAAACTCTTAATGTCGTGTAAGGCAAAAGTTGGTGTTTGTTCCGAGACCCACACAGAACAGATAAATGCAATGTCAGCACCATGTAGAATTTTTTAATGTTAAACCTGATGGTACGTAAAGTTACCGCTAGGCTTCAAAAGGTTAACATGTATGCCTCTCCAAATGTTAAGCACATTTCCTGTTTATGTCATCATTTTAGGAGGCCCCACCGAAGACAAAAAATAGGTACAAACACCAGGTCCTCAAAAATGATACCTGAAACAAACTGTTCCACCACTTTACAACTGAGATTTCCAAACACAACTACACAGTTTATCTAAAAGAATCCTAAGAAGGAACAATCCTTTTAGGCTTTTTTCACACAGTAAGAAAGAATGCCTTACGTGAGATCTTGTCGGGCCATCTATTTGCCTGTGACCTAATTCTGGTGCCCAAACTGATGGAGACATTTTAAAACTTAATATGGGCAAGTCCAATTTTCAGTTATACTGACCACAGTAAAATCCTCTTTATGATGTGTGAGAAATTCCCAGAATGCCCCTGTGAAGGCCAAATTTAATTACTTCAAAGGTGACAAACTAACAGTGTGTATTAATAGTTCCTTTGATGCTGTCTCCTTGTGTAGCAGTACACTTAGTAAGTCCGTGTTTCCACTGCTCAAAATATTGCTAGAATCCTGGAACTCCTGCTCTGGAATGCTCTTCAGGATGGCTGTCACGTACCTGAATGTTGACAATGCCTGAAAATCTGTTGCCCTTCACAGAAATCTTCAGTTTTTGAAATAACCAAAAGCTGCACAGTGCCAAAGCTGGTAAATATGGTGGATGATCACATTCTCTTAACAATTTTTGGACAAAAGTCATGAGGAGGGACACTGTCATAATGCAGCAACCAAACATACCATGCCAAAGTTCAGTCTTCTCTGACGAACAGTCGCACATAACCTTGCCAGTGTTTCCAAGTAACAATGTCGGTTCACTGACCTGGTTGACGAAGCTCAGAGTGAAGATTATCCTTGTGATAAAACAAGACAAGCAATATACATACAATGCAACACTGAAGCGCATTTGTGTAACCACTCTTGCCTGTCTGGATCTACCATATTTTTCATAATATCTCATAAATGGCACAATTTTTTGAAAGAACTTATTGAACATAAAATGTATGTTTTGATTTTCCCTACAACTTCTACCTGAAACATTTTTCATTCAAAGAATAATTCAGTGAGATATTCTCATAAATGTACACGGGTCTTCACCTAAAGTACCCATTATTTTTGTCAGATTTTAATTAACCTTTTAAAGCCTAGCGGTAACTTTACGCACCACCCGGTTTACTCTACATGTTGCTCACATTGCGTTTATGTGTTTTGTATGGATCTCAGAACAAACAGCAAATTTTGCCTTGTAAAACATTAAGAGATTGGTTTTTATAACCGAAGTGCAGAGTGTTTACAGTGCGGTACACACCGAGTCCTTATATAAAACAGATACGCTTCGTCTTTAAAGGGTTAAACTTGAATTTTCTTGACAGATATCAAAAAATTCTCAAGCACCAAATTTCAACAAAATCCATCCAGTGTGAGCGGAATTGTTCCACGCAGAGAGATAGATGGACAGACATGACAAAACTAGTAGTCACTTTTCACACCTTCACAAGCCATGCCTAAAAACATAGAGCACTGTCTTCACTTAGGCTCATGACATGCATGCCCTTTTTATTCTCTCAAAGACACTCGCCTTCTCACAGTATTGGCAAATACCATAAGCCTCTGTCAACATCTGCAGAGTTTCACTCACTCATTCTTCCACTGAGAAAAAAAGGCACACTTGTCTGAACACTGCTACTGCTTTGCTAGTACTGCCGTATGTGCACCAGCAACACACCCAAACAGAACCACAGACATGACAAAACCTTCGTTGTATTCATTATTTACCATGCACACTACCAATAGTACCAAATTAACACCACCACCTGCACAGTGAACAGAGATACGATTATATTTTCACATAATTTCCTACACCTTGTGGCCAAGGATGCCTATCTTCAGGGAATACATATATGTGACATGAAAACAGCTTTACTATTGGCCTAATAACTTTATAATTCTACAAAATAATAATTGTACAAAACTTCAGTGTTTTATAAATATTAACATCTAAAACAGAAAGTTTTGCCTGTTCACACCATGAATGCATATAGAGGAGGAGTGGCATAGCTCTACTCATTCTTAACTTTGGCACTACAGGTGGGTGAGTGATTAATTTCACTCCCTGGCAGCTTTACCCCTGGGAAAAGAACCACACTACCCATTGAACACGAAGGTCGGTGGGCCCCAGAGTCAGTCTGGATGTTTTTGGATAAGAGAAAAATCTCTCATCCTTGCCAGGATTTGAACCATGGACTCTCCAGGCAGAAGCCTATTCACTACATATTCTGTACGTGAATGTCATACACAGCACATACTTGTAAAAAAAAAAATAAAATTTACGATACCAGGAGGAACTTGTGTCACAAATCTGTCAAACTTCTGGTTGATTATCCCAACCATGTGTTCTAGTCACTGGATACGGTTATCACACCCCATATAGTCCACATAATCAGTGAGATCACTCTTGGACAATAGACTGATAAAATTACGTGTGCTCTACTTACAGATGTGTGCTGTAGTTAATGCGATTATCTGTTTTCTGTCTACTGTGCAGGTCAAATATCTGAATATACTGGCCTTGTATGACAGGCTGTCCCACCCATTGAATTCATTACATATATATGGACATACCTTGAGGGTGAATGATACTGTGACAGTCACAATTTAGCTGCAAGCCTATAAAAAGCATCCCCTACACTTATGATACACCCGTCCACATTTAGTGAGTGTGATGGATGGAACAGCTTTTCATATGAGACCAGTATATTAAGATATTTGACTTGCAAGATGGACAGAAAGCAGATAGCCACAAAAATGATAGCACACATCGGTAAGTATGACACATCTCATTACACTAGTCCACTTTCCAATAGCGATTTCAATGATACATGGACAATATGAGTTTGATGATAGAATCTCTAAGACTAGTCGATTACGATGATGATGATGATGATGATGATGTATAAATCAGCAACAAGTTTACCAGATTTATGACACAAATTCCTTCTGGTACTGAAAATGTTACCACTTATTTACAGTTCTGCAGTTTGTATATATTACTTCACTTACACAAATGTTTCTAGACTTTAATATTTACAACCCATCTTATATACACACATGGACATGATATCGGGCATGCAGTAATGCCATTTCCACATCACATATGTATTCCCTGAAGATCATGACGATTGGCTGAAAGCTGTATGACATTATTATGTGAGAATGTAATCTTGTCTATACCCAGTGTCCACTTGACAGCACTTCTCTGACATGTCACAACATATTGCTGCTTGGTTACTGCTCACTTGCTACTTGACATGATATATGTGGGCATTCTGGGAATTTGTCACACCTCAAAGTTAATGGCATAAATATGTAAACAAGCTGCAATGAAGCTTAACATTTTAAACACCTGTGTTGCCAAATGCAAACACATACAGAAACACCCCCAGAAATTCTTTTAGGCAACAAGGAAATTTATTTTTCCACAAAATGCCATTCATTTCTAATTTTATCTTTTTCTGTTCAAGTAATATGTTTTTTCATAAACCATGTGCCAAAATTTAACTACCCATCACAGCAGGATAAAGATTAATGAACTGCAACAATTGCTGCTCAGAATTTTGTGTGCGACATTATCACCTACAACCTCTTCAATATTGTTCCTTGTTGGGTACAAAAGTTTTCTGCACTTCACTTAAATCCAGAATTGTAATTTTACCTTTGAAACAAATCCAAAAGAAAGACAAAGTGTTCCACAGACCATACGACCACTACTCAACCAGTAAATCAGAACCATTAGCCTCTGCAAATTCATCAGAGTTACAACAAAGCCAGACTAAGGCATCAAATTCATTAATTCTAATAAAAACATCAGAATTGTTCAAACATTTGTTACAACAGACCGGAACATAGTCAATGTATGAACAATTCCTCAGTGTGAACCCAAGTGTACATAGGCAGGCCTTGAATGCATAAAAACAGCACACAAAAATATTCTAGAAATAGCAAAGTTATGTATATTTTATTTACGTACAATTGATTATTTAATATCTCTTTGAACAGCTCCGATTATAGGGTGTAAAATGATGGGTTGGGTAGCGAATGATGGATTGCAAGGGATAAGGAAATAAGCAGTTGTGGCCAAATCTAAGGTACAATAACAGACTGACAAAAACCATAAGCAACTTCAGGACAGTCAGCCTCCAAGCTGAAATTTGGAACTCGGACACCCCGCCACAACCTGGTTCTGAAAATTACATTCAGCTGGGTATAAACATGACTGAGTTTACTACATGCAGCCACGTCACTTACAGACATTGAAAATAATGGGATGCAGTGAAATTAAAAAAAAAAAAACAAACAAGTGGTGCTTCATTCACCACATATTCCTAGGACATGAACATAATTCAGTGCCGTGTAACATTTCGTGGTTAATTTAATTTCACAACTACACAGTGTCAGAAAGTGATGACCATAATGATGAAGTGAGGACAATGTACACAAAGTCATTGCGTTTTTAAAGTACATTTGCCAGCAGGGTCTGAGGGTGGCCACAAAATCCTCAAAAAAGCCAGTCTATGGGTCACCAATCAAAACTTTAAACTCTAAAAAACCTTAAATGAAAAAGCAAAGGAATTATATGAATGAATACATTGCTATGAAGTGGTATCTCTTGCCTTAGTCGTTTTACTAAGACTTCCTACTGCACAGAATAGCAATGAAACATAAATGGTGATGAGTAAGAATGGTGGGTAGGGAAAAATGTGCCCACTTGAAGGTCCTATCCTAGCACTTGCCTGCAGGTAATGAGGAAGGTGATCTCATGACCAAAATTTGAACCACGTACATTACACATACACAGCAGGACTGCTACACACTGCACTTGTCATCTGATACAAAGAACCAGCAAGGATGGGAAGGGAAGGATCATGGCATACTTCAAGGTACTATTCTGCTTTTCATCTGGAAAAAAAAGTCATTAAAAACCTGTATCAGTACATGTGTGTGAATTACAAACATGGCCCTATATAATGGTAAAATCAAGGCAGGTAGAAAATGACATCAGAGAATTACATCAACATCTTAAAACAGTGAACTGGAACAATAAAAATAAATGTAAAATTTGAGTTTCTTGTGGTAAATATTACGATGACAGATTGCTCGATGTAATGTCGTGGAGTTTGGAAGATAGGTACTTATCCTAAAAGAGTTCTACAACGAAGATGGAGGCAGCAGGTCGAGGTTCCTCTAAAATATTGGTCCCTTATCTACCAAACTACATGGCACTACATTTCAGAAGTCCACAATTTAATAAAAATTAAGTACATTTCTACAATTTTTTTCACAAAATATCAAAGAAACAAACTGTCTGAAACAATGAACATACTCCCACATGGGGATGAGCTCCATTCTAAAGACCTCATACTAATAACATAAAACAAATTTTATACAGAAGTTTTAAAACATTAAAAACTCTGCAGGGCAGTGAAGTAATACAAATACAATGTAAAATCGAAGTGAACCAATACAAAATTTTTATGCAGAAATGATTGGTTGGAAACAGTTCAAAAGAAGATCCACCAAAAAGAGATTACATTAGCAGTGATTAGCCTTCAGATTGTAACATTACAGGGCACAAGGTCTGCTTTTATTCACAGATGTATTTTTTTTACACAGTTTTTATATTAACTTCAACACCCAAAGAAAGGTATTTGTATCCATATTGGACCTTTTAGCCATGACGAAAACTTAAGGATTGTGGTCTTCCAGGTCAAGACACCACATGGTCTCTCTCATAGGTGTTATGGTGTCATCTAAGTAATCATCTTCCTATATCATGGATTATGCTCACAGCCTGTTCCAGTTTCATCCACCTATATTTTCCTGGGCCTACTAACCCTCCTCCCGTTTGGTTGCTATTTTAGTATCTCATAAAATAGTCACTCTTCAGGAATTCTACGTATATGGCAGAACCAATGTGATGTCTTCTTTCAAATTTTCATTAACTGACTGATTACATTAAACATCATTCCTCTACTCACACTCCTCTCCACTGACCCACATTTCACTTTCACACAGTATCAGGAACTAGATGGTGGGAAGGAAGACATCAACTATGGGTGCAGGTGAGATATGTTTACCTTCCAAACATAACAACATTAAATTTGGTAACACTTGTGAAGAATACAAATAACTATGTGATAACGATAGTGTGATTTACATGGAACTAGAAGAACTTGGATGTGATGCTGCAGCATTAAATCATTCCCTCAACACAAATGTCAGACAGAAGGTTACTTCAGCACCAATTAGTAAACTATTCTGAGATCAAAAAGTTATATTACTTGGGAAGAATGTAGTTATCAAGACAAAATGGTCAGATGTAGGTGTGATGACGCAAAAAGACTAGAATATCAGAAATAAGTTTATAACAAGATGCATGGTCTATATAACATGAAATCTGTAAACACTTAACAGGCAAAAACAATTTACAGCTACAAGAACACAAAGGAAAAACTCTACAAGACCAATGCAGCCACTATGGTTTAACAAAGTAGGCAAAACTGAACAACTCACACCTAAATACACACAACTCAAAGTCAACAGAAATAATCACCAAAGTTCAACACAAAAAATGCACAAACTACTAGGGGTTTGTAATGTACGTTGTATATGTACTTACCATGTGCATTTCTTGGTTATTATTAAGTTTATGACACAATGTGTGGTCTATTTAACATAAAAAATTAATTTGGAAGTGGAATCATGTTCTTCAGATGAGCAAATAATACACGTAACACTTCAGATACAAGTGGACAAAAGAAGCTCAATATAAAAATTGGCTCAAAAGACAGGAAGCTGACAACAGATGCGTCCTTATAACACAGTTACAACTAGCCTACCCATGGGGCTAATTCCGTATAACAGTCAATACACATGGGTGGTGGCAGCATTTGGCGCAGCGTACAGCTTTCATCCCAGTTTCCAGCTGGGTAAGCAAACCCAGAACCCTGGGAAAACTGTGCAGGGTGCATAAATTGCATGGCCAGCTGACAGAGCTCTGCGTGAGAACTGGCAACAATGGCATATCAAGCGGTGGCAGTCAGATTTGATATATATGAGATACCAGTCAGACAGTAAATGATAAGTGTACAGTGGGAATAGTGACCAAACTGACACAGATAGCAATATTCACTGTACAAAGGACAACAGGCAAACCTCATCTCTACCACTGCCAGTGGTGAAGGAAAGGAAAATTGTCACTCATCGAGGCATGCATTCAAGCATGTATAGCAAACTTACAAGAGCAACTGTGTAATCTAAGCCTCAGCAGATTCAAACAATTTTGTGCTTACTTCTACCATAAATGAATGGTCCCAGATCAATTCTCAAGTCAGATCAACCAACTTGGCGTCATAAACCAATGGGCAGAATCACACAGAATTAGCACAGTCAAAGCCAAATGCATAGATCAGGCATAGTTGTACGTCAAGAGGGTGAAAGAACTGAATGAACCAGGCTTAATATATGCAAGGCTGAAACAACGGCTAATACAATGCCTTCCTGAACACTTTCCACTTCAACATTATTACACTCAGCTATAAGAAACAAGGCAGGAAGATGGAGAATCGCCTTCCCAGTCTCTGGTCCAAATCAGGGCCATAACAACTAAAACCATCAGAAAAAGTGTGACTACCAAGCTTTTGTTTCAGTGCTGAGAAGGGATAACAGTCACCTGGAAAACAGATATAATCACAATCTGTGCAGGTTCTTACATTATGAAATTACATATCAAGTCAACTTATGTTATAACCAAATCCAAAATACAAAAGAGTCCCTCAGTCAAATGAACAGGAGGAGAGAACATTTGTTCCACTTCGTATCTCTAAAACGCTCCTGGCTCTAAAGCAGCACACAAGAAATCAATCCCCTAAGATCTACACATCATCCCTGTCCTTTCTTTCCTTCCTTCCTGCTTATGCATATTATTCTGTCAGGAAGCAAAACACAGCCTACTGTAATGACATGTTCAGATTAACATCCACCTGCTGCCCACTTCTCAAACGTCAGTCTGAAAGACCACCACACATCACACCCAAGACAAAAACATTGCTACGTTCTCATCTTTGAAGCATCTACACCAGTGCTGCCAAATCTTATACAGCCATCGAGTCTTTTGGGCATTAAATATACATGCAGAATCCAAAAGAAGTTTGGAAAGTAAAGTATCAAAATAAAGTCAATGAAACTTATTTGCATATCTGGAAGTTGCCATGTACAGTTCTCATACATACATATGATTCTTCCGACACAACGCCTTTCTGTCTGTATAGTGTCAGGTTCAGCACTCACAAGCAACTCCCTCTCTCTCTCTCTCTCTCTCTCTCTCTCTCTCTCTCTCTCTCTCTCTCTCTCTCTCACACACACACACACACACACACACACACACACACACACACACACACACACACATTCCCTACTTCCTACCAGTAACCTGTGGAAAGTCTGTAACTGGCTGGTACAGCACACACATCTGAGCAGCCAATGAGCTGCATCCAAGTAAATTACAAAATTGTTTGTGAACACAAGTGAGGCAAGATACTGCTGTCATTGAAATTGTTTATGGAACCACTAAATCACACTGCATGTATCCCTGGGGTTCCACATCATAGTCTGGGAAATACAGATCTACACTATGCATAATGACAGCTACATTAAGAACATATGTTAAGAAATTATGGCACTAGACTTTTAAATAAGCAAATAATTATTTCAAAGTTATTTAGAAACAAACCAATAATTATGCACAAAAATCCACAAAGTTATATTTACATTGACTTTATCCCTACATGTTTGAATGGACATGCCATCACCTTCACGGGATATAAAGCGTTACAGGTACCAAAAGCATCTCCTGAAGATGATGGCATGTCCATTGAAACATGTAGAGATAAAGTCGATGTAAATATAACTTTGTGGATTTTTGTGCATAATTGTTGGTTTGTTTCTAACTAACTTGTAAATATGCACGGTGTACAACATATAAAATTTCAAAGTGATCTCACAGAGTGCCTAATGGTTTCTAACAGTTGGGGCCAGTACTTCGATGTATTCATTTTATTGCTCCACTAGCACATTGGCATCATGTGGAATAGCATACTATAAACATACACCAGGATGGCACAGAGTAGCACTAGAGGTCTCACAATGTGAGGTTTTCTTTTCTTTTGCAGGCGTGCAAGGCAATTACCATGAGTAAAGAATGCTCTGACCTTTATCAGACTGTCCACAGGAGATGTGTGAGACAGTCACCAGTTTGAATAGTGTAAAATAAAATGTAGGTAGTGTTATTTCTGCACTGCTCTACGTATATACTTCTTGAAATATAACTCCAGCAGGCTGTAACTTCCACATTAAAAATATAATAACAAGCAATCTCTTTAAATGTTCTAATTTCATCATCTTCAGAAAACATATTTTAATGAACACAAATCTGTCAATAGCTAGTGGGCCAGTGAATGGCAAAAGTGAAACATTCTGTTTCCGTCTTCAGGATTGCAGAGATATGATACATGCACGCAGTAGTATGAACCAAAATATGACCTATAAAAGATGAGAGTGTTGTCTCTGTGCTGTGTTGGTGTATATACTCCCCCGCATGGATTGTACTGACGTCACAACACTGGTTTCAGATATGTCATTCACCCTTCCCTCTCCCTCTGTACCTGCCTTCCTTGTGGTTTCCCATCTTTACCAAGTAAGCCTGAAGGGTATTCTTATGTAGGCCCCTGACATAACATCATCTTCAAAATTTCGTCTAGACATGCTTTTCTAAGTTTTGTTTTGGTGCACAGGAAGACAAGGTCAGAGTCCTTGGCCAAGTGTTGTGTGTCAAAGTATGAATGGGCCTGTGTTTTGTTAGTTCTTTTGTGGTTTTGTTGACCATGATGCCGGCCAGGTTGTGTTGTTTTGGTCAGTTACATAGAAAAGTGTAAGAGCTGTAAAGGGGGTGTCTTTAAGCACACATATGTTGTAATATTTACATATTTTTGATATTAAATTGTTATATTTAAACCCTAATGGACCTAATAAATTGTTTCACTTGCTTCCCTTGGCTGCTTCCACTGTCTTCATTTGGGTCAGGAGATACAGGGTGGGCATCTACTTCTGCCCACCCCTTTCATAACTTTCTCTCCTTTCACCTTCCTCCCGCACTGCTGTAACATTCCTATGCCTTGTCCATTCTGTCCTTATTCCTTTTTCCATTCCTTCTCCTTGACCTTCAGATTAAAATAGTTCCCTCACCCCTTTCTTCCACACCTATAGCCCTTTCAGGCATTCATCTTCTTCCCCCACCTTCCCCCTTACTTGTCTCCCATTACATTTATTCCCCAGCTTACTGCTGTTTTTCTCGCCACATTCTAGCACTGGAAGAAAATGTGTCAGCTTTCCTCATATGCCAGCAATGGTGCTACAACCAAGCATGGTATGAATCAGCTGCTATTTACATGCACACAGAGGCTATATTTATGGGCTGGATTAATCTGGCTTAGCATAAAGTCAAATGACAGGTTCTTGTATACACAGTGTTGATCTTCTGGGTTGCACAAATGGAGGGGAAATTTTTGACTAGATGAACAGCCAATAGCTTCTCAAGCAGTATGCAGCTCCATGGAGACATCGCGCTATTTCAGAAGTTTCCTGTATGGGCACGTCACTTGGCAATCGATATCCAGAATGCAATGAAGCACTGCATGCCAACATTGTGACCTTACAGAAAGATAAGGCTGACTGTTGGCTCCTTCACCTTTAGCTGAACAACGGCCCAAGAGTGACTGCAAGCACATTTCTCACTAACAGACATTCATATTATGATCAAGTGTGATTTCTCAGTTGATAAAATACCATAACAGCCATGATCTCTTCAATGAAGGGCAACATACTCATGCTCAACCACATGAAAATGTTGACTGGTGGGCAAACACCATTTGCATTGAGTGGGAGGATGCAAAATATGCACCTCACAGTGGTGGAACAGCAACTGCCAACAGACGACACGCACACACATATGAAGCATGTTTGGGCTGTGCTCAAGGAAAATCACAGCATGACATACAAGGTGAATGCACACAAAGTTGGACTATCTGCAGCAAATGTGTTCTCCATTCTCACAAAGCACCTAGGGAAGAGGCAGGACCATGCAAAGTGATTTCACACACACTGAATTAGGTCAGTGTGCCACCTGTCCAATTATGAGAAAATCTATGCCTCTCTTCAGCAATACAGTGCAGTGGCTCTCACCACAAACAGTTCTATGCATTGTTTATAGAACGTTTTTGGCAACCAAACAATAAGCAGGGCATTGTGGCCTCCCTGACTGCCAGACCTAAACGTGTACAACTTTTATTTGTGGGGCACATTAAAGGATTAGAGTATGGTAATAGCCCTCACAGTGAAGATGATCTGAAAGAAGACATTCAAAGTACAGTGTTTTCAGTTGTACCACCAACACTCGAGCACACAATGCACAGCGTATTTGTTAGATGTGATGCGTGTCCGTAAGCCAAAGAAAGCTGTTTCTAGCACCTTCTTCAAATATAGTGAGTAAAGGCACAATGTTAACTGCAATGCACTGAGCTAAAATGTGTGGATCCCCACTCACTGCAGTGACTGCCACACTGACTGCCATCCCGCAAAACAGTCTTAAGAGCAGAATGAAGCATCATGTCAGAAGTCCCCATGTTATAATCTAACTACACTGCATACTTCCACAATTATTAAGCAACAAACGGGGGAGAGGATGCCAACACTGTAATACAGAAAAGTGCCTGCACTGCATCTCAGCTGTAGAGAAGAATTCATGTTCTACAGCCTAGTGACAGATAATTTACAACAATCCATATACCGAGTGTTTACTGTAGCTATGTTCCAGGAATTGCACAAGATGGTGATTGTGTCAACACATCAAGATGTGAACACAGACAGGCCAACCAAATCACATGTTCCATTTGTGGCAACTGCAAACGACATGGCTAAAACTGCTTCCTGCAGCCCCCTATTTCCTTGTCAATGATAAAACATAAGTTAGAATTTTTTTCACTTTTATCTCACCTTGCATTTTTGTATCAAATGAAAAAAACAACCAACAAATGCACTGTACTTACTTATTCAACTTTTATTCTGCTTTTCCCCGACATGTTTCGGCGTGGCAAGACGCCATCCTCAGGGGGTCGTGTATAATTAAGACATTATTTTTCTCAGGCGATGTTTTTCACACATGTAAAATTGTTAAAATATAGCATTTATACACACACACTGTTTTTCAATTTTTCAATTTAACTTGATGATAGTTCTTGGATCATAACACAGAACTATATGGTCCGACGTGAATAGCACATTATTAACTGTGAGTGCCGTGGCACCCTGTTAAATAGTAAGAATGTCTATAAGACTATTAAAATGTAACACAGCACACTGTCACAAAATTATAAAAATGTTAAAATATAGTACACAATGAGAATAATAAGGCACCATCACGAGTTAACTAATCTTGTGTGGGAGGTTGAGTAGCCGGTTTATTTGTGCAGTCGTCGATCTGGAAATAGCCACATGGTGTGTGGGTACTGAAGGACTGGCTTCAGCATTGAGCTTTGTTGTGTGTGCTAGGCCGACTGTGTTACATGTGTCACTGAGTAGGTACGGGAGTCTGCTACTACGGAGTAGTTACGTCAGAAGGTGCTGTATATAGGTATCATGGGATGCGTGGGTTAGAAGCAGGGAGAATAGGGGGTTGTATTCAAATGTATTCTGTTCAGTCGTTAATAGGTCCAGATTGTGAAAAAGCTGTATGTATAAATTCTCTAGAAGATTTAGTCTGTTTCCTTTTTTACACGGTACGATCAGTTGCAATGATTCTTCTATAGGACTATACTGATGGTTATTGTCAAGCATATGTAGAGCAAAGGGGGATTTTGGGTTATTCGTGCGTATGTATCGAATGTGTTCCTTGTATCTTGTATTTATTTCACGTCCTGTCTGACCTATGTAAAACCTATTACATGATGAGCATTTTATGCTATAAACGCCATTATTGGAGTACCTATTTGGAGGATTCTTATTGAGCTTCAATAGTTGCCAGATAATGTTGGTAGGCTGAAAAGCTATAAGGAGATTGGTATTCTTAAAAATGTTAGTTACTTTCCTAACTAAAGGGCTATAGTATTTGAAAGTGGCCCATTTGCGGCTGGTTTGAGAGGCAGACGCACTGTGTTTGTCTTGGGTGGTAATCTTTTTTTGTAGGTTCTTTATAAGTTTTGTAGGGTAACCGTTAGCCTTTGCCATATATTTGATTATTATCTCTTCTTGTTGCTTATCTTCCGGTTTGAGAGGTAAGTTATTAGCTCTGTTTAACATGTACCTGAAAGCTGCCAGTTTTTGTTCTAAAGGGTGATTAGAAGTATAGTGAATGGTGGTGTCAGTTGTGGTGGGTTTCCGGAATACTTTAATATCAATTGAGTCTTTGCGTCTGATCAGTGTGAGGTCCAGATAGTTAATTGCATTATTTTCTTCAATGGTCGATGTGAATAGTAAGTGCTTATTTATGTTGTTTAGCTCCTCGTATATTTGTTCTATGTTTATTAGGCTAGAGTCAAAGATTATTAAAATGTCGTCAACATATCTATAGTATGAAAGAACTCTCTTGTTCTCGATGCAATGCTTTACTAATCTTTGCTCATAATGTTGTAAATAGATTTCTGCTATAAAGCTGGAGATGGGAGATCCCATGGCCACTCCTTTATCAGGTTGATAGAAAGATTCTTCGAAGTGGCAACAGTTTTGGCTTAGTATCGTGTTTAGGATAATTAGTGCTTGTTGTACGAGTGGTTTTCCTAGTTTTTTGCTTAATAGTTGGGATTTTGTGATTTGAAGTATTTCTTGTATCGGGAGAACTGAACAAAACTGGCAGCTTTCAGGTACATGTTAAACAGAGCTAATAACTTACCTCTCAAACCGGAAGATAAGCAACAAGAAGAGATAATAATCAAATATATGGCAAAGGCTAACGGTTACCCTACAAAACTTATAAAGAACCTACAAAAAAAGATTACCACCCAAGACAAACATAGTACGTCTGCCTCTCAAACCAGCCGCAAATGGGCCACTTTCAAATACTATAGCCCTTTAGTTAGGAAAGTAACTAACATTTTTAAGAATACCAATCTCCATATAGCTTTTCAGCCTACCAACACTATCTGGCAACTATTGAAGCTCAATAAGAATCCTCCAAATAAGTACTCCAATAATGGTGTTTATAGCATAAAATGCTCATCATGTAATAGGTTTTACATAGGTCAGACAGGACGTGAAATAAATACAAGATACAAGGAACACATTCGATACATACGCACGAATAACCCAAAATCCCCCTTCGCTCTACATATGCTTGACAATAACCATCAGTATAGTCCTATAGAAGAATCATTGCAACTGATCGTACCGTGTAAAAAAGGAAACAGACTAAACCTTCTAGAGAATTTATACATACAGCTTTTTCACAATCTGGACCTATTAATGACTGAACAGAATACATTTGAATACAACCCCCTATTCTCCCTGCTTCTAACCCACGCATCCCATGATACCTATATACAGCACCTTCTGACGTAACTACTCCGTAGTAGCAGACTCCCGTACCTACTCAGTGACACATGTAACACAGTCGGCCTAGCACACACAACAAAGCTCAACGCTGAAGCCAGTCCTTCAGTACCCACACACCATGTGGCTATTTCCAGATCGACGACTGCACAAATAAACCGGCTACTCAACCTCCCGCACAAGATTATTTAACTCGTGATGGTGCCTTATTATTCTCATTGTGTACTATATTTTAACATTTTTATAATTTTGTGACAGTGTGCTGTGTTACATTTTAATAGTCTTATAGACATTCTTACTATTTAACAGGGTGCCACGGCACTCACAGTTAATAATGTGCTATTCACGTCGGACCATATAGTTCTGTGTTATGATCCAAGAACTATCATCAAGTTAAATTGAAAAATTGAAAAACAGTGTGTGTGTATAAATGCTATATTTTAACAATTTTACATGTGTGAAGAACATCGCCTGAGAAAAATAATGTCTTAATTATATACAACCCCCTGAGGATGGCGTCTTGCCACGCCGAAACATGTCGGGGAAAAGCAGAATAAAAGTTGAATAAGTAAGTACAGTGCATTTGTTGGTTTTTTTTTTTCATTTGATAAGTTAGAATGCCTGAGAAAAGAAGAACAAAACAGTAGGAGACAACTACCATGATCTTAACAGTGAAGGGTTACCAGAATACAGTACTGCACCCTCTCCAGTTTGAAGACAATAACCAGTTGCTGGCATAAGACAAAATAATTTTGCATATACTGTTCCAAGTTCACCACATAGTCCACAGTGAGCATTTTCTTCTCCCCAGACTCCAAAGATGTGTCCAGTTTACCATAATTCCCATGCACAGCTAGTGAGATTGATAGGTCTAGTCTGTGACTACATGTGAAGGATGTCCCCTGTTTGGTTTCATAATTTGGATTACTGTAGCCTCTCTCCATGAAGATGAGACTGAGGTCTCTATCCATGTGCAGCTATACATGGACAGTTGAAAGTCTCTGCTTATAAGTGGAAATTTAGATATAATTTCACCATGAACATTGCCAGGACCAGAATATGTATTGTGACAACACACTCATGCTGTAACTAAGCAGTTTATTACATGGTTCTGTGAATCAAGAACAGGAACCAAGTCATCATTATCAGAACCACAAATATCAGCAAAAGGAGAGGGAGTGTATGCATACATCTCCCAGTGATCTGAATGCACAGAGACATCAGGAGGCAAATGCAACTGCATTTATTTATCATGTAGCATAGTTTGTTCCATACAAAATTCAAAGAAGTGAACCAGAAAAACTAGCTAACAATGTATTTGACTTCACACATCTGACTGAACCACAGTACAGAGGTGATTTAAAGAAATTATGATCTCCTGCAAAGGAATGGACTGAAGGCATCTTAAGATCTCTTTTCCAGGCACAAAAGGCATCACAACATTCAGCTGTCCACCGAGAGACAACATGTATGTGATGGGGTCTAACGGAGGGCCTGGAAATGTGGAAGGAAGCAGGTCAAAGTACAATCAATGGCTGTGAAAAACCCAACTAGGGCAGTACTTCAAATTAGGCCACAACTGCCTCCTTTCACACCCTTGCCACTCCATTATTAAGTAGCCACCTTATTCCATGATACTATAGAACAGGAGTGGCCACAATGTGGCCCACAAGTTGCCTGTAAAATGTACTACTCACATAGTTTCCATGCACACAACGCCAACTGCGAACCCCGTTTTAAACGATTTTTGATGAAACAAGAGTCGTAACTAACCGAAACCAACTTACTGTACTTGGATGACTGCAAATAAGGAGCCATCAAGTAAGGAAAACATTTTTCTTTATTAACGCATTGCTCTTGCCTGAGTTGCCTCATAAATTAGGTCTTAAAAAGCCCATCTAGCTGGCCACCCCTGCTATATAATTTGAGCTATTGACAGCATCATCAAATAAGTCATAAATAAGTAAAACACCTTATGGCAGAGCCAGTGGAACTGTCACCAGCTTGATATCCAGATTCAAAATCTGAACTGGTGTTTTACAGTGCTACTACTCCAGTGCTTGCATAAAAGGTTTACGTTGAGTTAAAAACAATATATAGATATATACACCCAACAGCCTTTTACAACCCTTTTACTTCCAACATCAGTCCTACCAGCTACAGATTAATTTGCAGGACCCCCCCCCCCCCCCCCACACACCAAAAACCCTGACACCTTGTGATTGGAAAATATGAGACACCTGGTTTGCAGTGTTCCTATAAGGGATGTCAAAGACAATAGACAGCAAAGACATCAAACACTGCACCTATGATCAAATGGCAGTATAATGATAAGCTGGTAGTAGACTGCTCCTGAGAACTGACCTGTACAGGAAAATTACAGTGCTGAAAGCCTTCCTACAGGGGATGGGAGAGTGCCAACATGCTTTGTGCCCGCTGCATTTATATCCCAAGATGCTAAACGAAACCTGAGAAATTAGGTAAAATTTACACTAAATTCAATCCTACCAAGGCCTGAACAATTCCCTGCCAAGACTGCAGCTAACGGTAACTACACTACTGTCATCATCTGCAGTGCCAACTTCTCTTGTGTGCCGAGATTCACCAAGGATGCTTCGGTGTCAAGTTGAAGGAAACAACAGACACTTTGTATGCTTCATGTGGCCATTTGACACGTCACATCCTGCCCCTACACAGAAAAATGACAAATTTGTAAAATGAAAAGAAAAAACACTACTTTCAATGGAGCATGTATAAACACTTACTGCTTGCACAGTACATCTCAACACTGGAAAAAAAGTACCACATTTGCCCAGATATAATGTGCCAATGAATCTAATGTGTATTAGGGTTTTGAATAGAAACATTAAAAAATGTTATATATACATATCAGTCATTAAAAATTTCCTTGCATATTTTCTAAACACAGTAAACAATCATGACCGTGAGGTACAAGGTTATCACACCAGCAATTATGATGAATACCATCTTCTGGAATGTGATGACATAATGTTTGGTACACAGTACCCATGATGTGAAGGAACCTATGGTCTCCATCTTCAAGGTAAGTGTCTCTTCCACCCTGAAAGGTTGAGTATTTGACAAAAATTCATACAAAATTTTGGTGAAGAACACTCATGAAGAAAATTACTAGGACCATACAGAACAAGATGGGACAATACTATTTAAGTTTAATCTTATGTAACTAGAATTTAAAAGAGAAAAGTGAGTGGAAATGGCTCAGGAATGTGTCCAATGATGATCTTTGACAAAAACTGAGTTGAACCTTCGAGTTCTACAACCTCAGTATAAGCTAATTATAAATAAATTAGGCCATGAGGTTTATGTACCATTTTCACAAGGGCGTAACACCTCTTCTCCTCCTCCTCATCCTTCATTTTGGTGCAACACTAGTAGAGATTGATCTTCTTCGTGATGGTCTTACGACACATGTGACATATCTTCAGAGTGGTAGAGCACTTCTCACATGCTCCATGGCCACAGAGAAACACCACATTACGTCTCCGCTCCATGCATATGGAGCAGCAGTGGGCCTCCTCAATCTCAGCTATTTTAGACTCCAGGTACCGGAGGCGTTCTGTGCTGGGCTGCCGTGACTTGCAGGCAATAATACGCCCGTCTGCAATAACAACAGGCAAATACCTGGTAAACTGACAGAAGTTCCTGTAATAAGTTATGTTTAAACACCTCCATCTGAATAGAAGCTGGGTGAATTAACAAATGTCTTTACAAATGTAGTTTTTGTTACTTAATTCACACACCTTGACTGTTTGTTCTGAAATTAAAAAAACACCAACTCATAATTAAACCCGGAAAAAATTCTCTGTATTTTAAGTGCTGAGGAGTGGGAATCATATTGAGATAAATACTGCACACTAACATCAACCTGTACACTAAGGTCAGGACTTCTGGTCTTCTGCATTCTCACCATGTACTCTTCTAGCCGAATCACAACATTTCAGGGTAACATGCTGCTTCCATTTTCAAGGATTTATGTACATGAGTTGAGGATGTGGTCTGATTATACAAACAAGGCAATACACATGTTGGTCACCTAGAAACACAGGAGGGGGAAATGAGACACAGTATCAACCCACAATATTACATGTGTCACCCCAGAAGAATAGAATCTGAACACCCACTGCTGTGAAAATCTCAGATGTTATAAGCAAACTGGATGGTCGAGAGGGCAGTCACTCCCCAAGAAACACTGACATAAACCACAAAGCTACTTGCAAAATGAGCAAAACCAACTGTCACAAGACTCTCTGGAATGCTTTAGTACTTTAAAACTAAACAAAATTTTACTGCATAGAGAAGAAACTACAATCTAGCAACATAACTTACCAGTAATTTTCTTCTTACATGTGTCTATCAACCATTTGACAGGTACAATCATAACCTTCTGCAGATGCTAAAATAAAATTTTTGTTAAGATTTACCTCTGCTTTGTAGAGAGATTTAACATAAAAAGACAAAGAAACAGACCTTGTGTCAGTCGCTTTGTAACAAGCTGGCCACAGCGCAGACATTTCTTCATGCGGGCTGAACAGTCTTCACAGGCAATACGGTGCCCACAAGGTTCAAATAATACATTCTCTTCACCCAATTCTGAACACACAGCACACTCCACAGGGGCAGGGGCCCGCTTTTCGCCCACTGAGGTACTACTACCATCACTATCAGATTGTAATGAAGGGTCTGAGTCAACTGTCAGACTCCTAGGTAATGGCTCATGTGCAGTACTGCGGGATGTCACATACTGCTGCAACAAATCAGCCATTACAGTGTCCTGAACTAGATCCAACGGACTCTTCCCCTTATTATTTTTCTTGTTCAAATTGCAGCCCTCCTGTACAAGATAACACGCAACGGCAAGTGCAACAAGATGCTCCACTGTCCGGCTTGCAAGTTGTGTGAAGATTCCATAGATAGTAGGTGCCTCTAACTCATTGATCTCAGTTGAGATGGTTGCTCGTTTCATAAGTGCCAGGTGCAGACCTGTGTCTCCATCTTCATCTTCAGCATGTACATCAGCAGACATGGAGACAACCAGCTCCACTACAGAACAATGGCCCTAAAAGTACATACAAGCAGTTTTTATATAACTCCAATGAAAACTTCAATGAACTTCACCTTCACGCCTACATATAAAGAGGCTTTGTAAACTCAGCTATGCAACACTCATTATCATGTTCACCCATGCATCTAAGTTATCACCAGAAAAAAGGGCTCTCTAATAATCATAAATAAAGCAAAATATTCCACAAAGGCAAATACTTAAAAAACAGTCATATGAAGTGACATTTTAGGTTCTTACAGCAGTGACTATGAAGACTACCTTACTTCTGCGATGTGATACAGTCGTCAAATAGACGTGTACGCTGATGCTGGGGAGAGTATGTCCCTCTGAAATATCAGTACACTTCTACCACACTACAGAGCATCACATCCAGAAGACCGCATTCTTTAATAAAACCAATTTCTCCACGTTTTTAACATGGGCAGTGTTACCATCTAGTGTGACCAGGTGTACGCAGTTGAAGCACTCTCCAGTGTAAATGATAAGTGAGAAAAACAAAGTATGTGTTCTGACCATGAGAAACAGAAGCAAAAACAGCTGTGCTATCAGAGTGACATGACTGGTATACCTGTGAGACTGCCAGCAGGAGTGGGGTTTGCTTGCGGTTGTTTCGAAGGTCCACCTCTGCCTGTCCCTGCGCAAGCAATGTCTCTGCAACTGCCCGATGCCCATTCAAACATGCCAGATGCAGTGCCGCAAATCCGTCATCTTTCTTCACATCAACCAGTTGTCGAGTGCGTCCCAGCAGCCGCTCTGTAGCAAAGTTGTTTCCTTTGAGAGCCGCATGGTGTAGGACATTAAAACCGCGCTTATTTTTGAGGGTGAAATCAACACCTGGCACATTACACAACAGGTCTATGATCTCCACACTGTCTTTTCCTATGGCATCATGCAAAGCTGTGTCACCGTAAGAGTCCTGTACGTTGACGTCACACTTGTACTTGAGAAGCATCGCCACACAGTGCACATGCTGCTTATTGACAGCCACATGGAGCGCTGAGCATCGTCCCTTGTTCACAGCATCAATGTTGGCATTCTGCTTCAACAGAATCTCCATGATCTCTGGCTGATTCCCAAATGCTGAGTAATGTAGAGCTGTATCTCCATCATCATCAGCACCTTCAAGTGAGGCACCTGCTGACAGAAGAAACTGCACAAGCTCCACATGGCCCTGGTGACACGCCACCTGGAGACATGTCTTGCCCCCACTGCGACCATCAACCTTGCCAGGGTACTTGAGTACAAACTCCCTAACCACATCCAGATGCCCTTGGGCTGCCTCTCGCACTAGTTTGTCCAGACTTGTTGTTTCCAGTTGCAGTGACTCCAACACCATGTTTGATAACAGTGATGCCAATGGGTCTGGAACATATAACTACTGTAGTAGAAAAAACAGTAAGAACATGTAACAACATTAGAGACTGTTCACAAACTTAATCCTTACCCATTCTTTTTATTTCCATTCTCACACTTACAAGCTGCATTTTAATTTCATGTAAATTTAAAAAAGAACACTTTAGCCTCGGAAAATAATAAACCTCATCACCTGCTGCTCTGACATACAAACTACTACATAACACTCAGCATATGATCACAATGCCACAATAAATTTTTGGTGGTAGTGAAAGACTGCTGACAAGGGATCTGTTGCCAATGACATTAACCCTTTAAAGACGAAATGTGTTCGTTTTTATATAAGGATTCAGCGTGTACCGCGCAGTAAACACTCTCCACCTCTGTTATAAAAACTAATCTGTTAATGTCGTATAAGACAAAAGTCGCTGTTTGTTCTGAGATCCGTACAAAACACATACACGCAATGTGAGAAGCATGTAGAATTTCTGAATGTTAAACTGGGTGTTACATAAAGTTACCGCTAGGCTTTAAAAGGTTAAACCACCATGAAGGTACTTGCTTTAACTGAAATAATATCAGGCTGTTAGGATAACTGAGGACGTATAACCACAGCACGAATGTGCCTCAATATTACATTACACATGCACTGCCTACCTTGTTTCATCCTGCAAGACTATGCACATGATGCCTGATATTCTTAATCACAACATGAGCATGGCAATTAACCTTTCTTTCAGTCTGTGCATAACAACACGGTAACCTCCAGTTACTTAAAAGAAGTAAGAAGTGTTACTTCATGACACTGCCTATTCCTAACATTCCATAGCACCAGCAGCAGACGAATGAAACACAAGCATAGCGCAAGGATACTGACAACAGGAAACTGATACAGTCATAGAACAACCAGCCCCTGTGCCATGTTGTCCACCTCAAGTATGATGTTGTTGACCTGAATGTCCAGATGCCTATCACTTCTCAAGTCATTATATCTCGGCATCTGAATCATGGCTGTGATTAGGTTTGTAAATCTGAGTGCATTACTATGCTTCATTCAAGTGCTGGACTGCTTCAGAGCTAGAAGAGACCAAAGATAGCTCAATATAAAGGCCATTTAACAAAAGCCCCATCAGTCTCTTCTATTTTATTTTCTGTAGAAGGCGACACAGCACAGTCATTATGGTGACCAGGATAAGGACTGGACAACTGAGGAATCACAGTTTGTTTTGCTGCAAGGACAAGACTTTGCTACTCCAAAGCCCAACCAGCCTCCTAATCAATATGGCACTGAGGGTTCTGTCCACAGAAGGAGACAGCATGAAGCTGACCACTCACCTCCACTTAATGCCAAGATTAAGAATGAGTGGAGCTATACCTTCTCCCTCCCATATGCTCTCATGGCATGCGCACAGAAGCAACTTTACCTTTACCTTTTATTTTACTCTATGTTAGAAAGTTTTAATGTTAAGATTGCCCCATAAGTTGGAAAGACAAAAAGACCAAAATAACAAATGTGACACCTTTTACTCAACTCTGCATGCTAGTTAATCAGGAAACCATCATTTAGTACAAACTCACTGGTTATGGATAATGGCACCTGCATGTGTTAAACATCTTGCCATCAGTTTCCAAGACAGGCACACATACATGGGCATGACATGAGCCATAACATATGTTACTCCAAATGCTGATACCTCAGTCATATTAATTCCTCACTATAAATTAACACACCAACATTCAGCTATCACTACTTACTGGCATGTTCTTCTCTTGTGTTGGCATGCATGGTATTGCTCAGCTCAGTGGCTGAGCCTGGGACTAGCTGAACACAAAGCGGGTTGAATGTCCACGTCTGTCCGTCAATACTGACACGCAGGTCTCCATCTGAATAGATTTTGATCACCTTCCCCAACTTGCCAAGTGCCTACCAAGAATGAATAGCAAAACTAACTAACCATAAAATATAGTTCAATGAACACTCTAAACTAAACACAATGTCCTTGCAATAAATCAGGGGCTTAACTGAAGTCTGACTTCATCCATTCAGTACATTTTACAAACGTAACATAAAATTAAATGATGCATGTGGAAGACAAATCGAATTTATCATGATTCAGTGCAAAACAGCTATACTGTTAGAAATGACCCACCCCTTTCATTACTTCTATCCATTCGCCATGACCCTTCTGGTAGTCCCGCACCATGGCGAGATCATGATTGACACGAACCACATCACCAACAGCAAATGTGTTGACCTTGGTGAGTGCCCCAGGATGGAAGGTCCAACGGTTGTTACAGCCTTCATACTGGACACGAATGTCTCCCCTTTCAGTCACTCGATGAACCACTCCCATCTTTCCAATATACTAAACAAGACCAACACAGTATAATAACTACTCAATATGTATTAAGATGCTGGGAGTATCAGGGACTAACAGGTTTCAGTTTATACACTAAAACCTAGCAATTATTAAAGTAATGCTTATGTTTGATGAACAAGCAACAAAGATTCATCAACTACAATTTCATTACAGCTAAAATATTCTGAACTTCCAATTACTGACTTTAAGAATACAATGACAACTAAGTGTAAAATAAGCATCTGTATGCATAAGAATGAACTTTCCAAGCATTCCCGATATTAGTGTACTTTAGTTCTCCATAAAATATGTAAGGTGTTTCCTGCATATGAAGTTTTTCAACAGACCACTGGAAAAAATTTAAAGGGGAAAACTTTTTATAATGAATGTACAAAAATTTGATTCATTTTGTGGATCCACTTTTGTACTTTTAATTCCAAGCAATTACCTCATGTTATTTCAAACACAAAGATTACAAACGTACATTATCAGCACACCTTCGATATACGGTTACTTTAGTGCAAAAAATTCATGAAACAGGAGTCATAAAGGATCATCTAAAGAACAGGAGTCCCATATATTACCAGCACACCTTCGATATACAGTTACTTTAGTGCAAAAAATTCATGGAACAGGAGTTATAAAGGATCATCTAAAGAACAGGAGTCCCGTATATTACCAGCACACCTTCGATATACAGTTACTTTAGTGCAAAAAATTCATGGAACAGGAGTTATAAAGGATCATCTAAAAAACAACGAGTCCAAGTTGTATGTTGCTGGCAAAGATGCACTTTATTCACTTATCTCACTTGCATCCTGCACCTCAGGGCTCTCATTACACAGGTCTTTGACACTCAATACGTCACAGTACATTATCATCTACTGCAACAAAATCTTCAAAACTATGCTTGAAGTCAGAATCTTGCTTCAATATTTCTATTATATGCTTCAGTTATCAAAAAAAGTATAACAAAAACCATGGAACCAGGAACGGTCACGAGATGGCACAAAAGTGATAAAGTGGTCTGCGATCAATTATCAACTATAATACAAATGACAGAATTATTCTTCAATATAATACAGTTCAAACATCAAGAAATTAATAATGGTTATATTAAAGAGGTAACTTTTGCACAAAAATAAAAAAAAAGAGCTTGTAAAGTGGAACATTTTCATAATTACTTTATATGCAGAAAAATTTACAATTATTCTTACAGGTCTTTTGGTGGGACTTAAAAAATCCAACTTCTTATACAAGAAAACTTTGTATCCAGGTACTTCTTATCCGGGAAACAATGTAAAAAAAAGCAATCCCATTACACGCCTGGACAGGCCCTGAGGGTTCCAGGAGTTTGAGGCTCCCAGGTTTCAAGACAATCGGCACATGAAGGTGGTAATGTCAGCCTTATGCAATGACCACCTTTACCCCCCAGGAAATGTTCCTGATACTCATTTCTGCTAGAGTCTGAGTCGACCCCAGGACCATAGTGCGGCTGGAAGGATTATGTCAAATTCCACTGACACCATTGGGAACCGAACCCGCGAACTTCCAGCTTGTAGCACAGTGCCTCAACCAACTGTGCCACCATGTGCCCCAGGAAACAATGTACACATCAGAATATTTCAGTGTATGTCTTCAGGATAAAGGACGCAAGTGTGTGAATATCCACATGACACCAGGTCTCTGTTTCATTAACCTTTAAACGCCGAAGGTCCCCGATCGGGGACTCCGTGTGAGCATTTAAACCTGCCGAACGTCCCATAAAGGGGCTGCGAATGTTGTGTCAAATTTGGAAGCAATTTGTTTCACCCCTGCACCAAAAACAGTTAAGCTCTGCTATGCTGTACATCCCTGAAGGTCAGGACTGCCTTTTGCAGTCGTAATTTTTCCTCCTTTGCCCCTCTAAGGCCCCCCCAACATCGATGATTCAGTCGTCTTCGAGTTGGATAAATACGCAGTTGAGAGCTGAGTAACACTTCCAGACAAAGCAAGCCTCTGTTTTTACAGCTGATATTGGAGTCGTGTGTGTGTTGAATATGAACAGTGGGCTATGTAACAAACACTAATTGGCCAGCACAACGGTCTTCAGTGGCGTATGTGACACGTATTGTCCGGAACAAACTAATACACAAAAGCTGGAGATATCCACGAAAATGGACGTTTGCATGTACACGAGGTCTGACAGACATGCCCTTTGTAGTTGTGGGGCTCTCTGTAGGGGTTTGGGGGCAGTAATGTGCGACACACAGCCGTCAAACATACTAAAAAGTCCTCTGCACCCTCAAATACTAGGAATTCTACAAACACTCACATCGCAGCCTTAGATCTGTTTTGCTCTCATCAAGTAAGGTGCCCATTACTTGGGGCATCAGATTTATGACAGCAGAGCAATACAGAACAGTGTTTGTAGTAGATAGACCAGAAGTTCAGCGAGCAGTGGCGGCACCAAAAAAAAAAAAAAAACAGGTCAGTCGTGGGATGTGGGACAGAGGGTTTCGCCCAAAGAGCAACTCAACATTCCTTTCTAAAAATAGATCAGTGTAAGATTTCACACCAGCTGAGTTTAGGTTTCTGCAGCTGTGCTCAGACCACACGAACAATGTTGGTGAGTCAGTACTGCTTTCACACGCGTGTAATTATGTCAAAACAAACGCCCCGTGAAACCTCACATCGTGGCATGGTACAATCGACACATGGGGTACATTGACCATTCAGATCGCATGGCAAACACTTATTCCATGTGCCGGCGTACTTTCAAATGGACCACGAAATTATTTTTCCACTTTCTGGATCTGACAGTACTCAACAGTTGGATTCTGTTATCTTCGTGTGGAGCCAAATATACGCACCGAGATTTCAGATTCCTCCTGGTGAGGAATTTGATCGAAGAAGCTGGAAGAAATCCAGATCGCCCCACCCCCAGTCTAGTTGGAAGGCCAAGTGCGACTGACACAAATTTTATGTGACTAGACAGTCGCTACAACAAGCACTGGCCAGCTAAGTCAAACAAAGTCCGGTGCCGTGCTTGTTCAGCTCGCGGACAGCGAAGAGGCACAGTATACAAGCGTGCCCAGTGCAATGTCGGGTCGTGTGTGGTACCTTGTTTTGCTGAATATCACACAAAAGTGAATTTGTGTTAATAGTGTGTGTGTGTGTGTGTGTGTGTGTGTGTGGTGATAGAACAGTGATGCAAGGTGCCATGGATCTTCTGCAGCAACCAGAATTATGTGAGTAATACAGTACTTACACCACATTTTGTATAATGCATGCAATTCACGGGCCTAAATTTATTATAAAAATTGATTAATATTTTTTCCCGAATTAAGCAATTCATAAACACACGGCTAAATTTTGTGGCTTTAAGTTTGAACGAAAAGTCTATGAAATAAGATTTTTTATCTAAGAGCAAGCGTAAAAATTAAATGCCCGGTAGAAGAAACTCCGGCTGCTGTCCCTGCGCCGGGGGATTTAATTTCGGCCCGAGAGGGTTAATATATGTGGTACTGCATCAACTATGGCTTTATCACACACACATACCCACACAGTGTCCAGGCAACCTGATACATTTACAATGACTATCAACACATACTGCATCTGTTGGTTTAAATTAGTATCGATAAAGCATCCTGAATAATAATACCTCAGCCATACGTGGGTTCCAACCTCCATGACCCTCCTGCATCTGCTTCAGAGTCTCAACATCCATCAGTACCTTCACTTTGTCCCCCACATTGAACGTGAGGTGGCGCGGTGATGAGCCAGGCAGGCGGGCTGCCCCTCCCTGCAACTCTGAGCTGATACCTGTTGAATTTACAACAGATACCAGATAGAACCAACATCCAAAACAGAAAACTGAATGCCACAATGCCACTGTCAAAACTTATATCTCACCAAGGACAGGCAGGTGCTCACGATAATAGCAACCTCCAACAGCATCCTGCACATATTTGAGATCCACCTTCCCCTTGTGGCCAAGCCTGTACACGTTAGTGGAACCTGATGTCCACGTGACATTGGCAACTGAGCGACCAGATTCGTTGTCCCAGCCTCGGATGTCAATCACACGTCCTGTCTTCCCTGACAACAATCAATACCAAATTCCTTAACATTCAATTTTCACAAAAACACAGAAACTCTCTGACTGTAACATCTGAATGACCGATGCCAAAAATATCTAATTCCACCTCTGGACACAATCCTAAGACCCTTCCTGAAATTCATCAAAATATTATTTTCAACCATCTTCTCAGTGTTCCACATGGACACTTGCTATGAGGTTTCCAGCTTGAAACACATCTTTGTCCCCTGTTTGAGCTATATGTCCTGCCCATTGTTAACAGCCCAGATTTCATACCCCCACCAACAGCAGATGACACATATTAGTCATCAAGGTCCTCAGTATATAATTTCACACAATGTCCACTTACTGTGTATCTCTGAGGTCCAAGGTTCAAAGTGATGACACAGTTATATCAAAACCCTACGTCAACAAATTCAGTATCACAAATCACCAAACAGATTTTCATTAAATATGATACTAGGGAACTTCACTAAAATTTGTCAACATGCTCAAATTTGGTAACAAGGAACAAAAGTAACAGGTACTTTACATAAAAATCTATACACACTTCTACACCAAGCATAATACATTAAATATTTAAAAGGTGAAGTCTGCCCTGTGACAGACCATGAAGGCCCAGAGGGGGAGTAGCTCTACTCTTTCTTTAACCTCCATACTAGATGGGGGTGGGAGGTTAACACCATGCCCCCATCACTATATCCCCGGGAAAGAGACCCAATACCCATCCCACAGGAGGTTGGCTGGGCTTCGGGGCTGGTCTGGAGAGGTAAGGAAAATCCAGTCCCCACCACGGATTTAACCCCAGACTGTCCAGCCCACAGCATGTCGCTATACCAACTACACCATCCTGGCTGCCACATTAAATATCAAATGATGCAAAAATGTTTCAAACCAAACTTGAAGAGAAAAATTAAACCTCTTCTCTAAATCTTGCAGTTTATAAGATAATTATACGAGAAACATGAGCTCTTAGGCCTCCATAGTAGTACAGCTGAGGTCTCATTTTTTATGGGATGTGGTGCCATGCCACTGGATACATGGTGCCCTGCCCAGTGACACATCACCACAGCCCTGAAGAACAAAGTTCGAAACCAGAAATGTTATATTATGCAAACATTTCCTGACATGTATGTTCCATAATCAACAATGGTCTTCGAAACACATACAAAAATTACCATACAACCAATTATGGTTTTCAGCTTGTAAATATTACCAATGTCTCTTATTCTCAGTAATAATTGAACAAAGATTTCCCTCACCTCAGTTTATATGCCTACACACAGTGTCCCACGGCTTATGGTCCATATCGTAAAACCTAATGCCAGGGGTAATTGTAAATCACAAACATCACATACACATGGGTCCAACTCAAAATGGTTACAGAGTTAATAGTAGATGAAGCATATGGAAAGAGCACAGGCACAGCTATATTCATGTAATCACAACTGCACCATACATAAGATAGCAAACAGTGCAATCAGTTCATCCTGTGATAAGTGCACAGTAAGCGGTAACTGTGAAGTTGCTCTTTTCCCAAGAAGAATACATCAATATGCATTTTGTGTATGGGTTTTGCAACGGTAATGCCACGCTTGCTGTGGCAGAATACTGGCAACAATATGCTTCATGACAAATTTTTGATCAACATATGTTAAGTTCAGTTATGTTCATGAGGGGGCCAAAGGGGCAGTGTGAGGTCTCAGGGATACATACTATGCTAGTGAGCATGTATTGCTAAAAAGCCCGAGAAATGCCTCTTATTCCTGCCAAGTCCTATCCACACATGTCTACACCATGACCCCTCGGCAATGCTTTTGCGGCTAAGTTGTGGAAGGGCGGAAAAGCGAGTTCCCAACGCTATAATTGGGACATACTAGCTAAGGGAGTATACCCTAACAGAAAACCAAGGCCCTCCAATGCAGCAGAGGTTGGGCATTAGGCCAGCTCCCTAACCCCGTAAAAAACTTAACTGCTAAACAGTCTCAACTAAGGAAAGACGGATGGATAAATGGATGCAGACCTAGGCAAGTTAAATGGAATTTAGCTAACAGAATGAATATTGGAACTTGGAATGTACTGACACTGCTGAAACCAGGCAAGATGCAGGAGCTAGCAGAGCACATCAAGATAATTAAGCTTGATGTTGCGATTCAAGAAATTAGATGGAGTGGCACTGGTTTTATGCAGAAAAAAGACTTCTCTATTATAGTGGAGCAAATAATAACACTGGCCAGGCTGGAACTGGCTTTTTAATACAGAAGAAAATACACAAATATATAATCTCATTTATGCCATATAATGAAAGATTATGTAAATTAAGACTGATGGGTAAATTTAACAATATCTCACTAATTAGTGTATATGCTCCTATGGAAGACAAAATGGATGAAATAAAGGAACAGTTCTCTGAGGATTTGCAAAAGGTGGTGGATAACACACCTAAAAGTGACATAATTATTATTCTAGGTGACTTAAACGCAAGACTGGGAACAGAAGATGCCTTTACAGGAGTAACAGGCCAATATACATTACATCAAAACACAAGTGGAAATGGTGAACTGCTAAGTGAATTTGCAGTTTTAAACAATATGACTATTATGAGTATGCAACTCCAACATAAAATTAATTCATAAAGGAACTTGGATATCATTTGATGAGAAGACTGTTAATCACACAGATCATGTTATCATAAACACCAGCAGGAAGAAGTTAATTGAAGATGTTAGATCAATGAGAGGGCGGAATATTGACTCAGGTCATTTTCTAGCGAAAACTATATTTAATCAGAAATTACCTGCAGTACATAAAATTAAGCCAACATTAATAAAAAAACGTGGAATAAATTGAATCTGCTAGATCCAGCAAAATTAAAGCAATATAGGAACATATTACATGAGAAACTGAGTCGCATCAATAAGAAACAAGGAATAAATTATGACTGGAATGGCATTAAAACAGCAATAACAGAAACTGCAAGTGAGATATTTCATATACATGGAAAACCAAAAAGGAATGAATGGTGGGATGATGATTGTAGACAAGCAATTTGAGAGCAGAATAATGCCAGAATTAAAGCACTGCAGTCCAAAACAAGGGCAAGTTAAGAAGTCTACAGAGAGAAAAAGGAAGACGGCAAATAAGATGTGTAGAATTAAAAAGAAAAAGTGGCTCAATGATAAAATCATGCGAACAGAGGAAAATCACAAGAAAAATGAAACGAGAAAGTTTTTTGAAGGCATTAAAAACACCAGACAACAAGGAATTAATACACCAATATTAGTAACAGGATCTGATGGCAATATCATCTCTCAAATTGAACAAGTTTTAAATAGATGGAGAGAATATTTCTGTCAAACTCTTAACTTAAGTGATTCACCAGTTGAACAAATCCTAATAGAAGAAATAATAAATGAGAATCAAGAAGTCGACACCCCATCTTACAACAAAATATGTTATATAATTAATAACCTTTAAACAAATAAAGCAGCAGGATCAGACAACATCCCTCTGGAATTAATTAAAAACAGAGAAAGAACATTAAGAAAGACACTGCATAAATTGATCCTAAATATCTGGGATAATGAACAGCTACCAGATCAGTGGAATGAAGGCATAATTTGTCCAATTTTTAAAAAAGGTGACAGGCTAAATTGTGAGAATTACAGACCAATTATGTTGCTGAATATTGCATATAAGATATATGCAATTCTGTTAAATAATAGATCAGTGAAAATAGTTGGAACGCAAATAAGCGATGCTCAAATGGGATTCTAGCCCAACAGATCAACCGTTGATAACATATTCATAATTAGCCAGGTTTTTGAAAAGTGCCATGAATTCAACACAGAATTATGCAACATATTTGTAGATTATTCAAGAGCATTTAACTCGATCTACAGAAATAAAATAACAGAACGTGTGCTGGAGTATGGAGTACCCACTAAGCTAATTAGACTGATCTCTCTAACTCTTACTGACACAAAGGCAAAAATTAAGATAAATAACAGTCTAAGTAATGACTTTAAAGTTGAATTTGGAGTTAGGCAAGGAGATCCATTATCTGCTACCCTTTTTAGTGTAGCTACTGACTCAATCTTAAAACAGTTAGACATTAGAGGTAACATCTCTATCAGACTTAAACAATGTATTGCATATGCTGACAATATTCTGATTACAGCTCAGACTAAACAGGCCGCAGTCAATACATTTGAGAAACGGAAAAATCAGTCCCTGAAAATTGGTTTAGTAATAAATGAAAATAAAACAAAATATCTCAGGTATACAGGAGGAAATTACCAAACTGATGATCTGTATACCAACAACATGTGACTGGAACAAATTCATTCTTATAAATACTTAGGATCAATCATAAACAGAGATAACTCTATTGAAGAAGAAATAAGAGAAAGAATCATGTCTGGTAACAAAGCATATTAGGCAAACAGATCCATACTCAAGAGTAAATTGGTCTGCAAGAAGTCCAAACTTAAAATATATCGGACCATCATAAGACCTGTAGTCACGTACGGCTGTGAAACTTGGGTCTTGAAAGAAACCATAAAAAAAAACTATTAGTCTTCGAAAGGAAAATATTAAGAGGGATATTTGGACCCACCAAAGAATTAAATGGCACGTGGAGAATCAAAACAAATAGTGAACTCAATAAACTGATCAAAAACAAAACTCTAATTAACTTTATTAAAGCACAAAGACTAAGTTGGCTTGGACACACTCACCGAATGGATACTGACAGGATGGTCAAAAAAGTTTATGAGTTGAAAACAATATCTACGAGACCACAAGGCAGACCAAAACTGAGATGGGAAAATGATATCAAGAATGATCTAAAAGAAATGAAATTAAATAATTGGAGAATTTGCATCCAGGATATAAACAGATGGAAAAGAATAGTTGAGAAGGCCAAGGCTTTCAATATATGATGATGATGAGGAGGAGGAGGAAGAAGAAGAAGTCATAGCAGCAGCAGCAGCAGCAGCAGCAGCAGCAGCAGCAGCAGCAGTAGTAGTAGTAGTAGTAGTAGTAGTTATGTTCATGAGTACCTGTGACAAAATGGCTCCTTTCCAAGTGCAAATCACCATGCTGACTGTCAAGTACAATGAAATTTGGAGGAAGAGAAAAACATGATTGGCATGGTGCAGCAACAGACATACACTAGTACATGAAGAATTTCCACCCATCTCAATGCTCCACACAGGCGTCTGGAGAACATTACACACAGGAGGAGGACTGTATCCATAACATATACGGGGTATTCAGTATTTTGAACCTGCAGGTAGGGGTAGCTGGCTTGAATCCTGCCATTGGATTGATGCTTAATCCCCAAACCATTTGTAATATTCTGTTTGCCAAAAAGGCCCACTTTACTTGTGATGGAATCAACAATACCAAAAACTCCCATTTATGGGATCATGATAATAATCCACATGAAACAATCGAAAGTAACTACCACCACTTCTGAATAAATGTGTGGTGTGGTACCACTGGTGACCAGCTCATTGGACCATACATCTTCCTGACCAGCAATGTGTATGCCAACTTTTTGCAACATGAATTGCCAGCACTCTTAGAGAATGTTACTCTAGAAATATGTCAGCTGTTCTGCCACCATGATAGAGCACCCCCTCATTTCAGTTGTGTCATCCAGCAATAGCTGCACTGAGTCACAACTTTACTCTGACGGACAACAATTAAGAGTCTATTCATTACCTTCTCCTCCATCCTGATTGCCCCAGTCCCAGTCTGGACCACGCACAACTTTTGCACCCACAAAAATTCCCTTCATCTGCACTTTGGTACAACCCTTTCTAGGCCCCATCTCTACCCTACAATAGAAAAACAGAGTCAATACACACAGACAAAAAAATTTAATCAATATATCATTCTGTAATTTGTTGCATGCAAAATTAAAGCAGGAATGCCATGACATGGAATGCATAATAATTTAATACTAATTCTCTTCTGGGCATAATGTCATATAGTTTGACAGATATGCACCAATATTTTGGAGAAACCTGTAGCCTCTATCTTCACGGTAGAAAAGCAAACCACAATGAAATACATGATACATGACACACACACGATTGGACAAGGGCTGGCACTATGGGAGGATCAATGAAAACCACCAGCCCTTAAAAGGGTCATTTTGTCACTAGGAAAAAAGGAAAAAGTGTGAGTGGCACTTATCACTGTTTGCCTGCTTTGCTCATTTCCTATCCTCAACCTTTTTATGAGCCACTCACACCTCTTCTTCTCCCCTTTGACAACACAGTCCTTCTAAGACCTACCGATTCCCACTGATTCACTCCAAGCCATCGTCCCAGGTCTCCATAACACAGACTTCTTCTACCCCACTTGGCTCACCCTCCTACTATGAAGAGAGAGGCAGCAGGTACCAAACCACACAGCATTACATCCCCCAAGACAGTAATAACAGTTCACACCATCATGATCACCTCATAATTTATAAATGTTTCCATTCTATACGGAACTGCACAGCCATTGTTACTTACCCAATGGACGAAGCAGTCTCAAATCTCTGAAATACATGGACTAGGTCATGTTTGTCAGACATGTAGCAGTGGGTACACAAATCATAGTCATAGCAGCGTGCACACTTCCAGCGCATCCCTGCAATGCCATGTTTCTTACACCCATCACAAATAATATTTGGGTGCTTCACACCTGATAACACAAAAAAAGAGGATTTTAATGAACAGTATCAGCATTCACCAACAAATCAACACACCACCTTGACAACAAAGTTAACAACAATGTAATAAAATACTGTCTGCAAATGAGCAGAAGTAATTTTTGCACTGCAGAAAGCTATTACCTCACAAGAAAGTTTCAGATCCACCACAGTGGAATGCTGTCTTGAGGCAAGGACACTACTGGTCACAATGCTGTGGATTTCTACAACTGAGTACCCAACAAACAGCTAACACCATTACTGTACACCACGTCATGATACACTGGTTTTTGCCAATGTTTTGAAAAAACCTGCAGGTTGGAAAATCAGAGTCCAATTCCTGACAGCGGCAGACAGCCGTTTGAGCCATAATGTCCAGACTGGCTTTGAGACCCACCCACCCTTCTATTCAACTGTTCTGGGGGCCTCTTCCAAGCAGATAAAGCAGCTGGTGCATGAAGCATATCACTCACCCCCACCAAGTGGCAAGATTAAGATGCATACAGCTATACCTCCACTCCCCTGTACAAGGCGGGAATAAGGGGTAGACAAGCAACTGCCCAGGACGCCAAACTAGAAGGGGCACTAAGACATCACTGGAATAATTGTAAATGTGCTATTAAACTCAGGTTTCTGCACACAGAAGAATTTCTCTGAAACTTATCCACAATTTGGGCACATGCCATGAAGATGAAAACAGCTAAGATCCTCAAAATATCCAGAAACCAGACCACCACAATACAATGCCTTTACCCACAAATAGCAACAGGACTGGCTTCAAAATGCTGTGACACCCTGAGGACTTCATGCAGCTGACAAACAATAGATTATATTTTAAGGTTATTAATTTGGGCACTGCCCATAACACAAGCTTTACTGTAAAAACTACAACATTCTGGAAATTTATTCTATTTTTGTCTACTGTTTCACCCCTACCTCTTATATCCAAACCTAGAAACTATGAATGTCTTCACATCCTGACCATCTTAAACATGGAAACAGAACTCATTTACAAAATGACCCTTGTATGTCAACTAAGATGATGGACAAAGTCCAAACACACCCTTAAACATTGCATCACACCATCATCAAATAAGTTTAATCTCAGCTTAATAGTTTAAGGATTTCCTTTGTGACAAAAAAGACCACACTTATAAATCTCACATGTATTTAATCATTGGCGATACTGTCTCATACTGCAATTAAAGAAACACAACTGTCAGTGCCAATACACATATAAAGTAGCATGTAAGTCACACTTTAACTGTAACTACCATGAGAAGGTCACCATACAAGTGAGCTTTTTTAATAATTGTACAAGTTCTGACTTCTCACAATCTTCCACTGCACTACATCAGTCACTATACGTCGTGACTTCTCACAACCTTCCAACGCAATACATCTGTCTCCCCTCCAAAACTCAACTACATTAAAACAGTTCACTGCAGTTCCTAAAACTGTCTATAGCTCCATTTTCAACTGTTCTTTTCAACTTCATCCATTATTCTAGTCCTTATATGAAAAACACAATGTTCAGGAAATCAGAGTCATTTCCATCTTCAAGTGGGCACCTTATAAGCAAAATCCTACTTCTTTTTGGACCCTAAGCAGTGCTACTACCATACCCGGGATATTACTGCCACAAGACTTATAAGTTTCCATACCTAATTTCCACATGTCACCACCTATTTAGCAAGACATACAATCTTCCAAAAGCCAGATATTTGAAGGGACTTACCTGCCGGAGCATTGTCCACAACCCGCAAATCGTAGGCCCCTTGGTAGCCAACACGGTAGTTGGTCCGAGAACCAGAATCCCACTGTACTACCACAGTCTTGTCCGGAGATGTTGAACTTCCAGGTTTTCCAATTTCAACCACAGTACCAACATGACCCTCCCCATCATCTTGTTGGCCCCACTTCCAGTCTGGTCCTCTCGCCACGCGCACACCAACTTCCAACATTCTAAGATGATCACAGTAATAAACACCGATCTTCACCCCATCGACATGTCACAATACCAGGAAAAATGCTTTCGAAACATAAACACAGGACTTTTCCTTGTGCTTTACTTACATACTTTGAACCTACCTTTTCTTTGGGTCAATACCTACATTAAGATCTTCAATTTACCATCACGATTACTTTATGTATGTAAAAATTTTTCATTAACGCTAATACATAACATACCAACAACCATTCACGCTTAATTCAGCCACTCGAAGTTCCTACACTTCACATTTGACAGTATAATCGCCAAATCTCGTAGTGCCATCTATGAATAACTCCGCTCATACTTCCTGCCGGGATGGCTGCTCGAACTCGGGTTGATAGCGCCAATCACGTAGAGTCTTCAGATGTTAATCAGCAGCTTAGATACGCTATCCAAGGGTACGCAAAGTATGGTGGTCCACGGGTCCGTGACACAAAATCTTTCCGTATATGAACTGCGCACTAACCACCAACTATTCGGGCAGCGTCCAGCTCACAGATTAACGCCGCCAACCGATTGCAAACCACGGGTCATAAATGACCTATTTGCCAGAATTCTTTCCACGCGAATTACCGTCAGAGTTGCCACTCGTTTCATACATGCAGACGAAAACGGAGGAGGAAAAAAAACAAGTTGGGTGCAATATGCAAAACTTCAACAACTGGAGAAAGAGTAGTCACGTAGTTGCGAGTAAATGATCTGTGTAACATACTTTTTCGTACTGAACTTTTTCAGTTTTCCGTGACAGTATCAGAGACGTACAGGTTCATTGGCTGCACTGGATTACAACAAAGTGTCTGTCATGGATCAGAGTCCAGAGAGCAACGAACGAAGACGGAATGATGGGTAATGTGTGGAAAGTAGAGTTCTTATCAGTAGTAAGCGTTGTAGTATTGCGGTTTCCTAAGTGCGCCCATTTCCATGTTATAGAGATGTGAATTATTTTAAATAACGACATTAAGTGTATATGCAATAGGAAGATGTTAACGTGATGCAGTTTCAGTTTTCAGATAACATAAATATGCCGATCATGAGGTTATGTTGGACGAGTCATGTATGCTGCAATATAAATCAAGAATACAGATCGAGATGACATATTTGGACATATGTTTGCAATGTTTCACAGAATTTGGTGAGTTGCGGCGCTATAAAGTTATATCTTGTGTTACGGCATATTATGTGGGTACATCAACATACATTTGTTTGCAGTATGGTTTCTGATTTTTTCTATCCTAATATGGGTGGAGTTGAAGAGCATATATTTAATTTATCCCAATGCCTTATCAGTCGTGGATACAAAGTGATTGTTCTGACGCATTCCTATGGAGAACGAGTTGGAGTTCGATATATGACTAATGGCTTAAAGGTATGATGTCTCTTATGTTATCCTGTTGTTTTAAATATCCATGTCAATGATAGTGCTTCATAGATTATACTGGTATTATTTCTCATGTTTTAGGTGTTTTATCTTCCAGTGAAAGTATTTTATAATCAGTGTGTGCTTCCAACGATGGTGTGCTCTCTTCCATTGATTCGCTACATTTTGATTAGAGAGAGAATAACAATTATACATGGGCATTCAGCATTTTCAGCACTAGCCCATGAAGCAATGGTTATTGGAAAATTAATGGGATTGAAGGTAAGGTGAAAGAAAACACTTCAATGTGAATTGGGATTTGTTGTTGTAGTAGATGAAGATTGCTTAGTTTTCAGCACTTCTGCTTTCAAAAAACTAGTTTTCAAACAGAAAAGTTTTAAGAATGACAAATGGAAGGTATTTTATTTTAGTGGTACCTTTGCTGCTTAAAGAAATGAACCATATTTTGTTACATGTAAGTCACGTCTTCAACATGAAGGTGAAGGGCAACATGTCATATGGTAGACAAAGTTATTAGTTTATGTTGACAATATATGCTTATAGAGTGAAAAGTGAGATATTCTAAGTGTATAGTGGTTTTAACCAATCATTAACTCCGTTGTCAAGTGATGGTGAGAGAAAATTGTCATTGCCAGGTTCATGAATTATGCAGCTTTTCAAATTATTGTTAAGTGATCCTATCCTGGAATAGGTTACAAGCCATATTCATGTACTTGGTTCCTCCAACAGTAAAACATATAAAAACAAGCAGATGTTTCCCAAGACATTTTGCAGCAAAAAGCAAGGCCAACATAAACACAGGATATACTATGCAATGTGGGTTCCATACCAGCCACTAGCTTATCAGCCTGCATATCGCTCATTTCTGTTAGTTTTACCCCCATTTGTTTCCTTACAGAGCATCAAAGACAAGTTTATTGATACCTGTAAAAAAGAATTTAGAACAGTTGATTTTCATACACAACAGAAGTAACTTCGTTTGTGAATATGAAGTACGGTACAGTCAGTCCCTGATATACTGCCACTGTTTGTTCCCCGCAGTTTTTGGTCTTCTATCAAGGGTGGCAGTAAACCAAATACTATAACTTTTTTAATCTCATAAAAGTTATTTAAAACAATAAGGAGATTATGAGACAATGTATTAGAAGTTCTAATGCAGTAGTAGTGTGTAGTACTTGGATGTCATCTTCATCCTTTCCTTAATAACCTCATCTGTTGCTGTACCATTTTTAGCATTTGACTGCCCTATCCATATTGCTAATGCTTCCTCCAGTTTTTCCTATTTTGGGCGTTATTAGCATGTGTGAGATTTTCCGACGTATTCTTTTCACTGAGTACACTACCAATACAGCATCAGCATCAACTGATGGGTTTGTCCCCATAATTTGGAGTTACCTGATATTTCTGAGTACTCAGTATACAAGCTGCTTCATGTCAGCCTTTTGGTGTCTAGAATTTTGAGATGGTGGCTAGATTTTTAAAAAGTTTGTGAATCCCTGGCTCCACACACCGTTAAGTGAAACACTGTTTTGAGGCAAGTAATCAGCTTCATGCACCAGCCAAAAGGAAATAATCTTCAGGTACCCATTCGACAGAACGCTGTGTGAAGGAGAAAGTCTCCACCCCTCCTGCTTGGCCATCCAGTCTGCAATAAGGCACTTTACTGACAAAACAAGAGGCAAGAAATTATATTGCTCTGTGTCATTTTTCAGACAGTGTTTACAGATCATTCTCTGTTTGGTTTTGCTGATGCATCAGCTATTGTCACAAACAAACTGCTGCAGATGTCACTGGCAGACTGTAATCATTGCATCTGTGTGTCACATACAGGGTGAGTAATAACTAGGATATTTTGCGAATATAATCAGACTTTTAAGTTCCTCCTAGCATATTTCTTCAACTCGACATGAAAAATTCACTTCTTATTCACTGTGTATACTGCACATAAAAAGATCGTGAGAAATGTTTCTTGCAATTTTTTTTTGGTATGTCAAGCTAGCTTCTTCACCAGGTAAAGCATCGTGCATCACAGATCAAAGAAAACTTTCCAGGAAATGACTGTGTCCCCTAGACGTTTGTGTATCTCCATCATGTGCTACACTTGATGTCTGATAAACATAACTGTTGTTTTATCAGTCCATATTTAAAGCAGAAGTACTAAAAAATTAGACAGTTTTTAATGCAAAACCGAGCAATGCAGAACAGGGACTGTCATCAGTCACTCTGCAGGAATTCATGCCACCTGCTCTATGGCGCACAGTCTTGTGTTAACACAGGACTGTGCACGGCAAAGCAGGGGCTGTCATCAGTCACTCTGCAGCAATTTATGCCATCCAGAGTTGTGGAGTTGGTACACAAAACTTCAGACTCCGACCCCTTAATTTTTAAAACTCCGACTTCTTCATAAAAGCTCAATATGTAGTAATAATGGTAAACCTATAAGACATTTCATCACCACCGCATGAATCATCAGGCTACTTTTTACACTCATAACCCATATTTAAGTATAAGTCTGATGGTTATTGTAGCTATCAGGGCTCTAGAGTTGGAGTACCTAGTTAAGATTTTAGATTGAGGTCGCAGTCAGTACATTTTTACCGACTCTGACCCCACGGCCCTAATGCCGTCTACTCAACGGCGCACAGTTCTGCGTTAACACAAAACCAAGCACTGCAAAACGGGCTGTCATCAGTCTCTGTGAAGCAATTCATGCCATCAGCTTTATGGCATACTGCCCTGCGTTAACACAGGACTGGGCACTGCAGAGCAGCGGCTGTCATCAGTCAGTCTGCAGTAATTCAAGCTTATACTCGTATTTCACCAATGACTCAGTCCAAGAATTTTTTAATATGCCCTTGTGGAAGAGTATGGAGCAAATTTTGTGTCTTTTGGCAATAGGAAACTGTACCAACAAGAATGTTCTAATTGAGAAATGAAATTAAAAGGTGCATAAAGTTAAACAACCTATCATTTTATGAATTTAGAGCTTCATATTATAAAATCTCTTACTCTTCTTTTTGTGTAGGAAGGAAAATACAGTGCTCAGAGCCAGGGTCCATTGTGATCGTGTGTCAGTTATTCCTAATGCTGTTGATACAGCTGCATTTACCCCAGATCCTAGTAGACGAAGCACAGATACAAGTAAGTACTTTGTGCATTTGTAAACGCTGGTGAGATTACAAATCATACTTGCAGTTAACATCAAGTACATGATGCTGCTATTAGTGTTTGTATTAAAAGTGCTGTTATTTACTGAATAAATCCGTGATGTGAACACTTATAATGAAACTAGTGTACCCATACATACATTAATAAATGTAAAAACACATATCTCCAGGTAAGGAGATGAACACAGGGACTGGCAAGAGAGATAGGTCATCATGCTTTATATATCATCGCAAAACCTATAACCCAACCTGCAAGTAGACAATTTCATAACCATGAATATAGAAGTACAGAGGTGTCAGAAACGTTTTAATAATAAAAAGCATGACAAATTCACTTAAGTCTTTAAAGTATGCTACCAGAAGTTAAGGGTTTAGCTGCTTGATAGCTCTAGAGGTGATAACTTGTTGTTTGGGAGTAGCCATGTGGCCCTGCCTCAGAAGAGTCATTGAAGCTGTACAGACTAGAATTTATTCCAATTGCACTGGTATATATCTATATAAAAGTTATTCCAACATGTTTTGTCTGATACACATAGCTGTTCCCTGATGATGGCTACATAAATTTCCCGTGTAAGCTAGTTCAGTGAGCTCAAAAACCATGAGATGGGCTCATTTGTCAGCCTAACCATTAAGATTTAAATATGTTAAATCTCAAGACTGACTGACCATTCAGGAGGCAGAAAAATTAGCTGTTGAAGCCGATACAGTTTTGTAACACAGGCACTACTCACTGTTCATTACAACATCAGTTAATGTAGGTATTTCCTACTGGCACCATCAGTACATCAACCATGAATGTCAAGAAAGAGAAGGGTGGAAGATAAGGAGCAGGTAAGTCCTCCTTTATCACTCAGAAACTCTTCATTTTGCTCACACAGTGTATTTGTGTGTTCCATACAGTTGTCAGATTAAACAGCAGTTATTCCCATAAATAGTATGAACCATTTGGTCATCATAAAAGAGACGTGGTGTTGTTTGTGTTGTGGGAACTGAAGCTTTATATAACATTTAATTCAATTTTGTGCTTAAAATTTTTGAGTAGGATCTACTGTGCATACATTCATAGTCAGTAATTTACTGAAAATGTTTTGTCTCCTGAAAGTGTTATATTTTCTATTTCAGTCACAATTGTGGTGATAAGTCGACTAGTTTACAGGAAAGGTGTTGATCTGATGGCTCAAGTAATTGCTGAAATCTGTCCGCGATACCCACAGGTAAGCATGTTGCATATACTCAGACTTAAAACTTAACTATATTTGCTGAAATGAATTAAACATGTATCAACTTACAATATTCCCTCAGTAATGATACATTATGCCCCAATGTACAGGGCAGAATTCTGAACATATATTAGTTAAAGATGTTAAAATACTAATGCAATAGTCTGTGATTGCAAAGTTAAATAAATTTGTTGTGATGAAATGATTTGCTGTTAGACTTTTGAACCATTTCAGAGGAACATGCTGCTTCCACCTTCAGTGTCAGTTCCTCCAAAATGTTGGTACCTTTCAGACTGCATGGAGTTACTTCGCTGAAGACAGTAATATTAACCTTTACACAACCTGCGCATATGCACACACACATAGAAAAGAGACCCCTAGAAATCCATTTTATATATTTAGGCAACAGTTACTGTACTTTTAAGACATACTGCATAAGCTCTGTTATATTTTACAGAAAATGTCATTTCATGATTTTATCTTTTTCTGTTCAAATAATAAGTTTTTCATAAACCATGCACTAAAATTTAAACACAAACCTCATCATTTAAAGGTTAATAGCACCATAAGAACATCAGCTCTAAATCAACTACATTTATTGGTTGATGTTACAAATTACTGCATAGCTAGGACAGTAATGCCACACGTTGTAACATGAGGATATTTGTCACAGTTACATTTTCTGATTGGTGGAGATGGGCCCAAGCGCTGGCTTCTTGAAGAAGTACGAGAGCGTTGTGGACTGCAAGATCGTGTGACTCTGCTTGGGAGCTTGGAGCACTCACAAGTGCGCAGCGTTCTCACACGTGGACACATCTTCCTCAATACATCTCTCACCGAGGCATACTGCATGGCCATAGTAGAGGCAGCAGCTTGTGGGTCAGTGTCAGTGTGAGCAGATTTTGCCATAGTCCTCTGAAGAAACTGACACTTTCTAATATTCTGTGTTGTATTGCAGACTTCAAGTAGTCAGCACCAAGGTAGGGGGCATTCCAGAGGTTCTGCCATCAGACTTGATCTACCTCACCGAGCCCAATGTTCCATGTAAGTGGTTCAGCAAACATATTGATATCTCTCTTACTAGAAAGTGGATGTACCAAAAGTAGTTACTAGTAAGAACATTCTGTTGTATTGAATCTAATGTCATGTAATTTTGTATATACATACCAGTGTTTCAAATGATCCTGCTACCTCTATCTTCAGGATAACACTAAGTTTCACGGTCACCATCAGAACATCAGATCTGATATACTGTATTTACCTGAATGTAAGACAAAAATTTTGTCGTACTTTCATCACCTGAAAACTGGGGCATCATCTTGTAATTGCATACAATGTTAAACACCTTCTCAAAGTACAGAGAATGTTTTTGCCTCTACCACAGCTAGGTAAATAAACTTACACAACTGCTACAGTAATTATACACATTTTATTCCTCCTATTGCATTATTGATATGCTGACAGCTCACTTCAAGTCACATTACTGAAGTCAGAAATTAAGTTTAACCCTTTAAAGACGAAGCGTATCTGTCTTATATAAGGACTCAGTGCGTACCGCGCTGTAAACACTCTCCACTTTGGTTATAAAAACCAATCTCCTAATGTTTTATAAGGCAAAAGTTGCTGTTTGTTCTGAGATCCGTACAAAATACATAAACGCAATGTGGGCACCACGTAGAATTTTTAATGTTAAACCTGGTCATATGTAAACTTACCGCTGGGCTTTAAAAGGTTAATGTAGGAATCATGAGTGACTGTGTCAAGAGAAGGGGTACCATGGCATCTAAAAGAACCAAAATTAGTTATTACAGTTACAACACTAATTTCAAATGAATGGAAATTAAACATGCAGAGGAAACCAACAGTGGCGGCGCTGTGGCACAGAAATTCTGTGTCATGGTACAGAATTTATGACACTGAGCAAACAAAAGTAAGTATTGTTAAAGGGAGCAAATTCAACATGAAAAATACTTTGTGGGCACAAGCAGGGGATGTTGATGCCACTGATGAAAATTCTGTGCTGCAACAATGTGAAAATGCCCTTCTTATTACCATAGGGAACACATAAAAAGAAGACACTGGAAGCCACCACATCCCTGAAAATCCCACAGCAAGATTTCAAAGCCAGTAACAGTGAGGCAGTAAGATTCACATATCAGAGGGTTGTAACCAGTTGTAGTATGTTGGTTGCAGACATCCCCAGTTCAGATTTTGGGATGCAGCGCATATATAACAGCTTGACAAGGGCAACATGCACTTCCCTTGTAAGTCGTCTGTGCAGTATGAACTCAGTTGCTAGCGGGTTGAGTGAATGCAAAAAGGTTGACAGAGTAGTGACAGAGCTGAAAGGGGTTTGGGAGGTGTGAGTTATATTATTGAAGCCTGGTGTTTAGAACTGATTTAGTGAAGGCATCATAATTAAGGTAAACTGTTACAGCACGCAGGCTTAACATTAACCATAGAGTGTCTGTTGTTTTGTCATCAGTAAAACCATAACTGGAAGCATTTTCAGATTTATTAAATTGCTGCCTTGTTTTGTTATTGTTGTTTTCCTTATTAATGTTTCATGTTGAGGAACTGGCAAATTATCTTGAACTTGACAATGAAGGTAACCACTTCCCTGCCATATGTATCATCCAGCACTTAAAAGAGTGGAGTACCTTATTTATTAATCAGAATCTTGTGTGCATTGATCATCAGTTCATGGGGCCAGTTCAGATGCCTAGTCAGCAGTGCTTCTTACGGAAATGGAGTATGAAATGTTTCGAGAAAATCTGTGGAAGTTTGTAGAGTGTACCACTGTGGCTTGCTGGGTAACCTGAAGGCATTGTGGAGGACTTTATATTGTTAACACCAGCAGCATGACTGAATAACAACCTACAATGAATTTGCCTGTGTGGAAATAAGCAAATCTAGTTACTATATGTGAGCTATATCATTCACCTAGGAAACCCAACTAAATTCAGGTCACACACACCACCTAACTAAATCCTGACACCACTCCTTTGATCATCTCATGAAGTCTCACTCAGCACTGGCCACAGGAATCTCATCTCATAATACCACCAAGTGAACTGGATACATTAATCTTGTGAATCCTGCTCCAAATCCTGTCAAACATTAGTGAATGTACATTCACTGGTGTGCAACATCAACATCCAACCTGCTAGGCACCCAGAAAGAAGAGCAGTTAGCAGCCAAACATATATACACAAAAGTGAGGCAATGGACAGTTACAGGGTTATCTCTTTGACAGAGAACTACATTAGCGCAAAAGCTTCTGACAAGCTACCTTGAAAAATTAATAGCATACCAGTACCATATAATGAATTGGCACCAAAAACATGATTACCCCATAGGACAGATGGGTAATGCAGACGAACCTGTCTTTTCATGTGCTGAACAACACAACTGATGCAAAAGGATCAAAATCATTACCTGTCAAAACAATAGTATACAAGAAACCGATCATAAGTCTGATGTTCTCAGTACTGGCTGATGGGAGGAAACTCACATGTACAGGTTCTGTTGCATCAATACAGACAGAAATTAAATCCGCCTGGGAACTTCTGTGTAAACCCTCCACTACCAAATTTTGAATAGGCTCACAGATGAAAATATGGACATATAACATACCCATTATTCATTCATTTCTTTCATTAAATATCTATCACTTACTTCACAAAGTAGCTTCTTAACCATCTGAACAGAATAAGTTTCATCAATCATGAATTTGCATGTGGTCCCTGGACTGTCACAGCTCTGTTGCTGGGTCTAGAGACGGCACTTGCCAATCTGCGTTCGGGTAATGTTGTACCTCCATTGGAATGCCATCGTCGTGTAGCATCACTGTACAACTGGATGGATGTGGCACGTCGCACAGAGGCAGTTTATCATCGAGTGGCTGGTGAAAAGAGTAAAACACTAGGGTCACAGCTTCGCAGCTACATGGCAAGTGGAGTGCTTCCCTTCCTCCTCATTATTAGCCTTGCTCATTTGATGCTGCGCTTCCTTGATTGGATGGTGCCTCAACAAGTGAGTATAAGCTTTATCACTGCAGTAGACTGTAGAACCTTGATATTCTTCACAGCTACAAACGACTGCCATGAATTCTACTTATCATTTCATCTTCACCCACTGACATTTCTACAAGAGTTGGTTCCCTAACAAAGCCGTCTCCTTTCTTCTCTGTCTTCCCATAAGTACTTCTCTTCTATCTGTGTCTATTCTTTCCTTCATATAACAAAGCCTGTTCCTCTCTTCTGTGCTCTCCCGTATGTACTCTTGTAACTGTCCACTTTTTCCTTTTCTTTTGAGTAAAGTGTTGTTACAACAAACAAATCAGCCTACAGTCACATATGTAAATGCAATAAAACATTCATATTGCATTACCATTACCAGATGATTGGTAAGTCCAAAAAAGGGGACAGTTTTGGACTATGGCACACCGTTGTCAAGGCACTATAGAATTAAGCTACGCACTTCCCCGTTTTGCAGAGTGTTTGCCCGAGATAAGACATGGAGGTCAAGAAGTAGAACCACCCCCAACTATATGACCTGAAATGGGTGAGATGGCCTCATCATGTTCTTTGCTGATTTTACTGCCCCCTTTAATGAACTGAAGCCACTCTTCAGTGTCATACATTAACTGACCACACTAGATTTAAATGAAAGAAAACAAAATTTTAAAACACTGTATTCATACATGCACATCTTCATGTGACAAAACAGCATTGGAAGGGTAGTGAATTTTACAATGATGTTTTTGCATAGAATGCATCAATGTGACAGTTTTCAAATATGATTGTTCTTTTCATAGGAGAATTTCATGGCAGATGTAAATCACTTTCAAAATCTCTACCAGTTGTTCAAATTTATGACAATCCTGGCAAAACTTAATCTGAAGTACCAGAATTGCAGTCATTTTCTTAGTTGGCTGTGGCTAACTTTGAGATCCATACAGCTGAGACTTCAAGAAAATTAAGTACAGACAGCTAAATTTATTGAGTTCATAAGATAACTGAAAATTCTGGAACATATTCCAACACGGCCCAATACAGGCACTGAAAACCCAATTTTTTTTTATGTGCAGAGTTCACTGCCACATTGTTTTCAATGATAATAGTGGCATTAGTAGTGTTGTCATTCCTGGGATCAACATATTTATGTGGACAGTTTACTCTGAAGAATGATACATATCAAATCAGACCTGAGTAACTACCTTAGAGATGAAAATAGGGCTGCATGTTGCTCTCAGAATGGCTGCGTATAGTTACGAATTGGAGAGTTGTACAAATATACACTGCAAGCACTACATCACTTAGTCAGCATACAGGAAGCGTTAAAATTATTAATACAGGAAGCACCACTGGTGTCTGGCATAGCTGCAGATTGGTAAGTAACTTTGGTAAAAGTGTGACTCCAGGTGGGAAAAAGGTTCACCGTCTATGCTGCAGTGGGAGTACCTTCATAGCTTGTCACCATGTACATTTTTGAAACTGACACAAAATGCATGGTAGTGCATGTGCAGTGCTTCCACTTCTACTAGCTTGCCTCTTCATGCCAGCAACTATCCCATACTCATCACTACTATACTGCTTGGAAACTGCTTGCATAATAGCTCATAGAAACATTCTTGTTTCATGTATAAAAATAGGTACTATGATTTGTTTAACATAGGGTCACAAATCTTAACTTAAAAATCCAATTAATCTAAAAGAAATCCTTAATATCATTTTTACACTACATGCAGAATTTTATAAAATACTCCCACAAGCTTATTTTGTTTACTTACACATATTCTGTTTATATTTCAGAATATTGATATTGCCAAAGATTACAACATAACTAGTCACATCACAGATTTGCATCACTCCAACGGAGAGGTTCACAGCCAAACTTACCGGGACAGACGGAAGTTATCCTGGTATGAGCCAGCCCTTAGCAAACAGCAGATGAACTACAAAAGAGTATTTTGATTTTGAACGTTGTACAAAAAATAACTTACATAAAAAGTTTGTTGAGACCAAAAATATGTGGTGTACTGTTATTTATCATCAGTTAAATAAACATCACTCATTCAGGAAATGAACTTGGTTTTTACAGCAAGGAAATGGAAATGTTAATTATGAATATTTTTTTGCTTACAAGCTTCTGCTCCAAATTTATGAGGTCCCCAAATTCAAATATGCATGAAAACTGTCTCAACTAAGGATTCAGGTGGCTTTCCTTAGATGCTACAGACAAATTCCCGAGACGGTACCTCAAAACAGGACACAACTGCTTCCTGTCACATGCTATCCACTTCACTATTCACTAATTATACTACCATTTGAAGCTGTAGTATAATTAGATACTGAAAGCATTATGAAATTAAACAATAATAGAGTAGTGCCCACAGGAACAGTCATTTATATTCCAGAATTTATTTCCACAGGATGTAGTTCCATCACATTTTTGGAGGTAATCATGGATGAAGACTGTGAAGGGTTAATCTGCATATATGTTTTACTCAGTCATGCAGATTTAGATGTGAAGCCTTACAGAATGTGGCAATGAATAAGAAATACCCCTTCAGCTCAGACATACCATTAAATATATACAAATATTGTATGTAACTGATGCAGTGCCTGAGGATTGCTGTGTTTTAGCTGAAACATATACCAGCAAACACCAAAATAAAGTATGTAGCTGTGCTGACTGGGTGTTTTTACATTTATACACATGGTGGGTACCCAATATGTCTACGGATCAAGACTATCTGTATGAGCACCATGCTTATCCTTCCGCAGTTGGATGTGTCTACAGATGCTTTGAGATGTGTGCAATATTTGTAGTGTTATAAGCATGATGATGCCTTCCACAGCAGATGGTAGTTGTGTCTATATTGTAGTGGTGTGCCACAACTTTCTCTTTTAAGAATTCCTGCAGACTGTTGTCAGGTGTGGTCAAATCAGGGTTGCATGTAGGCTATGAAATGGTGATGCTGGCAATCCACGGCTTAGCCATTGCTCCAGGAGACACTCATAGAGAATGTCACAAACAGCACAGTGCAGACCAGTGCACCACTACCTTGAAAATGCACCTGTCCCCTAAGTCCTTTGTTACTGTGGTATCAAGCAGTTCTGAAGCTTTTCCAGATACATACGAGCTCTAACACACCATTAATAAAACTTGGGCCAATCATAACACAGGACGGTTAGTTGTGAAGTGTCAGTTTTCGCTGGCCCAGAAAATGACACTGTCATCATAGCCACTCATCCCTGAAGAAGAAACTTCCTTGAGCTGGACTGGTAGGGAATTGTTGCAACAATAGGACACACACTTCACTAGATATCTTTAGATCCATGTCAATTAGTTCATCAACAAAAAATGGTTGGAATGGCTTTGGCTAGGAGTGCCACAGGTATGGTGCTTCATGGCACAGTCTGTGTATTTACTATCCTCTGAGCCATGGGTTCTTAGTTTGTAACCTATGGGCCATTACAAAAAAAAAGTGGCCCACATACCATTTATGGTGGGTCACCATGATCCCAATAAATAAATAAAGTAATCAGCTAATCATCATTCCATTGCTTCTTATTCATTTTGAGGTGTACACTAACCAATCAGGCAACACATTATCATATCCTCACTTTTTAACTTGGTATTTTCACTTTTCTGTCCCCATCTGGCAAGTCCGAGTAAGGACATGAAGTTCCTGACTTAAATTAATTTGAAGAAAGCAGAAATTCTGGAAGTTTTAGAGAATAATACCATAATACATGAACTTTGTTTCCTATTTAACCTTTCAAAGCCTAGCGGTAACTTTACGTACGACCAGGTTTAACATTAAAAAATTCTACGTGGTGCCTGCATTGTGTTTATGTGTTTTGTACGGATCTCAGAACAAACAGCAACTTTTGCCTTATAAAACACTAAGAGACTGGTTTTTATAACCAAAGTGGACAGTTTTTACAGCGCGGTACGCACTGAGTTCTTATATAAAACAGATACGCTTCGTCTTCAAAGGCTTAATAATGGTCCAAACATATCAGTATTCCTGGGACATGTCCAGCACATTACTTGCATTGCTACACTGCATTCCATTTACAAAATCAAACCTTTCTTTTTCTTTGTGTAGTTCGGTGCTAATTTACAATCTGTATAAATGAAAAGCATAAACTGCTTTAGCTATAAAGAGCTGAAAGAAGTTTAACTTTTACTGATAAAAAACAAACAAATTGGGAAATACATACACAGCACAACACTTCTGGTACACTCCCTCACTTTTTTTAATAATTACCTCGAAAACCTCTGACATGAGGGGAAAGTGTATGGGATGTAAAATGTTTCAGTTTTTTCTGTCTTCCATCCAATAAATATCTAGCAAGCTATACGTGAGTTACATCTGAGAGGTGCCCAGAAACACATGCAGACTGTCAAGTAAAGTATCCTTTATCATCTAATTTTAACCAAAACTGGAATGGCTTGGCAAACTGTATTAAAACTCCCAATATCAAATCTTGTGAAAATTCATTCAGCAGTTCTTGAGTTATTACATGAGGGATAACAGGCATGGACAAGATAACAGGCACATTTTTGTTACTTTTTGCTATGAATTTGCTAGAATAAAAGCAAAAGTTTCAGAACAGCATTTGTATTGTCTAAGTCATCTCTTATTCATGCCACGGACAGAGATTAAATAGTTGAAATGACAGCACCTATGATCATCTTACAGAGCTACTTCTATGTCTGTCTCCTAACAACCAAATGTCCGTTCCATACTGTTCTGGTTACCCTGTGAGTCTCTCCACGACTTACTTCTATGTGTTCCCATGTGCTCTGAGGATCCCTGCCTCTGTCTCAGCCCTTTGTTTGTGTAGCTCTTCATTTGCCTGCAGGGCCAGCTCCAGTACATTCCTCTTTTTGGAGTCTGACTCAACATATGCCTGCAATAAAAGATTAAAAATAAACTCAAAGTCTCATTCTCTTCGTATTGCGTGGGTCACAGGAACAGCTGCTATGAAAGTGACAGAATTTACTTGACACCATGCCCATAATTTTGCATTTTCAGGCTTGATTAAGGAAAACAAGCTGTGAGTTCATGTCAGTTTACAAAATTTGCACATTCATACACATTTGACAGAACTACATCATGCATAGATGTATCCATCAATGCAGGCCATCATTTTCACACTTGTTACACATTTAACTTCCGTGCCCACTCTCGCCTAAACACATTCATATAGCTTCCCTAGCCTCTTTAAATTGTCAGCTGCCACGTTAGGGCACCATGGTGCCTAGCATATGGACACAAACTACACATTTTCATGTCCCAGAAGACCACAGTCTGTTTCTGACTATGGTGAGTTACAATAATGTGACTCTTATTTTGGACACTGTGCATCAAAATACTGTGTTTCAAAAAGCAAACACCAGACAATGTCCAAAGTAATAGTCATGTTCATCACACTAATAACAAAGCCTCAAGACTCCGTGCTTGGTCTCTCCAGAGGTCGTCTGTTTGACGCTCACATTTTTACGCTCCGAAAGAAATCCCGTTTCATCCACATACACCAATGTGTCCTTTATTGCAACTTTTCTTATTGTGCTTCCACTTCCAAATGTTGTTTATTGCCCTGGTTGTGAATTCTCTTCCTTCTTACCAATTTCATTAATACTCATAAAACCTGCCTCTCTAAGATTAAATCTGCTACGTCTCTGTCTAATCACTGACCATATTCATGTTCCGTGTGTCAGAATATACAAGTACAGTCCAGCCTCAATTCTCCAAGTCCCAATTGTTCAAGGTTCCGTTTTTTTAAAAGCCAATGCCACAAAGACTTTTTTTTGCACCTTCAATGAGAGGGAAGGTTTTGATGTCTTTACAGCATAATGTAATAGTATATATAATAATATATATTCTATTATTATTATTCTACTGTTGTACTATTGTATACATTGATATTGTAATACAGTGTTATAAACATAGAACACATTAATACCATGTATATACCACATACGTGTAATCATGTTCTAAATAGTCACAATCTGTGTAGTTCAAGCTCTGTGGTAATTCGAGGCAACATCGGTCCCATTCACCTTGAACTATCAAGATTCTGCTGTAATGTATAACCAATGTTTTGTGAAATTATGAAAGTATTAATGAAACATCTAAAAATCTGTATGTTCTCTATTTAAGTTCCACTCGGATATTTCCTGATGATTCAATTACACAATGGAATAAATTTATTATGACAACAACCACCACCGCCATCACAACAGCAGCAGCAGTAACAACAACAACAAATTCAAACATTAAATCTTGAAAACAGTCTATGCATGTGGACAATCTTACGCAAACTACACATGAAAGCTGAAACCCAACGCTCAGCACTTGAGGTATACCATACGTAGCATTACCTGTATGAACTTATGCTCCAGTCCAGGCTCAAAATTGGCACTCACTGATCTTGCCTCAGGGTTGACAATGTGGTACAGTTGGATGAGGGCTACAGCCTCATCAAGCCTGGAAAAAGGTGCCAAACACATGATGAGCATTTGTAATTTCTCCAGTCAGAGAAAAACATCAAACAAGAAGATGTATTTTTTTCTTCTCAGGAAATATGAGACAAACATCAAAACCCACAGATCAGAACTATACAAAATAGTTTCATAATGCAATGTGGCTCCTGGAAGGAAACTGACACAGCCACAAAGTGATGAACTTTTGGCAATAAAACTATGAAACCTGTCACCCAACATAATTAACACTTGCCCACTTAGCTCTCAGACCCATGATGCCTTTACAGCATATCTATCCATCCTGAATCCAGCCTCCAGTGTGTGGAGATGAAGGACTGGCTGCCAAATGAACTGTTCTGAAATCAGTCTGTGTTTTGTAGCCATGGTACAGATGACATCTTTTACATTACACAAAAATACTGCATTTCATGAAGAAGTAAAGCTTCACAAAATGCGAGCTCTTCACAAATGACATTAAGTTTTAAACAGATTGATAATTTGCTGTAAAACTAGTGTATCCAGTCGGGATCCAGAGTTTGAACATCAAAGAGTGTTGCCAGAGATGATACCATTAACTGGAGATTTAGACCGTTAATCAGGTTTACATTACATGAAAAGGTAGGTGCAGCTGGGGCCTTTGATTACAGTGATTCTCTCTTCATTGATAGTTAGTAATTGAAAATGTGTTGCTTCAGATTGAGACTGAGGACGAAGTGTAAGAACATTCTATCCTTCTTGACAGAGGTCTGGGGTGACACATCATAAATATGAAAAAAACACACACAGTAAGTTCTTTTGCTGGACAAAGTTTTAAGCAGAAACATGTGTCAGGCTTACATCAGTGAAACAGAATACTCGCTGTATGCAGCAGCCAATCAGATTTGAGTTTTTTTTTCTGCAGCTCTACGAAATGCAGCTTGCTCTAAATTTCTTTACAGTGTGTACCTGTCTGTCTGAATCAAGTCGAGCAGCAGACTGTCAATGGATCTGTTCCAAGCCAAGTGAAAAGCAAATGGACCAAAGTGGCGTGTGGACCGCAAAGCACTGTAGTGTTGGGCTCTATCAACAGCTTCATATGTTGTTGCCGTGACGTCCTGGTACATAGGGTCATCTGGCTCAAACTGCAAACACGCTCGGTCCAGCACAAACTCGTAAGAGCGTTGATCTAGCAGTCGCTGGGCAGACAAGCATCAAATTAGAGTGATACTACCTCTTTATTTAGCATCAGTGTATATTAAAACCAATTCTTCAGTCTTTAAATAAGTCTACTTCAATTAAACAATACCAAATTTTCTCTCCTCATAGTGTGCATTTTAAGTTACATCATACCAGGTTTTTATAAGTATTTATAAACTACTAGCATAAAAATATTTCATATTGTAGCTGTAACTGCACCATCATAAATGGATGTCCTGTATCTGAAAGCATCAAGAGGAATCTTCCCATTTCAAATACCTACACTGCGTCCATTCCAATAACAATAAATACATGAATTTTCAAGTCACCTAGTGACATGAGCCTCTTAAAAGTTCCACTGACTTGACCTACAAGTTGTAATGGAGTTAAAGACAAATGTGACTGTTCCTATAAATACATTTTGCCTCTGAACCAGTAGATCGGATGGGACTCAACATAATTTACTATTTAGTTCAAAACCTTTACCTTAAAATGTTTCCAACTGCCAGGATGATAGTTTCAAATACAGTAACAATTTTGTGCCAATATGTACATGTGTTTAGAAGCTGTCACTAAACTAAACTTCATTTGAGCAGTTACAATGACCTTTATCATCCAGTAACAAGGACTTTAAAGCTCAGTACTCTAGGGTTGGCAGCCATACTCTAATTCAGTGGAGGGGGAGGTCAGATCATTCAGAAACAGGGGATTTTAAATCTTCCAATTCTACAGGTCTGGTGGCCATACTTCACTCCAAGGTAACTGTATTAGTATTAAAAAGACACTACACTCAGCCAGCTGATTGGCATGCATGTGCCGTCACAATAATGAAAGGTATGGCTTATAAAGGTTAATGTATGAGTTTTTGAAACCAAATTAAAATTATTAACTGCATTAAATGAAGGATTTACCTCTAAGTACTCCTTTTCAAACATATGAGGCATTCGTATACTTCTTCCAGGTTGGGGAAAATATGTCTCGTTCATGCGATACCTCTCTTCACGCGTCGCTTTCCGCAGCACTCCATTTGTATCACGAACAACCATGATTCGTTCCTTCAATGAAATAAATACATATACCACACCACCATTCAGCCCTGTTACCTATTACAGGCAATCTGATTCACTGGAACTTACATACAAAGTTCCACTGCTTCAGAAATGATGTTAAACAAAGGTGAACAGGGCCTTTAGTGAGGATAAAAAGGTGCTACTAAGACCACACAGACAGATAAAATTCACTACCATTCATTTAGTATCAAAACATAACACATATACGGCAACAGAACTACAACACTTTGCATGAAAGTGTGCTTGCAGAGGGTATAAACTCTACCACAAAAGCAAGGATATGAGTGGGTAACTTTATCCATTTATGAACAATGTGCACACAGATGCATACAGCGTCCCCTGAGAAGGAGAATATTTCAATTCAAATTTACTGACATTTTTTATGAATTTAGCAAATTCTAACAGGTGTCACTAGTATGTGGTCTACCACTAGCAGTAAGCTATAGTTATGTTATGTGACAACTTGTTATGAATTTAAGACATACCAATATTTTACTTTAAAAATTAAATATGTTCACAAAGGGTTAAAACTGAAGCCACTATATCGTGGTTTTAAAATTTAATGAATATGCTCCCAACAAGAGTATAAAATCTTACCCTGTCAGAAGAACCAAATGTGATATCTGTGAAGATAAACTTTGCCTCTGAATGTCCTTGCAGTTCGTAATCAGATGACAGTACTTCAGGCTCTTCACTTCGTGCTTTAATCACTGGTGGCATCTGTAGTTTCTTTTCTGCCTTTTCTTCTGCTCCCTTCATAACCTAAATACAAACATACAAAGCAGTTTAGCTCTAGCAGAATTATATTTCAGTGACTGTAAGTGTTGTTTAACACTATGTTAGTATAACTCACACATCCTACATTGTCATTGCCAAAGTCCACTGCCTGTGAACATACCTGAGCTAGATCCATCCACCTCTCATCCTCACGACCTACATCCCTAAGTAAATAAAGTTGTCCCTGTGCATGCCATGAAAGCATACAGGGGAGCACAGCTAGAGGTACAGATTCACCCCTTCTTAACCTTTGCACTACATGGAGGTGACTGGTCAGCTTCACCAACCCACCCACTTCAGCCCCAGTTAAAAAAGACCCCAATACCCATTGCACAGGAGGTGGGATGAGCTCTAATGCCAATTTGGACACTGAAAAAGAGCAATCTGCTGCTCGTACCAGGAATCAAACGACTACTTGGTCACCTAGTCATCGCACCAAATATACTCTCCTGACTCCCAATTTAATCATATCTTCCCAACTCTGTGGTCTTCCAATTGGTAATTTTCCAATACACTTCCCCATCTGAATTTTAAGTCCGTTCCTTATCTCCCACCATTGCAGCTACATGTCAGGACCATCATTAAGTTTCCTAGCTTTGACTAACCTACTATTAAAACATAAGGATGCCAACTGATTCCTGTGGCTCTTCTGTCAAATATTATTTGTTAACGCTCTCTGCAGACACTTAAATTTTTTACCTTTCCCAATGGTTTCTTTGTAATATGTACACCTTATAACCTTGGTGCTAAATTTGACTACTTCACCTTATGGAGCAAAACTCAGAATTAGAACTAAAATTTATTTACAGTCCATGCATCCTCTACAATGTAAGGATATAGAAAAGTCACTGTATGAATACAGTACAACACAAATGTTAGATGTGTGGTCTGTACAGGTCTAAATCACCATCTTGTAAGAAAACCATGTCATACAGATCAAACATACAGGATGGAATTTTTGTAAAAAATTACTCCATATGTACACACAACTTATAAGCTTTTGGGTGGACACAGTGCACTATGAGACAATGTTCAATGCTGGTTTAAATACTTTCTACATCATGGTTGAAAGTTTCATGTCAGAAGAGCATTGTACAGCTTGGTTACTGCACAGTCCATACCTTTCCAGTAACTACTGTAGTTAGCTTTTAGCATAAAAAGGCCTACGTGCATTGGCCCTTTAAGGGCTCGAACCCATTATATTCTATTCCATTCTAGCTTTTAGCATAGAGGTAATGTTTATGTCTTGTATCTATACTGTGTATTTTTTAATCTGCCTGAAATTTTTCCATGTTGCCTACAGCAAAAGGCAGTAATGAGAATCAGAATTCACTAGTAAGGGAAAACAAAAAATTTCTTACATAATTCCCTATAAGGGACTCTTTTCTTTATATCTGCCATTACTCTAATAATTATCTTCTTGATCTTGAATACTTTTTTATTGCTATTTACAGATATGTTTGTTTATATACACGGCATTTCATATTTTCATGTGTGCATACATACATACTTATATTTAACTAAAATAAAAATTGAAAGTAAAAATTAATGTAAAAGGCACCACAAATCAATTTTTTGCTCAAAGAAGATGTATGTTTTTTACTAAGTTTGGCTTCGTGTCTCATTGGCATTAAAGAAGTGTCCTATTTACATCCTTTCAAGAGGCCAGACATCCCAACTCAACCTTCCTGTGGTTTACACAACAGCATAAGGTTAAGGCAACTCATTGAATTAACTACCGCATCCAGTTCTTCTGTTGTCATGAACTTGTATTCCGGTGCCTTTAATGGAGCTCCATATCGTTTTGTACGGAATATTGTTCTCAAATCCATGCGTGTCAATTTCTTAAGGAGCTGCTGAACATTTGAGTTAAAAAATAAAGGTGCAGGATCTCGTTCGCCTGAAAACAAACGCACCAGTCAGCAACAAGAAGCCAACAATTGTCATAATTTGTAGTGGGCAACGGGAACATTTTGAGGTTAAGTCAGCCTCAACAGACAATTCAATTATTTCAGTACTTATAGACTGTAGGTCTGAGTGAGTGTTAGATTCAGTCAAGACGAATAAGTCACGATCGCCATACAGTTATAAGTAATATCCAAACAGGCGTAGGGGAAAGGGAAAATACCAGGAAAAATGCGCTAATTAAATTCACAATCAAACAATTTCCACGTGTAAATTTGGAAACAATTACCGGCTGCAGTTTGGTTTGCTAAACTTCTTACTGTCTTCATTTCTGATGCACACTTCACTCTGAACAACATATTACAGCTTCGACAGAACATATTTATTAAATCGCGCTGCGATAACACTTTCCGCACCGCCATGAAAAATATCGATACTTCAACTCGACATGAACTGCAATTTTATATAACGGCTGCTTGCGATAGGGCACACGGCCGGCAGAGTGCGCGGCCAATCGTGTTCATCGTGTCTCTTACGCATTATCATGAACTTTCTAGGGCCGCACTGCACGGCTCCAAGCCATAAAGTGTGGTTGGACGTCAGTGGAATAAACGAAAATACGGTGCTATTAAACTCCGGTTTCCACACACGAAAGAATTTCTCCGAAAATAATCCGCAATTTGGACAAGCACCGTCAAGACAGTTAGCCAGTTCTGTCCTAGGCCGAAAAAGTTAATGTCGGTTTTATGGCGCGCCGAATTATTAGCCTTCCCGGTGCACCAAATCATTAACTTGCCTTCGGCGCCCACAGGTCTCGGGCCAGCTCTGTTTACCAGCACATGTCATATCAAAACTAAAATAAAAAGAAAAAATGTGGGGTGTTCTTTCTGTTTGACCGATAAGCGCCGGCCCGACGCTCTGCCAGTGTTGCGTCGTACGCCGTGTGTTGGGGAGGTTTAACAGTCGCTGACCGGAACTAGACAGATGACCGCAGTGATAACAACCTTTAGGAAGTCTAATAAAAACTCACTACAGCATCGGACCGGTGCCTATCGGTCAAGTAGGGAAAACACCCCATGCAATGTTACTGAAGAAATTTCACACGTGAAATGTAATAGCCCTCGTCAATATTCTAAGATTTTCTTTCTCGTCAAAATCCCTTCTTCTCATTTATCACATTTTATTCAAACTCATTATTTTATTCGCCCCCAACATTTCCATCAACCCTTTAAAGACGAAGCTTATCTGTTTTATATAAGGACTCTGTGCGTACCGCGCTGTAAACACTCTCTGCTTCGGTTATAAAAACCAGTCTCTTGATGTTTTATAAGGCAAAAGTTGCTGTTTGTTCTGAGATCCGTACAAAACACATAAACGCAATGTGGGCACCACGTAGAATTTTTTAACGTTACACCTGGTCGTATGTAAAGTTACCGCTAGGCTTTGAAAGGTTTAAGTAGACCTAACATCGCAGTGCGCGCGCGTATGCAACATGATACACGTGTAGCAGTCCTCATTCGCTACTGATAAACCGGAAAACATATGAGTACGAGAAACCAGGTGTTCTCCATAACAGATCGAAGGAAAAGGGTGACTGGTTGTGTTTAAATATTCTTGACAATAACGTGTCATTGTCATCAAAACCGTGTAACAGATTTAAACTGTGTGTATGCTTCTTGTGTATAGGAAAAATTGAGGATTTAGGCCTTCTGAGGCATGACGTTTTGTCCCTGGACCACATCCTACACGAAATACATCCTCGACAACACAACGATGAGAACTTCAGATCTCGAAAATTGTCTAAATCAAACTACGGGCAGGTTCGAGGCATTTTTCAGTCCAATGCGAAACAAAATATGGCCGTGTTTCTTAGGCGTAGTCGCGAACTGAAAAGACAGAGAGTGCAGTGTACGAATCTACACAGAGAATAAATCTGTCATAGAAGCTGATATACAAGCAGCAATCTGGGTCCCCCCGAACAGTGGAGCTCCATGCAGATGCATAGAATGTGACAGCCTTAAGCTGGCCCGAATCAAATTTTCTTGTGACAGTTTCTGAACTACACAGTTAATAGTGTCGGACTTGCGAGGCATTGAAGTGGTCTTAGCTTCAAGCGTTGAAGGGTCCAAGGTTTTCATGTCTTATTCGTCTTTTTTTACACCTCAACCCTTGAAGACCAGACCACTACGTTGCCTCAAGACGTTGGGATATCAGCCAGTGACGTGGCACCAAATCCCAAAATAATGAAGACCACAAGAGCACCGCTGAGGAAAACGTAAAAACTCGAAGAGTGAATAGTTCTTCAGCTACTCAAGAAATTCTCTGCTACCTGAAACCGCAGGGTTGACCGTGCTATCAGAAAACCCTTCCATTGCAACACCATATTCTATGTCAGTGCAGCCCACTTCCTCTTCTCACAACCTTCCTTCTGCGCAAGTATTTCGCTAATTTTTCCCATTCACAGAGCGCTAAAAGAGCAGTGGGTTTCCCGGAAACCGTTCCTCTATGTGTCTCACAGTATGCAGTACAAACAATAATCTACATACGCGTAGCATTATAACTGATACGTCTAAAGTTGTATATTTACTACATGAGCATTAAGGTTTTCATGTGGCATCAGCAACAGACATTTCAGATTATAAAGTGTGCAAGAATGTGCCTTGTCTGAAGCCTTCTGCAGTCTGCGGTGGCAATGCAGGCAAAAATAAGGTATCGCAAATTTGCTTAAACACAGACAGTTCTTGTAATAAAAGAAAATTACATGCCGAGAGACTCGCTGCTTGAAAATAGCAGTTATTCTGTTGTTTCTGTTACAAATAATATATATATAATATGGGCCCTAACTAGAGTTCTGCTGAGCAGCGCATACCAGCTACTGAAAAACACTATTCTGCTGTATAAGCTGGGGCTGGCAGGTGTTTTTGTGGGCGAGTGTCCAGTTTGTGAATAACTTGGCGAGAGGGTCCGTTGCGTGTCCATGGGAAGGCTGAGTATCAAAACAAACACGTGTAGTCCTCTATAATCTTTATTAATTATTATATTATATTATATTATATTATATTATATTATATTATATTATATTAACCTATTTTCGTCGTGGAATACCATGCTAAGGAAGACATGGAAGTAGTAATGGCTGTTACTAGTCCCTAGTTCAAAAGACAAATAAATACAATTAAATATTATAGTTGTTATATATCATTATTTTTAATGCACATTAATTACAAAAAAGAAGGCCTTGTTGGAAAGTCTCATTAGATAACCAGTGATGCTTCTGAATTATTTTAAACGAGACAGTAGGCATTATTTGTATGAGTAATTAAGTAGTTCATAAGAGACTTCAGTAGCTACGTGTTACACGGCCACGGATTTACGTCAGCTAACATCAAAACTCAGTGAAATCAGCTCACTATGCAATAAAGAATAAACTTCAATAATTGTGTGTTTAGCACATGGAGTTTTCAGGTAACATTGCTGTAATTATTTCTAATTCATTTTCAACCCTTTGAGACCGAATGCCGCAGGAGTGTACCACTGGAATGAGACTTTTCGTGTGATGACACTTTGCACGCACAATATTGTGCAGTTCTTGGAAAGGAATTCAAGGATACGCGCTTTATGATACGGAACTGTCTGCAGCAAAGCGTGAAAAAATGTACATCTAAACAACTTTAAGCCAGCCACTTTTTCAGCTCCAGAACATTTCTATCAGGCTAAGGAATTTATTCGCAGGGACGATGAAAGCTGCACTTTTCGGGCAATGTAAAAATTTATGTACCCCTGGTACATGGGGCAAGCACAGCGTTTGCCGTCTACGCTTGAAAAATGTATTTCGATGTATATTCAGACCATTAGGTATCAGTTTCACTTGTCAATACATAGGATATATGAATCGATGCATATTTCTACATGTCTACTGGTATCATTATCAATGTCGTTTTACATATTTTTTTTAACTAATGTGTTACTTGCCTACAGTAATCCGTTGTTAAACTTCAAAACTGGTTTTGAAAATTCTGATCGTAAGGGAACAATTACAATGCTACGCTAATTCCCACTGAAACGCATGTCAAAGCCTCAGATTCTGTCTATGTGCTTATAATCGTGCAACAAGTGGTTTAGTTCACTGCATTTTAATAATATGGCACCATAAATTGCTGTGTGTACGTCACAGTAAGTAAAACTTGACGACACTTTCTTTGTATGCAAAATGTTTAAATTTAGTATGGAACAGTTTTCAGAGAAAAGTGGAAAGCAGAATTTGAATGATCTGTTTTAGTACCCACGAGGAATAAATTCGACGTTTCGCGTTTATTGAAAAGGCGGCACACTTAACATGACAACAATAAAAACTGCAGAGGTGAAAACAAAAGCTAACACATAAACAACAGGACACAGCACATTACACCGAAGTATGCAGAAAGCTACACAACGTACGGATAACACCCAGGAGTGTTCCACATATAAAACGACAAACTAAGGGTGCATGTCGACCAAAATACGAATGACGAGGTCTCTGGAATCAAAAACGCAGCCAAGATTTTCTCATTATCAGTGATATCCGGGTTCATTTTAAAATTCAGATAATTTTTAAATCAATTTAAATTCACGGTGCCTAAATGCATGCCATCAAAAACCGGCATCGCAAGTAGTGAGGTACTGCATGTTTGCGCACTTCTCAACTCTGATAATTGGACTTCTCTTAAGATGACCGGAAAGGGTCGAAAAGTGTTGCAAGTTGTTATATTTTAATAAAAATAGAGTCGTGCCAAGTGAAAAGATGGCTGTATTTTTTGTTCACACTTGTTGCTAAAAACGCGACGGAATGTCACTTCCGAAGATGTGTACATGCATAATATTTATGACCTCTCTTCTTATCAAATTTCCCATGCCTAGCTCCAGCGATTCATTAGTTTTAATTTGATTCATACAATTGTGACAACAACAATTACTGGAGAAAAAATACCGTCGGTCACAACTAAGAATATTTGTTGCTTACAACATGTTTCGGCCGAAACATATTTGCACCAAGTAAGTCAAATATATAAAAAACATTGCTAGGTGTGATTGATGGTATTTTTCTCCAGTAGTTGATCCATTAGTTATCAAGTTGATAGATATATAGTATTTTCGCACGGTTGCCATCTCGTTGTTTTACATTCTTTAAAAACGTTACGTCAAGGACAGTTTCATATTCTTTCAAGTTAGGTTACCCTACATCATGTCAGGACCTAAAGTCTGCGTCAAGACCGACGCTGCGACTTAAATTTTTGCGGCGCGTCTACAAAGATTTCAGTACTGGCTGTAAGAAATCATAAAGTATGGCTTTGGCATGCCTCCCAACTGCGAAATGTTAGTACTAACTTTTTTAATTTCGGTCAACTGGTCCAGAAGTTTGGGGACCACAGAAGCCTACTTCTGTCTATATAGAAAGAACAGGGGGCTAAAATTGCAGAGTGCGTCAGAATTTCCCCTACCCTTTTATTTTAATTTGGAAATCGGGAAGAGAAGTGAAGCTGACGAAATATTAAAGAAAATTATGATAGCAAAAATGATATATAAAGCATAATTTATATTACGTGTTATTTATTACTTTTCAATAATATCAGTTTGGACGAAGTCATGTACTAAGAACAGAATAGGGCGTCTGCATGACCTGTGAGGTAGCCGGCGTAACGCTGCTGGTGTTTTTTAGCAAACGCACTGTGTAGCACCTCTTTCAACTCTCAGATCATCTGATAACGTTACCGAGATAGATCTTATAGATCTTATTTCATGACTTCTTACAACGCGTTATCACAAGATCGGGACTTCTTGGAAGCCATCCGGAGTTTCGGCGAGAGAGCTTGAACCACGGCCTACCCACTTGTGATGGAAAACTTCACTGAGGTATTTTCATACTAATATTGCGTAATTATCAGTTGCTCCGTCCTACTGAACACAAGCTTTATCAGTAAGATTCATGTGTTCGATATGTACCACCAACCAACCTCTCGACATGGACAAATAAGCGCGTTGGTTCATTGGACCCTGAAAGAAGTTTTGACCAAACATATGTCCGGCTGATATTCTTGTCCGTATCACAACATGGAGTGGATTGCGCTGTAATTCTTCGTGCAAAAGTGGATTTCCTTTACTCCATAAATTAAAGTTTCTGCTTTTTCAAGTGCGATATGTCACACATTCATCGGCAAAAATAACATGAAAGTTTTTCGGAGTTTTGGTGAAAACTTCAAGGAATGTGGCAAGCGCGTCCTGTCTCTTTTGCAGGCAATTATCACTCAGCGCGTTATCAAATGTTGGTCGAAATTCTTTGCAGCCAAGACCAGTTTTACTACCCTTTCGCATTGACGCTTCCACTAACATAATGTTCCAAGGAGCCTTTCCGGAGCGTCTCTTTCGGCGACCTGAACAGAAGTGCTGCAACATTGGCACTTTTTCCGTGACGTCTGGACGACTTTTCAAACTTTGTCCTGTCTTTGACATTGCCCCTCGAAAAAATATTTTTCTTTTCCAACTTGACATGTTCATTTTGAGAGGCGAGACTTGGTTGAATCTTGACTGAAAGCCATCTCTGAGGACGAGGAGTTTGTTCCCAGGGTCTAATCTGTTATGCAACCATGTGTTCATATGTGCATGCCTAATGTAAGCAACAACCGGACCGGAGGGATGCAGGTACGCTTCATCGTCTCCGTCATTTCACTGCTATCGAAACGGTTAATTTTCGGTCAGGCTTAAGAGCTTTTCCCAGCTGAATGAAGCCAACAAATGAATTATAATGATAAGCTAAATACAATTTGCTTTTAAAAATATATACTGACGTTCTGCCCGTTATGTTCTTCGTTTATGAAGCCGGCTTAATGATATACACAATATTAGCCTTTCCTTAGCCCTACAACAGGATATATATATATATATATATATATATATATATATATATATATATAGTATCATAACACGTCTGTATATATCAACCGCCTAGTACATCGGATCAAGCTGAGGAAATGCTATATATAATGATGATTACCGCCGTAATCTATTATATTTTAGCAAGTTTTAGGTCGGTGTGTGAACTCCCTGAAGATGGCAAATTTATATGCCGAAACACGTAGGAGTAATGACAGGCTGTAATACCGTGTGTATTATAAGTGCCTTTAGTTGGTCTCATAAATGAACAATTTAATTAAATTGCACGGAATGCTAATTTTAAGGTGGTCTGTTGATTGGTTTCGGCAGCGTGACGGATTACGTGCGTGCGATTGCAATTAAATTTAACAGCTGCTAAACGCAGGCCAGTGTCCTCCACCACCTGGTCGGCCCTCTTTGTGATTAGGCGTATCACTTGATCATACTATAAAGCCTGCTAAGTTACTATTAGCACTGGCACTGTGTCATCATTTTCTAGATAACACATGACACGAGATATCTGCCCATGATACTCCTATCTCTTGCCCTCTTCAGAGCAACGCAGATAACTGGTTTCATAACGCTCATAAATGCTTCACTATCGCATGTAGGACAATGTACTGGTAGAGAACGTGACGCCAGAGACTCAAAGCTACGAGTATTTTTCAATCTGGGAGCCAAGATTTTCTTTATTTGTAGACCTTTCTTTATTTTTAGAACTATCCTTATCCTTTCGAGTGGATACTTGCTACGGTTGGAGTTATTGTACCACGAGATTATTAAATACACCCGGCCGACGGCCTATCCTTTCTTACATACATTCAACTGAGGAGATGGGACCTCTTAGGATACTACTGTCTTCGAACTGTCGATAAAAAGGAACACAAAATTTACTTGATGTGAAGGTTTAACCTTTTAAAGCCTTGCGGTAACTTTACATAACACCAAGTTTAACATTAAAACATTCTACGTGGTGCCCACATTGCGTTTATGTGTTTTGTACGGATCTCAGAACAAACAGCAACTGTTGCCTTATAAAGCATTAAGAGACTGGTTTTTATAACCGAAGTGGAGAGTGTTTACAGCGCGGTACGTGCTGAGTCCTTATATAAAACAGATACGCTTCATCTTTAAAGGGTTAATGTGTTCCATGTCCGTGCACTATATTATACAAAAACACTAATCACCAACAAATGCACAAAGAGAGTTTTATCATCAATCGTAACACACTCCTACATGTTTCGACCCTGCTGGGTCATCTTCAGGGCAGGCCGGGACCGCAAAAAGTTCACGCCTCCAGTACACAGTACACAGTCAACAGCACATTCTCACTCAACTATAAAGTGCAACCTTAGTGTAACGATAACAAAAAAAGTTCTCCCTGAAGATGACCCAGCAGGGTCGAAACATGTAGGAGTGTGTTACGATTGATGATAAAACTCTCTTTGTGCATTTGTTGGTGATTAGTGTTTTTGATGTGAAGGTATTTAAAGTTTCAACAGAATTGCAGCATGTAAACAAAGCAATTAATACACGTGTACCCTATCCCTCAAATACGCAGATACACATAATCGAAGGTAATTCCATTGCTGAACTGGAGGTCCTAATAAATTTCACGACAACATTATTCCTTGCTGTGCGACACCATGGAAGTTCGTATCTCTCCACTAACAAACCGTGGGCTGTGACAATTAGAAATAAAAAGCCCCAAAACTGAGGCCTTCTTTCTTTGGAACAGCCTATCTCTTCCATCTGCAAGGGTAAACCAGCCCCCCTTGAAAAAGGAATCGATAGGCTGTTCCGAAACGTCGGTAAACAACTACCAACATATGCTATGTAACACCTCAGAAGAGCGAAAGCCTCAATTACACCGTGGCAGGAGCATGAAATCTCACGCAGAAATTCTCGGACCTGTAAAATTAATGTTTTAGAGAAGGAAGTAATTTTAACAGAAAGTGTTAAAACGGTAATTTGTACATTAAAACAAAGGACAAAGTGCAAGCAGGCTATGTCTGAAGTTCCCAAAAATATAAATCTCACAATGTTACCACATTAAAACTTTCATAAATACACTTGGACTTGTCCTGCGGGGAAGATTCGTAATCACACTGATCACATCTTCATAGACAGAGATGACATTCAGGTGCACCTCATATCCGATCTTTCACAGGAGCCGACTGTCACACTGTTTGCCATCTGGCAGCTGCAGACGGTCAGGAGACTGTTAACAAGTACAGGGGACACACAGTACATTAACATTTAGGGATGCAATCCGAAGAAACTCAAAGATGTGAAAGCTGGAGAGAAGTATTAGGTTAAGATCCCATACAGGTTTGTAGGTTTAGAGTGTGTTAGAGCGGCGACATAAGTAGGATTTGGGAAAGTATTAGCGGGAGTACTGAAGTCTCATTTAAAAGCAGTCCAGATAATTTCGAAAGGAAGCATCATGAAATATGCTTTGCTGAAGCATGTTCAAAAAGTTTCAATTAAAGGAAGCAGGCTAAATTGTAGTTACAGGATCCAAGCCAAATTGACCCTTTAAAGACGAAGCGTATCTGTTTTATATAAGGACTCAGTGCGTTCCGCGCTGTAAACACTCTCCACTTCGGTTATAAAAACCAATCTCTTAATGTTTTATAAGGCAAAAGCTGCTGTTTGTTCTGAGATCCGTACAAAACACATAAACGCAATGTGGGCACCACGTACGATTTTTTAATGTTAAACCTGGTCGTACGTAAAGTTACCGCTAGGCTTTAAAAGGTTAATGGACATAGTCCTAATCTAAACAGTGAAAGACATGAGGCTAGTAGACATTCCAGGAACAAAAGGAAGGAATAGTTGAAAGGTAAAACTAATGAGCTTAAAGACATGTACAGTGGCATAAATGAATTTAAGAAGTGTTACCAGAATAGAACTAGACTGGTAGAATATCAGAAGGGTCATATGCTAGCAAATCCTCACAAAATTTAGAACAGCTGGAAAAATTACTTCTGTGAGTTATTGAATGCACGTGACGATAACGATGTTAGAAAGACTGAAGTACGAAAAGCTGAGCTACTATTGCCAGAGCCTAGTGTCTTTGATACTTAGATGGCCATACGCAACTCGAAAGATATACATAACCAGACATAGATCAAATTCCAGGTGAACTGATTGAAGCAGGTGGTAGAATAAGACGTTCTGAGATCCATAAACTGATTAGTTACATTTGGAATGAGCAAGAAGTGCTCCAGCAGCAGAAGGCGTCACCTATGTACATTCGTATAAAAAAGATGACGAAACGAACTGTAGTAATTATCGAGTCATATCTTCTTCTTCTTTGGCATACGGTCCTTGTAATTTAACCAGTGCCTCCATCGAGTCATATCACTGTTACCAACTATATACAAAATTTTAACCAACGTCCTTCTGTTAAGTTTAATTCCATATACAGAAGAATTTTGAGGCAACAGGCCAACTACTGACCTGACAACATTCGCCAAATATTTGAGAAAAAATGACAATGCAGTGGGGGGCAGTACGTCATCTGTTTATATATAGACTGCAAGCAAGATATGATTCAGCTGGGTGGGAGACTATTTATAATATTGTTCTTGAGTTTTGCATACGCATGAAACTAGTTACGTTAATCAAAATGTGTTTGAATGAAGCCTACACTAACTTCTGTGTAGGTAGATATGTCTGATATATTTCCTATTAAGAATAATCTGAAAGAAAGGGATGCTTTATCGCCATTGCTTTTCAACTTTACTTTAAAATATGCCACTGGGAAGATTCAAGCAAATGAAGAGGGGTTGAAATTAAATGGGAAATATTAGATTCTGGTCTGAGGCGATGATCTTAGCTTATTGCGCGAAAATACAAATTATATATGTATAGAGCTTGATTCGTCGCTAGGCAGTAGGTTAGTTTACTAGGAAATGCTGAGAATGGTAAGTACATGATCATAGGTATAAGTATAACTATAATATAACGATAATAACTATAACATAAATATGAAGATAAGTGTAATTAATATATTCTCAAAAAATGTGTCAAGGTTCAGATAGTTTGCAGCGACACTAACAAATAAAAATTGTGCACATCAAGAAATTAAAATCAGATTACATTCAAAGAATGCCTGTTACCACTCGGTCCAGCATCCTTCGTCTTCCCTTTTTCTATCTAAAAACATAACAATTAAAACATACAGCACTATAATTGTGCCTGTTTTTCGGGCGTGAACCCGGTCTCTTACAGTCAGAGCAGAACGCAGGGTAAGGGCTTTCGAGAATGAGGTGCTGAAGACGACATTGAGTGTAAGTAGAAGGAAGCAGCAGGCAGTAGGAGAGCATCGCATACTTAACATCTTCATTGTTTGTGCCCCTGACCAAATGACACAGCGGTGATCAGATCAAGGAGGAAGAGGTGGGTGGGTCATGTAGCACGTATGAGGCAAAACAGAAATGCATTCAAGGTTTTGACTGAAAGTGACCACTATGAAGTCTTGGTGTAGATGAAAGAATAATATTAAATTGAGCCTTAAAATAGGATGGTAGGGCGCATACTGGTTTTGTCTGCATCAGGACAGGGACGAGTGGTGGGCTGCCGTTGTGAACGAGGTAATAAACCTTCCGGTTCCATGACATGCGGGGAATTTCTTGAGTAGTTGAAGAGCTGATGGCGTCTGAAGAAGGTCTGTGCTCCATGAAATTATTTATGTTTCAGTTTAGGAAACGTATGCACAGAATTAACAATTCATGCTCCTGCCTACAGATTTTCAATTTGTGAATGCTGACGTTTAAGGTTATGTTATGAGTAGTGCAAATCGGGTGGACCAGAAGATCAGGAATAGCCAATATGACAACTGGTAGTTTATAAATTTAATGTGTTCCATGTCCGTGCACTATATTACACAAAAAACATTAAACACCAACGAATGCACAAAGATTTATTTCGTCGATTATAACACAATCCTACATGTTTCGACCCTGCTGCTTCATCTTCAGGGAGAAACTTTCCGTTGTCGTTACACTAGGTTGCACTATACAGTTAACCGAGAATGTGCTGTTGACTGTGCACTGCGCCGTTTATGGAGGCGTGAACTCTCTGTGGTCTCGGCTTGTCTCCCTGAAGATGACCCAGCAGGGTCGAAACACGTAGGAGTGTGTTATAATTGACGAAATAACTCTTTGCGCATTCGTTGGTGTTTAATGTTTTTTGGTAGTTTATAGTTGATTGCTTCTCAGTTTAAGAAAGAACAGACAATGCACAGACATCGTTGTTGCATAATTGTTTCGCAACTCGTGAAGACTTACGGGAAAATACGTTGGACATAGAACGTATCTTTTCTTTTAACCTACAGTTTTTTCCAGCAACAGTTTTTCCTCCGGTCAAAGACCGGGATAACCCAGATTTCAGGCTTTCGCCTCGACGTTGATGAATTCTGCGCTCTTGTGGGATGTCACGCGACGTCATGTGGTAATTGTTTACCAACGTATCGGGACCGATACGTTCTCCCGAAACGTCGGTGAATAATTACCACACTGCGCCGCGTAACATGACAGAAGAGCGCAGATCTCATAACGTTCGGGATACTCGCAGAAACACTTCTGGATTTTCGTCGAAAGTGCCTGTTGCCGTCGTTCGATTTAAACTGCAATTAAATATGCCTACAAATTTTAGTAAAACTCGCCAATACCAAAATTCATGAATATCTATTCATCCTTTCTCGATCTGTTACGTACTGACAGACACAGCACTATGGCGTAGCTGCGCTGAACATCAACATTCTCCAAGTCACTATCTCCTGTCTACTCAAACTTTTTTGCTCGTGGCCCCCCTCTGAGCTTGATTTATCTGTGTGGCCCCCCTACCCTTCGTACACGCTGTTACTTATGAACAAAATTACTTTATTTCCACACTATTGATTAATATCTTAGAATACATTTATATTGCCTTTATTTAGAATATTATATTGTTTTTAAATACTCGTATTTTGTTTAGGTATAACACATTGTTTACTTACACAAGTAAGATTATTCTGTTAATAACCGGCATTATACTCAGTGTGCTCCTTCGGCATACTGAACATCTGCACGTTTTTGAATGTCCTGTCGCAGTGTGGTCAGTGACAAGCGAAGACCATCTCTCGTCATAACATGAACGTGCTTGCGTACCTTCGACAGCAAATGTAACCCAATCGAAACCAGACTGAACCAGAGAAGATGTGGGAAAAACAATAAAATACAAATTTAATGTGTTCCATGTCCGTGCACTCTATCATACGAAATAATAAACACTAACTAATGCACCAAAATATATGTAAACTTTATTCTTAAAACCTCCTACATGTTTCGACCCTGCTGGGCCATCTTCAGGGAGAATAGTCTTGATACGCTATGGTTGCGCTTATACAGTTAAGTGTGAATGTGCCCTAGGTTTTCTCCTCCGTTTGAGAGGTATCGTGCACTGTCCGCAGTCTGGGCATGCCCCAGTCTGGGCATGCCCAGACTGCGGGCATGCCCAGCAGGGTCGAAACATGTAGGAGGTTTTACGAATAAAGTTTATATATATTTTGGTGCATTAGTTTGTGTTTATTATTTCGAATAAAATGCAACTTTGCCTTCTGTGCTGCGGGGGATGCACGGAACAAGGAAACCTTTCATTCAGTTTTGAATATGAAACATTTTCCTCATGCACAGAAGCTTCGGTGGCCCACTCAAAGGTTACTGAGACCCCCTAATTTTTTGTCATTTTCCTGTGGCTCCTTAGAAACTTGGTGTGGCCCCCTGGTGGCCATAGCGCCCGCTTTGAGAACCACTGTACTAGACCACAAGACGTCTCGTCACACGTACTGATAGTCGGCAAGGGCCTTACATCTCAACAAAATTTGGCATTCACAAAGTAAAAATCTGAAGACAATAGCGCTTCGTTAGGGTCTGTGATTGTCATAACTGCATTCGTCGGAATTCGTGCATAAAAAGGACGGGTCAGGCGGGTCAACGCAACCATTGTCTGTGGTGAGTCGCAGCTGGTATGCTTCGGTAGTAAGGCCGCACACCTGCCAGCCAGAAACAAGGCGTATGTATGCTGCTGCATTAATCATTACGCAGGCGGAGGTGTGTCCACTCGCTTACAGTACGACGTGCGCTCTGGCCTTGTACAAATTATCCGACGGCGACCGTCGTAGTCTGACTGTCACCTGCGGCTGCAAACAACACGACGGTTATGAATAACTACGAGAAACTACGTTGTAACCAAAGCGATGGCAGCTAATTTCGCCGTTCGTGTCAATGAAAGTTGTGGCACGCATCTCCCATGACGTCACGGGTCACATGACGTCACAGCTGGTGCTGCTGAGGTGGCCGAGTGCTACGCAGTATAGTGCACGGAGCCGCCAAGCGGAGGGGACGGCGTGCAGGCAGTGTGTGATGACAGGGCATGAACATTTGCGGTCTGCATATACTACAGCACCTTGGCGGTAAGTTGTGTTTTATTCGCAGATTAGTGAAAACAAGCAGTATTTGTATTCGCCATTTCCAGTTTGAAACCGTGATGTTTGGTGATATATGTCACGGGTTTGGGAGACCGATCAGGGATCTGAGCGGAAAATGCATGTGTGTTTACTAAGAAGTGTTAATATCAGTGTTGATGACGGGGGGGGGCGGCCTGGTTTTATAATATTTTATGTCATCTTTCTTTCACATTTCCCTCCTGCCACATTCATGTGATTGGTGGCCGTTATGGTAGGATAATTTGAATGTGTGGTCGTTCCTTTAGGAACTGAAATAATGAGAACTAAGTAGTATGTGTTTTCAGTGCATGTTTTTAACTGTTTTTAATTTTAATACGCGATTGTACTTACAGTTTTAACTGTATTCGGCAGAGCAGACTGACTGCACCCGATTGTGGTAGGAACATGTGCGTTTGTTTATTACGAAGCTCGTACGCTTGTTTCGTCATTCAGTCGAATCGCAGTCCCGTTACAGTTGGGGATTCGATATTTTGTTAATTCAACACATTTAAGCATAGCGTTGACTATATGTACAACTTGCTTAGCTGTAATGAATTACTTTTTTACGTAGGTGATGTAAATTATGCCTTTTGTGTGATTCTGGTGACAAATTGCGACGATTTCGACGGGCCGGATTGGGCGACCGAAGAATCGGAATTTGATTTCCTGCGGGGGGCAAAGATTGTCCACTTTTGCAAAGTGACCCGACCGGCTCTGGGACTTATGCAGTATTCTATCCGGTAGTGGAGACTATCCCTGACGCTAAAGCGGCCGGTGCGTGAAGCTGTACTTGTTGCCATCTAATTCGAAAGTTCAGGAGTGGAGCTATGCATCTGCTTAACATATAACACCATGACTTGCAGTTTTTAAAGCACAAGGATAGCTTTTACCTTTTAACTTTAGGAAGACTTCAATAATACGTATTAAGCGATTGGTCTTTGTAATTGAGACGCGGTGTGTTTACTGTGAGGCATGAACTGATTTTTTTTTATTTCTGTAGATTTAAAGCGTTAAGGGTGTGAATGTTGTAAGACTCAGACCATCGGGATCGTTAGAGGTTTTCCGGAAGAGAGGAAGAACAGTGCGGTGTGCTGCTGATGAAAACCTAACTTGCTATTGAAACCACATGTCACCCACATTTACAGTAATTGTGTAGAAGGATGTAGGTTTTTCACTGCGGTGAAGATCCGTATTATGGTCTTACGGGCTTTGACGTGTACTCTGGTGCGTGGGTACCAACGTTTTAACCCTGAAAACAGAGACAGTATGTTCCTTCGACACCGAGGTCTCCGTGAACTACTTAACCTTTTAAAGCCTAGCAGTAACTTTACATACCACCAGGTTTAACATTAAAAAATTCTACGTGGTGCCCACATTGCGTTTATGTGTTTTTTACGGATCTCAGAACAAACAGCAACTTTTGCCTTATAAAACAGTAAGAGACTGGTTTTTATAACCGAAGTGGAGAGTGTTTACAGCGCGGTGCGCACTGAGTCCTTATATAAAACAGACACGCTTCGTCTTTAAAGGGTTAATGTTGTAACTTATAAGACTAACTAACTAACTAACTAACTAACTAACTAACTCCATGGAGCAGAGGCCTTCTTGAGAAGCTAACGGTTTCTCAGCTAGTCAAGAAATTCCCCGCATTTTATTGAACCCGAAGGTTCATTACCGCATTCACAAGAGCCCGCCACCTGTCCCTATCCTGAGCCAGCTCAATCCAGTTCATGTCCTCCCATCCCACTTCCCGAATATCCATCTTAATATTATCCTCCCATCTACGCCTGGGTCTCCCAAGTGGTCGCCTTCCCTCGGGTCTCCCCACCAAAATCCGGTATGCACCTCTCTCCTCCCCCATACGTGCCACATGCCTCGCCCATCTCAGTCTTCTCGATTTGATTACCCGAATAATATTTGGTGATGAGTACAGGTCATTAAGTTCCTCGCTACGTAGTCTTCTCCAATCCCCTGTCGCCTCGTCCCTCTTAGGCCCAAACATCCTCCTCAGCACCCTATTCTCGAACACCCTCAGTCTTTGTTCCTCCCTCAGTGTGAGAGACCAAGTTTCGCATCCATACAGAACAACAGGTAAAATTATAGTTCTGTATACCCTAATCTTTGTGTTTTTGGATAGCAACCTGGAAGACAAAAGATTCTGCACCGAATGATAGTAAGCATTCCCCGACTTCAATCTGCTCTTAATTTCTTCATGAATGGAGTTTCGATTCGTTAGGGTTGCTCCCAAATATTTGAATTCTTCCACCCTTTAACTTATAAGACTAAAATTTAAAAATGATGTAGCTGTCAGATCGCTCGTGTTCATGAACCAAACATAGTGACATTATTAAAATGTTGTTGTTTGCTTATATAATGACACTGTTTCAACTTCCGCAGCTTTATCATCTATTGAAGTGGGAAGTTTATTGTGAATTGCGTAGTTGAAGGTAGGTCTGTTCATTCCTGCGATGATACTGAGAAAAACCACGAACCCCCCTCCCCTCCCCTCCCCCTTCCCACAATCCAGTTACAATAAGCTGTAACCGGAGAGGGGGCCGAACCTGACATATCCTGAATTCAGGTGTAGAACCTGGTGCTGTGCGAGCCCGCGTAGTTGCTCAGGAAACACGAGACAGGAAAACTGAAATGAGTTTGCTGTTTTGTGCGGGAGAGTACTTGGTCTCTGCATCCAAGAGCGAAAGGTGGCACTACTTCGAGGGCGTCTGATATTGAAGTGACTGAGGAGAAGATTGGGGCAAGGTGAGAGGAAGTAACAGGGGGATGGAGAAAAAATGCATAATGAGGAGCTTCATGATTTGTATTCATGTTATAACATTAGGGTGTTCAAATGAAATAGCATCAGATTGAAAGGACATGTGGCATGCACAGGGAGGTATGAAATGCGTACAAAATGTTATTCGGTGGAATGATACCACTTGACAGACCGTTTGAAATCTTAAAATGGGTCGTATGTAAGTTGTGAGGGTATTATTGTGGTGTAGCCAGGACCGACTCGCGCAGGGTAGGGTTCAGTGTCGCAGGGGCGCACCCAAGAGGGGGGTGCCGAACTGCAGCCCCCCCTCCATAAATCACAGCTTAAAAAACATTTTGAAGACACTTTGATATCGACCGTTCTACGTGATTTCCCTTCATTCGAAATCAGCCACTGAAATCGGCTGATGACTAGCACATTAGAGTTACGAAAAATAAAATAAAAACTTATTATGTGTTAGATGGAATTAGAAAACGAAGAAGATTGGACTTTGTGATTTTAATTGGGTGAGTGAATCATGGAACATGTAGGGGTGTATGTATCTAAATGCAGTTGCAAATAGTGTTATGTTAGCGTTACACTTACGTGACTTTCATGACACACTTTTTAAAATCAAGCATAAGTTATATATAGCTTCTGGGTCCGCCCCTCCATTGAAAAATTCTGGGTGCGCACGTGCAGTGCCAGGCTTATTTGTATAGGGCAGTGGACTTTCGCGCTAGATGAAGGGGGGGGGGGGCTGTGTTTAATGACCAGCTGAAAAATCACGTTTTCAAGAAAGGTGCTGTTTAGCATGGAGCTGGTTACAGCTCGTCATTTCGTGTCGATTAAGTTGAATGACTTCAAAGGACGGTCGTAGCACAGTGCGGCGAGAGGGACCACAACATTCGAAGGGTCATATCCTGCTTCATTAGTTTTACACAGAATTCTGATTTGCGTTCTTTGCGATTTATAAACGTATCTGTGCAGCGGCTTATTAACCCTTTAAAGACGAAACGTGTGTGTTATACGTAAACACTCTCCACCCCTGTCGTAAAAGAAACAGTCAAAGGCATATTTTTTGTTTGTTCTGAGATCCGTTCACAACACATAAACGCAATGTGAGCACCATGTCAAATTTTTTTATGTTAAACCTGGTGGTACGTAAAATAACCCCTAAACATGACACATTCCATTTATGACCTTCAGGGCAGTGAACCCTGTTATGGGTCAATATGGTTGAAAATCGGAATTGCCAGGCAACTTTTAGTAGAAGTTGCCGTTATGGAATTTTAAAGAAACCTGTTGAGTGGTCTAGGGGCTAATGACTTCTACACAAGCGTTCCCCCGCCGTTTCTAGTTTGTATATGGCTCCGTATAATGTAATAAGACGTGTGTCGCCGTGTGTGTGTGTGTGCGCGCGCGCGCGCGTGTGTGTGTGTGTGAAGGACAAGAGGTTCCTTATCAGTTTACGCTGTCAGTATGACGAAGCAGCACGTGGTGAAGGCGCTAAGGTGACGTGGAGGTAAAGCTCCCCTGCATTTGTGCAGATCGTTGGTCAGTCTCACGCCGGGACCGCTTTAGGGCGCGACTTAGAAGCGCGACTTAGCGAACCATTTGTTACAATCGGCGTATTTCCACGCAGAAGCGCTTCAGAAACTGAAACGCTACAAACGCTACCGGTCGCTTGTCCCTGCTACCAGGAGCGCCACAACTCTGACGCGCCACAGCTAGCGGTACATTGTCGCTTATGATGCCGTTTCCACGAGCGTATTCAGTGGCGCTACTCCTTCGAACAGTCCTACATCCGAGTGGTCTGCTGTTCATTCTGAGGGCATTTACTTCAACATAATGCATCATAACTTTGATACAGAGCTTTTTATTGCCGAAATATAATTTCTGATATGCTGGAGCAGTCCGTCGAAGGATACGATTGACGTATGGAAATAGTTTAAAAATTTACTTTCATTATTTCTTAGCTCGTTGAAGGCAATATAAAACATGCCACGTTCCTGTCTTGAATTGAGTAGGGGACGTATCCAGAATTTATGCTTCCTTTTCTTCTTCTTTAATATCTTGTGCAGTAACACAAGAAAGACAACTTCCTCTTCGAACTCCATTTCAAAACTGGAACTGAACTGGGAAACGAGGGTTGCTACTGAGGTCGCTGAAGCGCCACAAACACGCTCGTGTCAAACGGCCAGGCGAACGAATCCCCCCAATACCGCATAGGAAGCTGGGTGAACACCGGACGTGATCGGTGGCGGAGACACACCCCTTCACGCACAAAGGCACCTTTCTCAACCGGTAATCGAACTGCGGCCGTAGTCCCTCGCTTCACAGACTGAGGTGTCCGTTATCTGCGTTTTATAATAGATAAATGTAGCCAGAGAGGTAGAAATTCAAGGTAGAAATATGATGGATGACACCTGATACTTCATACCTCTGTTACCCGTGGATTCACAAGGAGTGTTCACAAGCTGATACGATGCTGTAATCTGTACCCATAAGTGTCCATGGCTCATGCTGCTGTCAGCTCTTCACCCAGCAACAGGGGCCATGTTCTCACTCTCTAAACCGAGTTCGGAACTGAAGTCAGGCTGCCGTAGGTGATCATCCCTCTTAAGTCTGTCTTTTAGTTTATCAGCTAGTCCCTGTCTTGGGCCCACGAATCCGGTCCAATCTCTTGCACGTTAGTCGCTCAATAGCCGTTTCAATATTTATGTTAGCGTTCAGACCCGTGACAATTGGGTCGCTGTCATGGCGGCATGGCGTTTGCTGAGGTTGGGGAACGAGGAATGGCCTCCAGTGTAGAGGGTATATTCGAAGATAATGAATAAGCAGGAGATGGCAGCCGAGAAGGGGTGGTCCTCCAGCTTGGGGGTTCGGCGAGGTGCTAACAACTCCTTCCCGTAAAAAACGCCATGTTACGAACCATTCACAAATGGCTTCGGGCTTGGACTGATTCGTTGATACGACGTAAGCAATGGAAAAAGGGCATGATATGCCGCGCGTGGAACGTGACGAGCCGGTGTATGCTTGGGCCACCTGTGACAGTGGCCACGGAAATAGCGAGGTATAAAGTGGATCTTAAAAGAAGTGGGATGGAGGAACATGGACTAGATTGATCTGGCTCAGGATAGGGAAAGGTGGCGGGCTCTGGTGAAGGCGGTAATAAACTTTCGGGTTCCACAAAGTGTGGGGAATTTCTTGCCTAACTGAGGACATGTTGGCTTCTCTGGAAGGACTGTGCTGCATGCAGTTAGTTAAAGCGTCCAGACCAGCTCTGGGGCCAACCCAGCTTTCTGTTTAATGGGTACCGGGATCGCTTTTCTGGGAGGTAAGGCGGCTGGGACGTGAGGCTGACCACTTACCTGCATATAGTGCCAAAGTTAAAAATGAGTGTAGCTACTCCTCCTTTCCCCTTTGTGCCTTCTTTACGCATACAGACAACTCCATTTTAGCTTTATCCACCCCCTTACGACTAGGTTTTCCAGGCGGCCTCTTTCCTTCAGGTTTTCCATCTAAAATTCCTAAGGTCACGTGTTCTTCTCGTGTATCGAACTCAGAATGTTTCCCTGTCCACTCCCTGCTGGTTAGAATTGTTCCATCCCTTTAAATATTGCCTCAAATACATTCCGCTTGTAGCGGGCACCAGAGCAGTTTGACTGCGGGAACCGAGGGAAGTGCGTGGAAGTGAACTTGTTAAAGCCGAAGGTACCAAAGAACTGGGTCGGAACCTTGCAGGTTCCTGTAAAATATTTACGTTCCTTTGAGCGGAAAGCTATGCCACATAACATGAACTGACTTCGCGTTTAGAGCCCTTATATAACATGCCGTTATTTTAAAATGTGTGCTCTTTTCTTATCGTCACACAAACGCTGTAGATTAGGTTATACAAAGCAGTTGCTTTTTATAGCTATAAAACTCGGTCTGTTATTCTGAATGAGGAACGTAAAGTCGAGGCGTTGGAAAATAATTTGGATACACGAAGGTGAAATGAGCAGTTTCTGTGTGCTTTGTACAGGTCACCTAGTCCACTTGGCAGTGGCATTCATAAGGCCCCCACGGACTCCGCGCAGCGTGGGTCCCGTCGGTCAGGGGCCCGCAAGTTTACAGCATACAGACATTTGTTCGGGCTTGTTTCGAAAAGATCCCGTTCTGACGAAAGGCAGTATTCTAGATCCGTGTTATGAGATCTGGGAGTAGCCGCTGCTAATCATAGGAGGTGCCAAGTATTAGTTTGGGGGGCCCCCCCCCCCCCCATCGACACTGCTGGTTGTTAGGATAGTGAAATGCAGGCTGGTTCATTGAGCTGGACTTGCGAAGCTAGAACGGTGGTGCTGGGCACTGTCGGCCGATTTCTTATTTATACCTGGTGAATTCGTTCATTATGCATCAATATCAGATGTGAATTATTGTGTCACGTGGTCGCCATATTTGCTTTTCAGTCCTTTAACAAACACCTGTAGAAACCAAAATGAAGTGACGTCAATCTCCCTTCTGCGTCAGACGATCGGATGGGACCGAACATCGGGTGATACCACTGCCGCGTATTCAGGTGGTTCCGGGTTCAAATCTCGGCCTTAGTGTTTTTTTCCCGCCCCTCGTGATATGCTGGAATAGTGTCTGAAATTTGGCCATGGCTGTTCCCTTCAGCCTTTGACGCTGTATAATTAAGCTGTTGACATCGACTCTAAATAAACTATAAATAGTGACGTCGCATTGATGGTCCGCAGAGTGGGGTAGCTTGAAGCGGTATGACGTCGACACAGATTTTTCACGACTATACTTCGCTTGGTACAAAGGTTAATGGAACGTACATGGATGCGCTGCTGTAATCCCACTTTTCTGAGGTTAGTATCGCTGCCCGTTACATGTCAGAACGCTGAAACAGTCCCTCAGATATGAGATCCAAATCCTTTGACGCTGGATTTGTCACACGGCCTCCACCTACGTAGCACGGTACAAGTACGCATTGCATAACGGTGTAGGCGCGTGCGCTGTTAGTGTACTGCCGTATTTCGTGAATGTTATTTGTTCTGTCTCGTAAATGGCGCGTAAATCTTGACTGGAAGCAGACCCCCGTTAAGTGTATTTGAAATTTGTCGTGCAACGTTCCAGACCACAAACACATTACGGTTGAAATTGTACGTACGAACTATAAACAAATAAATACATAACGAAATTCGGCGATTTTACCGTGTGTTCGGAAGACCATCAATCTAAGTTCAACAGACGCAGCATGTGGATGCGGTAGGGTGTCGTTACGTTTTTGGTTGGGCTGATCAGCATGTTTGTCTTTGATCGTTTGAAAACTTCTAGTGGGTGTATGTCACCCACTTGAGTCTCCGCCCCTGCCCACGGGCCTGGGTCAGTCTTACGTCCCGGCCGCTTTACTCGTGAGGAAAGAGCCGCTAGCATCCATTTAACAAAAAGCTTGTTGGATCCCGGTGCTGGTTTGGACGCTGTGGAGAAGAGAAAAGTCTCTGCTTCTGTCAAGAATCGAACCCCAATTCCCAAGTCATCCAGCGCGGAGTGTAGTCCGTGTACAGACGGAGCTGACCCAGCTACCACAATATAATTCCCAGAAGCGAATCCAGTACGCTTTGTTACAAGAGCAGGCGTATAATATTCCTTGGAAGACGTGAGGGTAAATTTATTAGTATGGAGAAGACAGAAGAACCCTTCTTCGAGCCGTGGAAAAATTAATGCTTGTAGATAGGGTCTTCCATAGCCGGAAGATGAGAAGTGCGGTGGTGGGTGAAACGTATCGAGTCGTTTGTAACAGCTGCGCATGTGCATGTGCCAGTAACTCGGCGCATTTACACTGTCCTTACTGCACAAGAAGGGAGAGAGTGAGTGAGTGAGTGAGTGAGTGAGTGAATGAATGAATGAATGCAGTGGATGGATTTACGAACGAGTGAATTAACCCTTTAAAGACGAAGCGTATCTGTTTTATATAAGGACTCAGTGCGTACCGCGCTGTAAACACTCTCCACTTCGGTTATAAAACCAATCTCTTAATGTTTTATAAGGCAAAATGTTGCTGTTTGTTCTGAGATCCGTACAAAACACATAAACGCAATGTGGGCACCACGTAGAATTTTTTAATGTTAAACCTGGTCATATGTAAAGTTACCGCTAGGCTTTAAAAGGTTAATGAAGGAAGAAAGGAAGAAAACACGCGCGAAGGTTGTGACTTCAGGCCTGTAATGCGGAGCTGTGTAAGCCCTTGCTCACCCGAGTGTCATATAAATTGTTTATAAGGGGACGTTCCTACCCCTAAGTAAACAGACGCCGTCGTCATAACAAAGAGTAGCTGGTTTTCGGTAACAGTGGTACTTCGCCTGTTCTGTTGTTGACAGTGTTGTGATTCCTTTTAGCATTATGCGACGCATGTGACTTTCCGTTTCGAAAAGAATTCGAGACATATTAGCACTTTGCATTGATGCCTTAAATACGGTATTGCTTGCAGTGTGCAAAAAGTCTTGCACATTTCGTAGTGTCATTACGCCACCCCTGCGGATGGCACTGTGGATAGATCTACGACCGCCGAAGCAAGCAGAGTAGTTTCAACACGTCGTATACAAAGTTTTGCCTACGAGAGAGCGAAAAGTCAAGACAGCTGTGTTTACGTGAGTGTGTAGGAATGTCAGCAGGAGAGGACATTGCGCAAGCTACATTGTTTCGCTGTGTTTGTTGTATTAAGTTTTCATGCTCTCACGCCCGGTGTTGCTCAGATGAGTAGTCTCCTGGTCTGGAGGATGTTTGTTCCGACGTTTCGGAGGGACATGCTGCTTCCATTATCAGGATGAGTTTGTTTCAGGAGGAGGCAGCAGCACGTTCCTCAGAAACGTCGGAACAGACATTATCCTGCACCGTGTAACAACCCATTTCCAATATTTGCAACGAAAACGGGTCTCACAATTAAATACAGCAGAATCTTTCCCTCTTGACACCCAGTCGGCCTAAGTGAAATTACGCGTGCTTTGCGTTGCATTAAATTTTATAAAGGCGTCATATTAACCTTTTAAAGCCTAGCGGTAACTTTACATAACACCGGGTTTAAGATTAAAAAATTCTACATGGTGCCCACATTGCGTTTATGTGTTTTTTACGGATCTCAGAACAAACAGCAACTTTGGCCTTATAAAACATTAACAGACTGGTTTTTATAACCGAAGTGCAAAGTGTTTACAGCGCGGTACGCACTGAGTCCTTATATAAAACAGATACGCTTCGTCTTTAAAGGGTTAACAAAAGTAGTGTTTCGGAGCAATTACGAGTAGGTTCCAACTGGTTCTTAACAAAAATATTGCCTGATGTTCACGGTTCCGACATGCGTTCGGCAGATTGGTGCGGTTCGGTGCCGAGCTTCGTATCCTCACATGCATACGCGTAACGTGGTTAATAACCATTGGGGGGGGGGGGACAACTGGACTATGATGGGCATTAGGACGTTTAATTTACGAAGGATTCAAGTTAGGAAGAAGGGGAAGATTGGTTGGAACCAGTCCTTAATATACGTACACCCCTTTCCCCACTGTCACACCGATTTTTTTTTATTTACCCCTCTTCAAATCAGCAGCCGAAAGAAAACTGTTCTTAGGTAGAAAAAAATATTGGAAGGACGTTTGCCTCCCTTGGGGGCCCCCCCTCCCCCAGGTTACGCCTGTTCTCACATGTATTGTATATATTACGTATGAGATTCTGTAGTTCCTGTTTTAGAGTGTTGAATATGACGCAAATACACTTATTAGCCTAACCTTTGTGTCATTCAGCTCTTCAGATTTCTACTTCAGGCCAGTATTTCTGGGCCACACACACTACGTTGTGACGCTGTCGCACTTTCCAGATACGAGTATAACTTAATAGCAGTGTTTGCCACGAAACGTCGTGTTCCTTAATTATAGCACCTTCCTGCCCTGTGTCTTCCGTAACCTGCGATGTGCAGGAATTCGTGTCTGATGCCGGAGCGTGTGTGAGGCGATTTCACTGATCCTTGAACAAGCTGTCATCAGGGGTGTGTCTCCGATATCTTTATCCCTTCGCTGGCTTTCGTGTTCTTCATATCGCCAGTGTTTACATTTGTTTCAGATCAAGGCTTTTCGAACGATATACAGGAATTTCTATACCCAGCTGAATTTGCCCTTCTTTCGTTATTAAACTTCGGCACTAGAATGAGGTGAATGATTGGTGTCACGGGCCGGTCGTTTTGTTTCCGGGGAAAGAGCTCACGATGACCATTGAATCGGAGACTGTAGGAGACCCACAGCCTATCTAGATGCGGTCACGATGAGACAAATGTCTGATCCTGCTGCATATACATGCACACGCTCCGACAGTAAAATATACGATGTTCTTCGTCATCAGCATCAGCAAGGTATATGCGATTCCAAACTTGTTCCGTCTTCATGGCTGTTGGTCTGTCACCTTTTCCTTCGTCGACCTACTTTTTTTCTGGACTTAATTCGTATACTAACCTGGGAATGCGTTATGTCATTCATCCGTAGGCGATTTGTGTCAATCTGCATCTATAATCCACCATAATTTCATTTAAAAATACAGTCGAGCCTGGTTATAACGACATCAGGTTAAGCCATACCTCGTATATAACGTCAAATGTTCTGTGGTACCAGTTAATTCCTCACTCTTATCCATAACATTATACTCCTCGGTTAGAACGACACAAAATATTCAGTCCCTTTTATGACGTTATAACCCAGTTCGACTGTATATATACATAGTCTCTTTCTTATTTTATTGTGTTATCATCATTTAAAAATATAAAGTTATCCAGTACTGTGGTTGATTAAATTAAGTAGGATGTGTTGAGTGGGGTATGTAGCACGCAACGTGCTGATGAGAACTGAGTGTCTTGTTTTCGTAAGAAACGGCTTGGGTGACCTGGACGTAAAGGGAGGTGGGGAGGGGATGTGGCGATAAAATTAAAATGTATTTTAGGGAAAGAGTGTGCGAAGACAGGGAGTAAGTTCAACCGGCTCAGGGTGTGGTCGACTTGCATCATATTTCAACAGTATTCAGATACACGGGTGAACGTACCACATAGCACGTTACTGCTTAGCGCAACTGTGACACAACGGCGCGTCATTAGGACCGCCGCTGATAAGGCAGTATCTGCAGATGATTATTCTATTGTTTCCAATTATCTCGCTCTATTTTGGAAAGTTGAAGTGGATATAACCGGTTTTGCCCAAAGATTAGGGCAGATTACTAATATCCTTTGGAAATGTGCAGAGTCGATGTACGTGGGAACAACAGAAACAAACCAAAATTACTTCCACAGAATGTTAAAAGCAGATTAAACTAACGAAATGCTTGCTATCATTCAGTTCCGAGTCTCGTGTCTTGGTGCATCGTTCTAAGGGAAGAGCACAGATTGTGTCTGGGAACAAGAAGCTAAGGAAAATGAACTAACCCCGAAATACAAAGTAACTGGTGGAACACAGAGAACTGTATAGTGTGGAGCCTTCTCCCATATACTGGACTGTACGTGTGGTAGAGACTGATATTATGGCGTTCTGCATTGTTACATTGTATTTTAGTCAGCCTTGAGATGGAGATAGGATTGTTCCGAAACGGCGGTGTGCTCTGTTTCAGTCCACTAAAATACTAATCGCAGTACAAACATAAAGGAAAAGTTTTCCCTGTCCGCGCCATGAAGGCATAGTGGGGGGAGAAAGATATATTTCCACTCATCATTAACCCATTGCAGGTGAGTGGTTAACTTCACGTCCCGGCCGCTTTACCCCCGGGAATGAATTCCGGTACCCATTGAATAGAAGGCTGGGTGGGCCCCAGAGTCGGTCTGTACGTTTTGGAGAAGAGAAAATGTTCTCACAAATAGTAAGACCAAAATATAGAACGAATTGGGTTTTAAGTTGTATATATCATAGTAGCTGAATATGGCAACTACAGAATTAAAAAAATTCGTGAACAAAAATATGTCCTGTGAGATGAAATGAACGTATGCCGACGGTTCAGAGGAACCCGTGGCCTCCATTATCACGGTAGATCATCTACACTTACCACGGAAGTAGGAAGTTCCTCCGAAACACCCGTACATATCGTACACATGTTGAACATTACACGCCGTCACCTTGCAGGAGACTGGCATGTTTGTAGTCGCCACCGGGATAACTTCTGATGTCGCATTGGCGAGTTGAGGTTGAAGGTAAAGTTCTCCTTGTCCACGCCATGAAGGCATATGGGGGAGCAGAGGTAGAGCTCCACTCGTTCTTAATCTCGGCACAGTAGTTAGCCTCACGCCTCGACCCCCGGTACCCATGGAATAGGAGGCTGGGCCCTAGAGTCGGTCTGCACGTTTTGGAGAAGAGAAAAATCTCTTGCCTCTACCGGGATTCGAATCCCGGACCTTCCATAACGTAGCGTAGTCGAATCCGGCTCCGACTTCAGCTTATCCTTGCAGAATTAGTTGTCTGTCGGAACAGAGCAGAGGGACACGTTGTTGCGAATCACAGTTACATTATTAGTTATGCATGCGTAGGCTGACGATCCGAACTAGCCGAGCTCGCGTGCAGGCAGACAACATGCATGTGAGAAATTGTACATCGGTGGCAGTCGCAGGCAGTTGCAGCGGTGCCCCCACATTGCCGTGGGAGTTTTACGCAGGTGCACCTTCCAGTAGCTCACATTTGGAAGGCAAACCGTACCCCCAGCTTATCCGTACTCCCCTGCCTAAGTACGGAAGCCCTGTGAGTCACTGGGTGCGCCGCGGTGTGGGATTCCAATTTCCGGAGGGGCGCATTCAGATAACGGAGTTGGTCTTCGCTAGCTAAAGGATTCCCTTGTCATGTGGAATCGAAAGCCGTTATCTAAGAAGAGTATGGACGAGTTTTATCCAGTACATGTGTGGGCATTTAAACTGAAAGAACAGAGTCTGAGCTATGTGGTGTTCACCCTTTCATGCGTGAAGTTGATACATGCAATACCTAATTCACGGAGCCGATCCCAGTGGCCGCGCGGCCTAAGGCGTGGGTGTGCGGCCGTTTGCAAGCTAGGATTGCGGGTTCGAATCCCGCCGGGCGCATGGGTGTCTGTTATGAGTGTTCTGTGTTGTCAGGTAGAGGTCTCTGCGTCGGGCCAAAGGAGTCTTGCCGGGTTTGGTATGCCTGAGTGTGATCGTGATGCCTCAACAATGAGGAGGCCCTGGCCCACTCGGGTTCTTGAGCAACTGGAGGGGGGGGGGGGGCAAATTTACGGAAAACAGGCCGTCTCGGTTATAAATATCAGTTGGTTAATTGCTGCTTACTGGGAGAATATCGCTCTCTGCGGGCAAAATATAGATTTATTTAACCTTTTAAAGCCTAGTGGTAACTTTACATACGACCAGGTTTAACATTAAAAAATTCTACGTGGTGCCCACATTGCGTTTATGTGTTTTGTACGGATCTCAGAACAAACAGCAACTTTTGCCTTATAAAACATTAAGAGAATGGTTTTTATAGCCGAAGTGGAGAGTGTTTACAGCGCGGTACGCACTGAGTCCTTATATAAAACAGATACGCTTCGTCTTTAAAGGGTTGACGTTATAGTAGGTGGTACGTATCGTTACCACTGTGATTCAGATATTTAATTAAATATTTATGTACGGGAGGCATTACTCTCTATACAATGCGAGCGAGAAGTGACGCTGTCCGTAATTAAACATTTATTGAAGGCTGTTACTGAACCAGTTCAACTGGATTCATACCAGGTCACATGTTTTGCAAAGGGGAGGCCTCCTCGTCAAACAAAAAGTCCTTTTATACGCTTTGTGTGACTACCTGATGATGGGCACGTAGATTGCCGAAACATGTTGCAGCTGTAGCATGAATATATTGAGTATATGACTATTCTACTAAGTGCCGTGTTACTCGGACCTTATACTAAATTACTGGATTCCCAATATAACGGGATGACGTTACCCAAAGAAGTCTTATCTTTATGTTCCCAACTGCACGGAAGATGCATAATATTAGATTTAGTACTGTGCGTGTAATGTATGGGGGTATGGGCCATACCGAGCCATGTGGCTGTAACACACAGTTTACGTGAACTCAAAATAAAGCGTTGCCGATTTTATCGAAAAAAATTTCGTTCGTAACCTCTACATAATACGTGAAGGTAAAGCTATCCCATAACATGCCTGGACAGGCCCTTAGGGCCCGAGGACGTTCTAGCCAGTCGACACATGAAGGTCGTAAGGTTGGCAGCCCTACACACTGGCCGCCGTTAACCGCCAGGAGATATACTTGGCACTCATTTCTGCTAGACGCCGAGTCGACCTCACGGTCATAGGACGGCCGAAAGTTAGTGAAAAATCTAAGTGACCTCTTCGGATACATAATACGTGTATACAGTAGTTGTATACACCATTAAAATATACTACTTCAACCTGATTTTTTTTCTCGAGAAGGATGAACATTTAGGGCCCTGATGAAAGAGAAAACAATTCATGTTTCTGTCGCCTGGGTTTCCCACCGCTTTGGCTGGTAGGTGGATACCGACGTGTCATAGGAGCATGAGCCTGCAGCCGCAAGTTCCAGCATGACACTGTAGACGGTTTTTCTATATTCATTATGAGACTGACTTCAGAAAACTATCTGTTGTTTTACGTGTCTTGCAGCCGTATAACGTTGAGAACCACTTTCGTATGGCCCTTCGGATTAACCCTTTAAAGACGAAGCGTATCTGTTTGATATAAGGACTCAGTGCGTACCGCGCTGTAAACACTCTCCATTCGGTTATAAAAACCAGTCTCTTAATGTTTTATAAGGCAAAAGTTGCTGTTTGTTCTGAGATCCGTACAAAACACATAAACGCAATGTGGGCACCACGTAGAATTTTTTAACGTTAAACCTGGTAGTACGTAAAGTTACCGCTAGGCTTTAAAAGGTTAACATGCAGTATGCCTGTAAAGCCGGAAGTGTCCACTTCTGACACGGCGTCGCCGGTCTTCGGTGTAGCAATGGAAGCTGTCGGCCTCGAGATGCAGAGGGCATCTGCGAAATTATCGAATAAGCAGGCAAGAACAAGCAACAAGGAGTCTTACTTCAGTTCTGTAGGCGCGTTCACAAAATTACGAAAAGCGGCTATTCGTTTCGCCATGTATGCCTGTCCGTCCGCCCGCTCACCCGCCCGCCCGCATGGAACTGTTCGGCTCCAGCTGGAAGCATTGTCATGACATTTTATATTTGAGTATTTTCCGAAAATCTGTCAGGAAAATTCTAGTTTGATTAAAATCTGACAAGAACAACGTGTGCTTACGTGAAGACCTATGTACATTTGTGATAATACTTCGATGAATTCTTCTCAGAATGAGAAATATTTCAGACAAAAGTTGTAGGGAAAGTCAAAACACCCGCTTTATGTTCAGTAAGTTTTCCAAGAATCGTGTCGTTTATAAGATAATGTGAAAAATATTGTAGAGCCAGACAGGCCACAGATGACAATAATACGACGCATGCGCTTTGCGTGGTGGATAACTAAGGCTACAGACAAACACTCATAATATATAATTCCTGTTGCTTTTCCTCGCCAACCAGTGATTACGCGAACGGGCCTCAGTGTTACATGACACGTACGCGGGCTGTCTTGTTGAAGGTTGGGCCAGGAGCTGCGTAAAACACCATCATGTTACAATATGTTACACAAGGCCTTCGGCTGTGACGGATTTTTGGAAGTCTCTTGTCGCCAACTGTTTGCCTGCTAGGATAACGAAATCAAAGTCTACGAAACGGAAGGGGCGAGGGGAAATTTGGCACGCATGTGAGAGATAAGGCGTGTGTACAGGGTTTTTAGTAGGGAAACGTCAAGAAAAAAGGTCTCTTGGAGGACGCGGTGTAGGTGAGTGGGTAGCATGAGATTGGATTGTCAGAAAATTGGGTGGGAGATTGTGGGCTGAGTGCATCTGACTCGGGGTAGGGACCAGTGGCGGAGTGTTACGAATGCCGTGATGAACTGCCGGTTTCTGTAAAGCGCAGGTATTTCTTTTCTTTTAGTGTGCTACTTAACGACGTTGTCAATTGCCAGGATCGTATAGCATCAATGACAGATGAGGGAATTATACAGACAGGGAAAAACGGAAGTATCAGTCAAAAAGCTGTCCTAGTGCCACTTTCCCCACCAAAAATCTCACATGAACTGGTCTGGGAATGAACCCCGGTATCCTCAGTCGAGAAGCCAGAGTCGTAGCACGGCCTCGGCGAATTTCTTGAATAGCTGAGAAACTATTGGCTTCTCAAGAGAGACTGCTGCATGGAACTGGTTGGATGTTTCTTGCGTCTGTACAAACATTATGGCCGCGTAAACGACAGACTTAATTCCTTGAATTTCAAAGTTGGATGCATTTGCGGGTGGTGTTTGAAAGCTTTCAGTAGAATTAGGGTAGCACTGAAAGAACGCAGAATCAACGCTACACTGTTCGTGCTCATGAAGCGGGACACATTAAATCCTTTACATTTCCCTACAGTCCTTTTAGTTTCACTTCATTTCCTTCCAACCAACAGTGCTTTTAAACACAGTTACAATACCCTAGAAATGTAGCTCACATAGAATAAAGAACGTGGGTGAGTTGTATGTTGGTACATTACCAAGACTTTCTCATCTCTGCTAAGGTGCCTAATTGATGTTTCTGTAACTCGTTATTGTTTTAATTACTTACGCTTTGTTCATATGTCGCGGAATTTTATTATTAGTTTCTGTTGGCAGAATTTGAAGCGCGTGTCTGCCTAATTCGTTTGTTGCTGCCTGCCAAAGTGCATTGTTGAGCAAGTTAATACGTCAGAACGTCCGCTGTTCGGGTCTCCCTGTGTGCTGTTGCTGTTAATGACAAAGCAAGTCTGTGCTGCGCAGGAACAAGTCATCTATATTGGCGCAATGTAAGTTTGTTACTGGAAGTCACTTTTTGTGGTATGACAGGCACTTGCATTTAGTGACTGTAATATCTTAAGTGTGAATACTGTTGTCAAAACGCACGAATCTTTGTGAGAAGTAGTAAGAACATCCATCTGAGAATCAGTACAGTGAAATTAAGCTATTTAAAGCAAGGTACACTAGTGTGTTATTTTATAAGGGCAATTTGAAAATCTCCAAACCCTGCGCGAGCTGCAAACCAATTCTTAACAGTAAAGTATCTTTCTGGCGAAAATTTGTCTAATGTTGAGCGTTTAAGAGACTGAAGTTACTTTTGATTGCCTGTTGATGTTGTTACAAAAAGATGACTTTAGTTATATGTTCTGATTTCTAGAATTTACGTTATTTGTGAAGAATGGAAGCGTGTGAGTGATAAGCATGCCACTGTTGTTTCGTCACAAAGTTGCGAGTGTCTGGACGAATGTGCAGTGATGCAGGTGGGTTTTTTGACTCCTGCAGCGAGTAACCTCAAGGACCGCCCCCCCCCCCAACATAACTTATGAATTTAAAAAATCGCAATAAGCGATTGACTTTTCTTCTATTTTTCCCAGTAGTTTCAGGTTTATTGAGCGCAGAAAATTAAAAATTTTCTTTCGAAATATTCATTTCTTCTGTCCCTGGACTTCTGCCGCCTGGGGCGGCCGCACAACGCGCCTTCCCACTTAACCCATTGTTTATATAAGAAGTGGAAACTGGAAGGCAGCTTTCCTATCTCGCTTCGTGAAGTCGGTTTCTGGATTACTCTTGACCACTTTATCCTAAAAAAGAACTTTCCACAAACATATGTCCTTCCAAAAAAAAAAAAGAACTTTACATCACCCATGGTTGCTGTTCATCGCCCATGATCGCTAAGGACGGAAACTTCTGAGCAGGAAGTGAGAGTTTGTAGAAGTCGATTCCAAGTGTGGACAGGTACGAAGGTGAGTCAGTACGTCAAATAAGCGCAGGACAGTACCCATGTACCAAACGGGTTTGAACATGCAACAGTAGGTGGTGTCACACTGCGCGTGTGTAGGTAACTTGTGTGTCTGGAGTGTCGTGGCTGATTTTTTGTGGACAAAACACATTCCGCCAAGGATATTTATAAAAACGTGCTTCATTTTTACGGCGAGAACTGTTTGTCGGGTCAGGCTGTTTACAACTGGATTGAGGAATTCACAGAAGGACGTTCGAAACTAGAAGGCAATGACAAACAAGTCGCCCAGTAGAAATCGCGACAGATGCGGCTGCAGGCCATTTGGCAACAATGATGGGAGTACAGACTGGTGAGGACAGGCGATGTAGAGCAGACTGTTAGGTGTTTAAACGGGTTAGCCTGCTGCGTAATATACGAGCGCCTGGATTTTCGAAAACTTTGCGCTAGTGGCGTCGCATGGAAGTGAGTTCTGAGCACAAAATGACGCGAATGGAACTTGCTGTGGGACACCTTTGTTGCAACCAGGCTGAGGAAGAAGATGCGCTAAACAGAATTGTCACCGGTGACGAACCAGACTTATTTTTTGTTTTTTTTTTGACTTGCAGTGGTGTACTGCTTGTCCATTTTCAAAAGCCTGGTAGCAACTGCGCAATGCCACATCGCACTGCGCAGTTCTGCGGATACTCAACGGACTCAATTCGCAGAAAACGACCCGGGCTGCTGCTCTTGCACGACAATGCCTGCGTGCAACCCAGGAGACCATTCGGGAACTCAGATGGGAACTTCATCGCCCGTCCTAGAGCCCGGTCCTCGCCGCAAGCATTTTCAACTTTTTGGTCCGCAGACAGAACACCTTGTTGACAAATGTTTGTCAGACGATGCAGAGGGTGAACGGGAGATGCGGATATAATGGCAGCAGCCGATGGAGTTCGGCGCGGCTGCTTATCAGAAGCTGGTGAAGCGATGGGGCGAGAGTATTAATGTTGCGGCGGATTACAGGGGAAAAGTAAATTACTTATTCTTGTAATTTGTTCGCTTAGTTTAATTTCGGCTGCCATTTGTGACGTACTGACTCCCCACGTATTTCTGAGGTCCCAGTGACACTGCAAGCGTCCGCTTTCAACATTAACATCAAACGATGCTGTAGATGGTTCGACTGTGGATTCACATTTGCATGCATCTTGAAAACAGGACTTAGAAGATTTGTTCAAGGAGCTGAGTTTTGTTCGTATGTTCATTGAAGCTGTGGGCTTTCCCAGTCTCAAAATTTGGAAGTGTGTTGTGTTTTTTGATAGCAGTTGCAGTTTCTTAATCTTAGCGTCCTCTCAAACGTTATACTCTTGTTAAACATTTCATTGACAAGGTAATACGCTTCGTGCGTACTTGTGTTTTCTTTCAGATGTTGAGAATTTTCAGTGCAGAAGGCAAATTCACATGTACGTTCACGGTCACAAAGCCGAGGAAAGTATTCTCCCTTCATTTCCAGCAATAATTCAGTTTCTGACTTCAAATCATGCACGAATTTAAGCGTCTTGCCCCGACTCAGTCAAAGAGCTTCCACATAGGACACGCCATCTTCGTACTCAGGCTGTATATCGCTGAAGAATTCTTTCATTTCGCGATTATTTAGTCGTCTTGACCTAATTAAATTACCGATTTTTCAGACAACTCTAAGATTATTGAACACCGTGAGAGGTTTGTACACATTAGTTTCTTGGTGTATCAAATAATGATACGTAACCACATTTCGGTCCGTTGTATTCTTCATGTTATAGGCAGTGAGCAAAGAGACGCCACTGTTATTTTAGCCGTACTTGGAGCTACGTCCGTAAGTACCCCAGTTAGTTTTTGTATTGGTATATTCAGACTTTGCTGCATTTTTTACTTCATTATATAGGCCTACATCTGCACCCGTAGTGGTCCCTTCCGTTGGCATTAAGACAGGTAATACACAGTTCTGTTAAACTCCAGATCGACTACACAAATGAAAACGGCAAGTTGCACTGTACCGCTTAACGTGATCCTTCTGTCCATTGCTATAAAAAACAACTGAAAATTAGCAGCCTTCATGTTTAAGCTCTGTTAAGAGTTACTTCAAAGTTCCTCAAATCTTCTATCATAGGTGAATAGGTGAATCTTGGTAAGCTTAGTCCAGAAACTGTGTATGTTTTTAGCCAGGAATAGCAGAACCTGCCTGGACGGGAGTCGAACCCCGAACCGTTCAACCCGTAGCTAGTTGCTGTGCGGACAGAGCTCTCCCGGCTCCCGGGAACAGAGGCGTAGGCCGGATTGCATTGTGTCTGTCTGCAGTATCGACACAGAACACACTACCTCTTCTGGGCGCGCACGCGCGCGTTCATAACGACTTCAAAAATGCGCGTCTTAGCTTTACAATGCCCGTGCCTTTCTAGCCGAAGGCATGTAAGAATTAGGGGAACGCAGAACGGATTTTCATGAAACTCTCTACACTATTGGGGAATTTCACTAGAATTTTATCACTTATTCCAGTTTTTGTTAAAATCGGCTGTCATCAGGCGTATCATGTCTGTAAAGCTCCGCAGTATTTGATCATTGACTCTTCTGAACTACCTTTGCAGTTGGTGTTCTATGAGCAAATGGCCAATCCCTCACATATTAAGGTGACTTTTCCCGCAGATAAACTGTGCCATGGTACAATTTTGTTCGCGCTTCTTTGTGTACAAACGTCAAATGCCTGCAGATGTTAACTTTCCGCGCGGAAATACCGGCTGAGGGTGTAGACGCTATTTATCCAACAGTGTCCAACTTCGTGGGAACCAAAAATATCTTGTTGTTTGTCACGTCCTAAAGGATAATTAGGTTGTGCCAAGTTCGATTCGCGTCTTCTTTCACACACTTTCGAACGTCCTGCCACATTCGTCAGTCCCAGAGAACACAGTAAGACGTAGGCGTACTTTGTGTGGAAAGGCTACAACATCACGGAGCACGGTGCCCGGCTGTCCGCCTGCCTGTCGATGGACTGGTCTTATCGGCCGTGAATCTTCAAGCGCGCGTTCATGACGTTTGTGTTGGGAGGGCCTGTTTGAAACTGACGAACAGTAATCATTTCTGAAATGCGAGGTTTTCACGGCGGTGAAGGTTTGGATTATCTTCCTGGTTATGACATCGTGCAATCTGGTAGTTACCGACGTTGCAGAGGAACCTGCTGCCTCTTCATATACACACATATAACTACGGTTATTTTTAGTTTATTGTAACGACACTGCGGAGAGCTTACATTATAGTATATCGTGGAATGGTGGGGTCATTAATGAATATTAAATTGGAAGCGGTCGTGTCTGATCTGAAGTACTATCCCGGCATTTGCCTGGGGGACTGAAGAAAACCACGAAAATCTTGTTAGGATAGCCCGACAACTACGAAGCAGGAGAGGTCTCTACTTGACCGCAACTCGTGTGTGTGTGTGTGTGTGTGTGTGTGTGTGTGTGTGTGATTGTTACGCATCTCATCAATATCTCTCTTGCCCGTTATAGAAAACTGTTTCTTTTAGGCCTACAGTTTTAGAGGAGCGGGGTTAGCTCAGTAGATATAGTGGCTAGGCTACGACGACTGAAGAATCTGGATTGAATGCCGGGCGGGGTCAAGAGATTTTCCCCTTCGCCAAAGCGCTCAGACGTATCCGGAGGCCCGCCCGTCCGATGGGTGCCGAGGGTTCTTTCCCCGGTTTTAGAGCGGCCAGGGAGTAGTCCTGGCCGCTCACCTCTATCTAATGCCGAAGTTAAGAATAAGTGGCGCCATATCTCCACATCCCCAGACGTCTTCATGGTATGGTAAATTGTATTCACTTCCACATATACCTGTGCGTAGTTGTATAGTTTATTATGTTAAGAGTTTACTGCAAGGCATCGCTTCGCGGAAGTCATCGCCTGAAATTTCTGGTGTGGAAGCCGCGTGTAACTGCAGTTTCTTGTCCTTGCAGACGGAGGAGGCTGCAGAAGGATGAAGTGCGGCTGCTCGGGCTACGAGCGTCTCCTGGACCTGACGTCGATTTTTCCTGAGGAGGATGCGCCCAGCGAGAAAGAGGTATGTCAGGGCTTTCCCCGGACGCAACCAAAATGCAAATACTGGCAGCGAATACAAATTATTCCTTTGATAGACCAAAGACACACTGTTTATAAATTTGTTTCCGTTCATATAGTGGTATTTTGGGTTGTGACACCCTGCAGTCTGGTGGGTTCGGTGGCAGAGTTTCGGAGGAACATTATATTACGTGTTTGTAGGCCCTGTGTTTTTGCGACACGTGGGCACCCAAGCCACCGGACTTCACGGAAGACCGATATCAGTCTTGACTGCCTTTAGTGAAAGTCTTGAGTCTTACATGCCTAACCCCAGCTGATTTTTTATTTGCAATTTTGCTAACAAGCTTGATTCATGATTGTGAAGCAATTTCGCGAAGCAGTAGAAGTTGACCATGTGTGACTAAGCATCATCCTGTTCAAGGTGTAGGGGGGGATACGCGTACAGCGCTCCACATATCCTTAAACACTGCACCGGGTGAGGGTGAGTTTTCACTGTTTCCCCACTGGACAGGACGTGGGATGTTTTCCATATACGACTTTGACATAGCAGCAGCAAAGAAAGTGAAATGACATTCGCGCCGGAATCGAATCCCGGTTTTCTAGATTGTCGCCAATTACTGACTATATAGGTAATAAGTAAAGTCACACTTGTGGTTAATTAAGGATCACGACCTGAAGATGTGTGTGGGTGGCGGAGTTATAGCTCCACGTATTCTTAGCTTCGGCATTGTATGGAACTGCGGCACCCCTTGGGTAGAAGGATGTGTGGGCTGTGGAGGGGAGAAAAATGTCTGGCCCTTCCGGAATTCGAACCTGGATTGTCGGATCGCTTAGGCTGTAACTTAGTTACTGTAGTCACGGGTCTGTCCCGGCCATAACAGTCGGTAGAGTTTCTGGCGTACACTGAAGTTTCACACTGTTTGTTCAGCAGGAACTTGTATTCCACAACGACGACGGCAGCTGCCAGGTGGTGGTGGTGGAACGTAACTTGCGCGCTAGTGACCTCTGTCAGCTCTTGGCGCTGAAGAATCGGGTGGCCAAGGATGTCAGCTGGACCATTGTGGAGCAGTGGGTTGACCTGGGACTTGGTGAGTGTCACCGCAGGCTGTTTAATTAATATTTTGCATCTCTCAGTCCGACACAATGAGTAGTAAATATGGAGGCTGTGCGAATTTTTAACATGGACGTGACTAGCCGGAGAAGTGAGACATATGTTTTGTACAACGGCGTTGTCAGTTACTTCGATTAAATAGCGTCGGGGAGATCGATGAAATTTGAGTATGGATAAGTGGTGGAATGATACTGACGGGGAGAGCCGAAGCACCCTCAGAAAAACCTGGCCCAGTGCCACTTGAGTGTTCACCGCTATTCCCACGTGGACTAGCTGGGATCGAACCCGTTCCCCCATAATGATGACTGCAGCCTTACAGTACTGTATGTAGTAGGATGGTAATGCTGGCGGACCTTCCAAAGATACATGCAGCTTATTGGGCGCGTTCGTATCGTCCTGAAGAGCCCCTGTTAGCTTCGTCCTATCCGTTTTATGTCTGTCTGCATGATCATGGCGGGTCCCACTGGACGGATTTCTCTGCAGTTTGGTACTGGAGACGTTATGAAACCCTCCTGAGAGACTCCGAATTTGGTTAAAATCGGACAAACATATTGGTCACTTTACACGAACACATAAGTGTGTTTCGTAGTGTTGGCAGCGACATGTGTAGCGCAGCTATAAATAGAACGCATTGTTGTGTGTCTGTGGCGAAGCTTTCTGTACTGTTAACAACCACACGTATGTCAACAATACAAAAGTAACACGTTATTGCGTTTCCATGAAAATAGTGGTTCCGCGAACGGCTGTCTTGTTTTAAATATTAAACAGAAACACTGCAGCTGCATGAAGTGTTTATTAGGTTTACACGTTGTTGGTGATAAGTAAACAACCTCACATGCCGCAAGTAATGAACCATTAGAACCTGGCATATTAATTTTTTCTTTTTGGGGCTTACGAATTCCGTAACATTTTTCGATGCCGTTTATTACAAACGAGCTAACGTGACCAAACTTCGGGGTTATAATCGGGAAGGTGAAACGTATACTAGAAATGTCTGCTTGTTGAGGCAATGGAAATCATTTCTGTGGTTTCTGGGGACGGTGGCACACCAGCACACTAGACTTCGTGCCCCTCGATGCGTGCTGTTGTTTTCTCTGCAGTCAAACGTTAACCCATATAAACCAACCCAAAACGCTTGGCGTTAGCAAAGGTTATCATTATCAAATTTCCTGTGAACAGAATGGCTAGATAACCACAGGGAAATATATGGAAATACTGACGAGGAGGAAGCAGATGTGAAGTTATTTATTTACTTGTTTCTTTATGTGTAGTTTATTTAACGACTCTGTCAGTAACTCAAATTACTTATCATCGAATGACTGGTCAGTGAATCAGTAACTGGAAATTGTGTGAAATGAAGCGGTCGTGACGAATTTAAAGGACCTGTGAAAACCACGGCAATCTTCAGTCAGAATAGTCTGTGTGTCCGGCCGAGATGCAAACCCAGCACCTCCCGAAGCGTTACCGCGTGACCCAACTTGCTCGTGAGATGTGGAGACGGTCGAGCCATCGGACTTCTTTCCGTGGCCTCGGTATGGCTTCATCATATAAATTGAAGCAATTGAAGGAAAGCTGACGATCCTGTGTTCTTCCCACAACTTCATGTTAGCACTTGATTGGTTAAATTAGACGCCTGTGTTGCAGAGAATTCACTAGGTACCGTGATGTTCGCCTTGGCATGTAGCTGGAGAAACTCATTGTCGGTTCTTCAAAGGCTATATGGCTCCCTGTCTGCAGGAAACTGTTCATTTATAAAGGTGTACTCTGCGATGTGACGCCGTGTCGTGTGGTAGAAAGTTACCGTCGTTTCAGGGGAACTTGCTGCTTCCATCTTCACCTACCCAGAAGATGGCGGTTTACGTTCTCCCGAAACGTCGGTAAATTCGTACCAGATTGTACAGCGGCACATCTCGTAAGATGGTAATATTCGTGGTGACTGGCTTGAGAACCCCAAATCTCGGAGCATGTACCAAAGGCAAATAATGTTGCCCGTTTTTGCGTCCTTCTTTGTGAAGTCGTTTCGAAAGTGGGTCGCCTTGTACTCTCTGCACTCAGTCCTTCTCTATTCGTTACATTTTTCTTTCTCCCTGCTTTACTGTGTTTCTTCCTCTCGCGCTCTCCCCACCTCCCGGGTTCCTTTGGAGCGTCTTTGGTGCGTTGTACCACCAATAAAAATGGGGCGCATTCCAGACTTGTGCCAGATTTCAGACTTAAAGGTGCACCATGTTTTCTACTTCCAACAGTGAATACCGAAGTTTTATCTTGTTTACAAAATAAATTCTTCCCAGAACCGGCTTCACGGTCAGTATTCTGTTCGGAAGGCACAGAAACTGTAGGCTAATTCTTTCCGCTTAAACATTTTGTGGAGACTGATTTAGAAACTGCCATATTGAAAGGGCAAGGATCAAAATTAAATTTTCCACCAGCTGTTAACGTTTTAAAGCATGATTGTTACTATATGTACCACCCGCTTTAACGTTAAGGAACTCTCTATTTTGCCCCTACACAGTGCATTATGCCGCCTTTCCGGGAATTCTCGCAATAAACGGCGATCATTTCTCTGAACTGCATTGACCCATCTGTCTGTTTAATGTAGATGCGAGGTTTTCTCTGAGGTTCTTGTGTATTATTTGGACAATCTTAAAGCGCCAAAGGGTCATCCCATCGCTGAGATGCTTAGTAGCTGGTCTGTCATGGCCGAGGCCCGTGTTCGATCCTAAACAAGTCGGTGTGAGGTTTGTGGTGGACAAATCCGTACCGGGACAGTCCTTTTGACCGAGTACTTTGGTTTTCCACTGTTGTCATCACTTCACACGTGAGTGCTCCGAACTTATCTTCGTCATGGTAGTTCTTTTACCAGAGGAACAAGTGGGCGAAGCCTGGGGGCCTTGAAACAAAGCAGTGTTGCTTTGGATATCGGTGGGCAGTGAGCAGAAAAGTACGTCCACATTGTTTAAAGGCTGCAAAGGGTTTACAACTGCAATACCAAATTTAATCGAAAACAGTCTCCTTACTGCTGCTTTGGGTATCGGTGGGCAGTGAGCAGAAAAGTACGTCCACATTGTTTAACCCTTTAAAGACGAAGCGTGTCTGTTTTATATAAGGGCTCAGTGCGTACCGCGCTGTAAACACTCTCCACTTCGGTTATAAAAACCAATCTCTTAATGTTTTATAAGGCAAAAGTTGCTGTTTGTTCTGAGATCCGTACAAAACACAAACGCAATGTGGGCACCACGTAGAATTTTTTAATGTTAAACGTGGTCGTATGTAAAGTTACCGCTAGGCTTTAAAAGGTTAAAGGCTGCAAAGGGTTTACAACTGCAATATCAAATTTAATCGAAAACAGTCTCCTCACTATTCGTTCATTTGATGCGTGCGTACAGTGTGTGACAAGGGTGTTGTGCGTATCAGAGGATTTCCAACCAGGTCCCGAAAATATCCGTATTCCTGAATGCCTGTCCTGTACAACATGTCGGCGGCATTGAAGTGATTCGGCATTAGTCAGATTCACATTCTGACCGCCTTTACCTCTGTGGCAGGATGTCCCAGTGCCCATTAGATAGGAGGCTGCATTGGCCATAGAACGTTCTGGACTCAGCGACCAATAGTAAAATTGCCTTTCCTGTCAGGAATCGATTCAGGTATGCCCCGCCCTTCCCTCGTCCCTAAAGACACGATACGACATGGATGTGTTTAACGACGCCACCATTATGTCAGACTATATGGCATGATTGGTAGGATGATGCTGAATAATGAATCGGATGGGACGCGGAAAGAAGCGATGTGGCGTAATTTAAGGTAGTAGCCCGGCATTTTTGTCTTGGGCAGCGCAGAGCCACTAATGGTTTCTGGATAGCCGGTGTCCTTACCGAGGCCTAAAGCCGGTGCCCCCCAGCATATGAAGTACCAGTGCCGTCGACTCGACCGCGGCGTTCGGTTAGACCAGTGGTTCAAAACCTATGGGCCGCAGACCCCTGGGTAAGGGGGGGGGGTGATAATCCATATGCGCAGCACACGTCGTTTTGATCTTTACTAAGCTCCAAAAATATGCAGCGTCAACAATAATGGGTTTTATGTCGACAGTTGTGTATAATTAGTGCTTCATTTTTCCTGGCCTTTCGGAATGAAATATGAGTTGTTCTGTACCGCAAGGCCTGCCTGTAGTAAGTCGCTTGAGTTGTTTACTGTTGGACTTGCATGAGATATCTAATTTCCCTGCTTCTTGATAGCGTGGCTTTGGCTTTGAATGAATATATTTTGTTTCGTTTTCGTCCGTTTTTAATGGTTAATATAATGAGTGGTAAGAATATGCTGTTACATGTTTCAGAGTGGTTATTTTGGAATATATGCGATTTCGACGCTTATTCAGGCTTGGAGAGTTGATTTCTTATCGGTAATGAATTTCGGATACTTAATTTGCCCAGGATGGGATTGTCCTGCCAGTTCCTAAGATGTATCTTGGCGGCCATGTTCTAGAATCAGCTCACTTTATTTTTTGCTAACTTTTCATGTTTAACTAAACTTTAATATTCTATTAGCTGGTATTTTCAGCTACTTAAATAGGCTGCACTTAAATCCTCAGGGAAAGTCTTAAATCATGTTGATATTTCAGGGTTAAATATACTGTGATAAGGAAAAAGGTCTGCGGTCCCGCCGATCGAATCCAGCTACAAATAATTTTCATGTCTTTCAAATTTGTTAATGACATGCGAATGTTAATGCTGTGTCAGGCAATGTAAAATGTTACGTAAGTGAACACTTGCAAATTCTCTGAGTAAGGCTGCGCCAATACTTTGAAGCTCCTGTGTCAAGATACTAGTGGATTAGAAACCCTACTGTTGAAGGTTGATAATGCGTACCCCCGTATCTGCCATCAAAAGAACAAGACAGCTTTATAGAACTTTCATGTGACAGTTTTTGTTAAAACTAATCTTCACGGAACAGCACCTGGCTGCCTCCATGGCTGCATGTTCGTGCTGAGCAGCCGGCACTGTGTGGCAATCCTCTGCAGTACACGACTCCTTCTCCCACAACATACATTTGTAACAAGACAAGCAATATGCGTACAACGTAACACTGAGGTGCGTTCGCGTAACCATTGTTGCCGTGGAAAAGCAATAAGTATTAAATATTATGACTGTGTCTGTAGCCTTAGTTACCCAGCATGCAAAGGGCACGCGGGGTATTGTTACTTGTGGCCTGTCCGGCCGTACCATATTTTTTACCCCGTTATCTCATAAACTGCACTATTTTCGGGAAAAAAGTTATTGAACATAAAACGTTTGTTCTGATTTCTCTCTAGAACTTTTTTTTCCGAAACATTTCCCATTCTAAGAAGAATTCATCGAGATACTGTCATAAATGCACACAGGTCTTCATGTAAAGTACCCGTTATTCCTGTAAGAGTTTCATGAAACTTGAACTTTCTCAACAGTTTCGAAAAATTCTCAAGTATCAAATTTCATGAAAATCCGTCCAGTGTGAGCCGAGTTGTTCATGCGGACAGACGGACAGACGATCAGACAGACATGACGACGCTAATAGTCACGTTTTGCAATTTTGCGAAAGCGCGTAAAAGTGGAAGTTTTGCGCTTGGTGCGTTGAAACGTCAGTACCGTAACAAGTTTCACGTGAAAGCATATCTAAAGTTGAAATGGCCATCGTGTCAACTTTGCTCGTTTCAACCAGACTAGCGTCTCTGAAAGAACAGAACGGCACCAGCCGTCTCAGTAAATGATTCACTGCAGTAAATAAGCAAACGTATCTATGTATTGTTATCTCTGAAATGTATGTAGACGCTGTTGTGATAAGTGATATACAAATTAATTTAAAATTGCTACCGAATTCGCAGTCAGAAGGTACCATCTGTGCAAGCACTGTCACATGGGGTTCCGGGACACTTTTTGCCATTAAGAAGGGGGTCTGATACACGAAGACGTGGGGAGGCCCTAGGTTAGACAAGAGACACAGAAGGCAATTCGTTGGTTTGCTTTATATCCCTTTCCGTCTTTCACTCACTCACTCACACACACACACGCGCGCGCGCGCGCGCACACACACACACACACACACGCACGCGCGCGCACACACACACACACACACACACACAGAGAAACGCTCTCCGAGTTTAGACGTTGTTCTAGAAGAGATTGCAGCCTCTGTACCCATCCGATATAGATCTGATACGCCACTGATTCACATGACCACGTGGCATCAGCACCTTCTCTGAAAGTAATTCTCAGAAAGGCGTGCGTCCCACACCAACAGGCAGATTATTTCCGGGAAGACACAAGTAATTACAGTGTTTTGAGGTTTTCGCGGCTGTGTGGTTGAGGATCCCGCTGCGTCGTTGGATACTGTTACCGACGTTTCGAAGGAACCATACTTCTTTGAAACTTCTGGAGCCTGTTAACCGAGTGATGCAGAATCATATCTCAGAAGAACCTAGTCGTCTAGTACAGCGTTGCTTTCCACGGTAGACGCCAACCTTATTTCGGCACTGATTTTGACGAAACTGGCTACATCATGTGGCGACGGTTCGGTACTGCAGACTAATTGGTCCTTTGCACGAAATTTGCGCATGACGAATTTCACCGTATACCTATACCCTCATTGTCAGCTTCTATCGATATCGGGAAAGTGGTTTCAGGTAGAAATACGTGTCCTTCCGTTCGTGATACGCGAACGCCTGATAAAGCATGTTACGATAATTGGACTGAACAGTTTCAGTGGATGCTATAAGAAAAGTGAGTGACCGAAATCAGTAGCCTAATGGCCATGGTAACCGGTGTTGAAGTCATCCTCGGATGCGTCATCCATTTGGATGGAGATTATAATTATCAGCTGTAATTGGAGAGAAGACAAAGGTTTCTGACTCGAACGTACAGTACACGTGTTTCAGCAATGTGTAGTATACCAACAAGACATTTTACTTGCCGGTATGTCTAGTTTGGCACCGCTTGCACGACACTCGGAAACTGGAGAAAGAAATACACCGTAAAGGCAAGCGAAAACAAGAAAAGGGAAATAGTGAGAGTAATTAGGGAAAAACGAAATGAAAAAGGAAAAAAATATCGAATGGCTGTCGTATTATCAAGACTAATTTACATTTCTGTTAAACAGACAGCGTATTTGGAAGGCTAAAGTAAGGTACATAGGAAGCTTTAGCTTTCTAAGGCCTAGCGGTAACTTTACATACCACCAGGTTTAACATTAAAAAATTCTACGTGGTGCCCACATTGCGTTTATGTGTTTTGTACGGATCTCAGAACAAACAGCAACTTTTGCCTTATAAAACATTAAGAGACTGGTTTTTATAACCGAAGTGGAGAGTGTTTACAGCGCGGTACGCACTGAGTCCTTATATGAAACAGGGACGCTTCGTCTTTAAAGGGTTAATCTGTATTGGTCACCAATATCATTGTTGTTACTAGTGAAGGGGGATGAGATAGGCTGGGCATGTAGAATGCTTGGTAGCAATTGATGCAGACTTTCCGTCAGAAAACCTTATGGGAAGAGACCAGTTTGAAGGCCTGGGCGCGGGTGGGAGGGTAATACTAAAATGTATCTTCAAGGTATAGGATGAGGGGGAACGGACTAGACTGATTTGGCTGAAGGTACGGACCATTGGCTTCTCCTTGCGAAAGTCATGAATTTTTGGGTTCCATAAGGCGTGATACTTCCCAACACACACACGTTTTAAGTTAAATTCATATTATGTGTCATTCATCTCGGTCACGCTGCCGTTCGCTTTAACGTCTCGATTTTTGCTGTTCGTGTGTATGTCCGATACCAAATGTAGTTAAAAACAGTCTGATGGCTGAGTTTTGTGCGGCAGAACGTGGCACGTAGCGGAAGCTGAACGTCTCGGCCGAATGGCTAGCATTCCTGCTTAGTATTTTGAATTTCCAGGTGCAAATCCAGAGATCCGGCGGTCGCTAACAGGCTTTTCATGGTTTTCCCCACACCCATGCTTGGATGGTGCCTTATATTCGGCCACGACGGCTTATGATAATAGTATTGGTTAATCATTCTGCGGTTCGATATCCTGCAGTCTGAGCTAATGACAGTGTCGCTATAAGTGACACCTATAAATGTGATACCTGGGGCCCACGAGTGGTTCGCCGTCATTCTCCACGAACCACTGCTTTATGGCATATCCATTCCTTACTCTGTGACGATGAACCCGGATAGATGACGCAATTCCCGTATGGTGTAGTTACTGTGAAACTCATAATGTTGGAATTACGTCTCGAAGGCAGTAGGCCTTCTGTTGGTCGGTCCGATTAACCCTTTAAAGACGAAACGCGTTCTGTCTAATATAAAAATTCAGTGCGCACCGCGCAGTAAACACTCTCCACTTCGGTTTAAAAAACCAATCATTTGATCACATGTCAGGCAAAAGTTGCAGATTGTTCCCAGATAAGTACAAAACACATAAACGCAATGTGAGCACCATGGAGAATTTTTTAATGTTAAACCTGGTGGTACGTAAAGTTACCGCTAGACTTTAAAAGGTTAATGCACTGAGTTCCTGACGGATGTCGGACTGGGCGAAACGCGCCTAGTAACTGTCAGTTTCTGTAGTGATCAAGCCGATCTCGGTGGTCGTGCAATCTAAGGCGTAGGTCTGCGGCCGCTCGATTGTTGGTATTGCGGGTTCGAATCCTGCTGAGGGCACGGATGTTCATCTGTTTTGTTTATTGTGTAGATAGCGACCTCTGCGACCAGCTGGTCACTCGTTCAGAGGAGTCCTGCCGCGCGCGCGCGCGCGTGTGTGTGCGTGCGCGCGCCCTTAGTTATGGTCTATAAACCTCAACACTGAGACGGCTTAGGCCCGATTGGGCTGTTACGCCACAGAGGTAAAAAAAAGGTAGTGCTAAGGAAGATGAGGAGGGACATGAAAATTGATGTGACCCTTACGGAACAACACGGCGTATGGGTTTTGATAACGGTAATGTGAATGTATGAACCCGAGATGGAGAAACCACAGGACGACAGAGCAAATTGTATGTACATTATGAGGAACGTGGTAATTTGTAATTCTCGCCAGATAACATGTGGGCGATCGCATCAAGGAAGATGAGAGGGGCGGGGTATGTAGCGCTCGTGGGGAAGCAAAAAAAAACGGGTGCGTGTGCATCGGAAAACGTGCAGGAAAAGACTGCTGGTACTACTAGTACTGGTACTAGAGGGGAGGAACATTCCGCTTATCCCGGGATGCAGTAGCATAAGACAGTTTAGTTTCATCCCGTAAAGCACAGTGGTTACTGTGTGTACCACCTGTTCAAATTTGACAAAACTCATATTTTGCCCACAGAATGTATGTGTTCCGTATGGTTCTTGCAAGAAGCATCCATTACTTTGACACTGTTTATTCCGTGCATCTTGACTAAATCATTTATTCATAACGTCGACGATGCACATTTGAGGCATAAAAATATAGTCTTGTATTGCTTCTACATGTGATTTCTTACTTATATTTTAGTAAGTTTTAAACGTTTTGGTGTAAAGCTCCCTGAAGATGCCATAAATGACACCGAAACATGTAGGAACAATGTAAGACCATTTTCATGTGTCAAATGTGCATTCGCTGGTGCTGTGAATGAATGGTTTAGCCATTACTTCCCTAAGCAGTGCTAAACAGTTGGTCTGTGAGTCTACATGGCATACTGCTTAACAGTGAAGCTACGGAAAAAATCCGACGTTGCTTTGTATTTCTTTCTTAACGGTTTGACGGACTTCAGTTGATATTGCAGATATGGGAAACTAATGGTCACAGTTCTGCTCAGAAGCTGCCAGTTTTAATTCAACTAACAAACACAAAACACAGTAGTACTCTAAACCGTGAGGTTTATCTGTTATAACGCGTGTTACGTAAGACGTCAGTTGCTGCCTCGGGATAGGCACGCCGTCTCACTATTACAAAAATCGAATCGTAACGCTGTTTACTGCGGAAGCATATGAAACACATAAATACACACTGTGGGCAAAATACAGAACCGACACACACAGTCGTCACCGCCCTTTGGAGGGATAAACTCACACAGTGACTGCTGCTGTGTACTTACGCCTATGTTCTGCTGGAGATATCATCAAAACAAAGAAAAAAATGAATGTTTTATCTGAAAGTTGTTGATGTAAATGAGATAAATATTGTATTATATGTGTAATGGGCCGCTCTTAGAGGCCAGATAGCTATAAGATGCGCCAGATAAAACAGTGATCGTTTGTGATATAGACACTTAAGGAGTGAGTGGGCTTGCTTTCATGTGTGTTTCTGCATGTCAGTGACGTAACACCAGTGTGTTTCACTTGTCATGGCCATCCCACATGTGTACAATAATAAATCCAACTAACTGCACATGTAACCATAAATGACTGTATTTGTGATGCCCTCCTACATGTTTCGGCCCCTATAGGCCACCTTCAGGCAGGTCATTTACAAAGGCGTACAGTTATAATAAATGCTATCAAAGATGGGCTTTTGTGAAGTTAAAATACAGTGTAACCGATTAAAATATTGCTAAAAATGTATAAAATGTAGATCAGTTGCAGGTGTTCTGTACATTTCTTGATAATTTTATGTGTAGTTGCGGACAAGTATTGATGTGCAGTAGTGTAGCTGTATAAAGTGAATGTACATACCCTGTGTTTTGTATGTTGATGTTCTTGCTGTTGTGGACCACTGAGTGTTTATGGTTACATGTGCAGTTAGGCGGATTAAATACTGCGTAGTCAGTCTGCTGCACCGAGTGTGGATTCTCAGATGTATGTAAGTTCAGTGGATCAGTGTTGTCATCAAGATTTGGTTACGGCTTGTTCTTGACAATCGCAGATCATACCCATGTATTACTCTCCGGCCGCATTTACTCGTATCCTCAAGTAAATTTCCCAGATTTATTGGAAGGCACCATTTCTCCATGTTGTTGATAAAGGTAAGCTATCCCATTCCAGGCCTGGACAGGGTTCCAGAAGTTTGAATCTCCCAGAATTCCTAGAAAATCAGCCCTGCGCACCGGCTGTCCTTACCCCCATGAGATAGTCCTGGTACTTATTTCTGTTAGAAGCTGAGTCGACCCCAGGGCCATAGTGCGGCCGGAAGAATTAAGTCAATGAAAAATTCCAGTGACTCCATCGGGAATCGAACCCGCGACCTTCCGGCTTGTAGCGCAGTGCTTCAACCAACTGCACCACCGCATGCCCCTTGTTGATAAAGAGAAACTCAAAATGTATCTGCGTCATGTACTGGAATTAGTTAACGAACAGATACGTGTTGAATACGTGAGCAACTCGTCTGCGTTTGAGAACATTACGTGTGTGTGTGCGTGCGTGCGTGCGCGCGTGCGCGGGTGTGTGTGTGTGTAGGGGGTGGTACACATACCGTAGTTAAAACGAATAGGCTGGGGTCGGCTAGGCATGTAGCTGAGGTGAGGAAGACAAAAATACGGGCAGTACGTAAGTCTGGGAACCTGTTGGAAAGGGGTCACTTGGAAAGCCGATCAAGAGGCGAAGAGTAGTAATAAATGAATGTTGTGGAAGTGGGTTGTGAGGATGAATTGAGCTGGCTCGGCGTCGCGTCCAGTGCCGGGCTTTAGTATTAGCAGAGCGGAACCTTCTGTGTGCAGTCGTTAGATGCGTGTGTTCATACATCAGACCGTTATGCTAGTTACTGCAGAATATTGCGCTGTAAGTTTTGAGGCCAGCGGTCTGGCACGCGTCATGTTCTAGCCGCACTGGTGATGAACTAAGCAAATTTCTCTGTGCCAAGTAAGTACCGACATGGCGATTTTCATTAACCTTTAAAACTGAAATTGTGAAAGCAACTGAGGCAATTTTTTTCCTGTGTCAGATATCGCCTGATCTATAGTTATTCTTTAACGAATGCCATTACGGACATTGACCTAAAAAGGGCGAAGTTGCCACTGTGCCCCAGCGTTACTGTCTTCACGCCTAGGCCTACAAAGTGCACAGGAAGCTGACAGTGTGGTCCTAAGGGCGAGCAAATAACAGGAGTGGGGAAAACTGCGTGATGAGGAGCTCCACAATTTGTCCTTCTCAACGAAGTTCTTCTTATTCTTATTCTTCTGTAGCCCTTCGGCCCAGTCAGTCGAGTTTTCATGAGGTGAGGGTGTTAGCCCGCCACCCACCTCCCCAACTGTAGGGCCAAGAAGGTCTTTCGTTTACCGCCACCTCGCTCAAAACCCGTCTTGTATGAGTAGCCCTACCAGCAGCTAGGCTGCCGCCGATATAGCTTTCGAGACAATTGCCAGGGCAGTTAAATCAAGGATGATAAGATTGGTGCAGCATGGAGCACGCATGGGAGAAATGCATATGGAATTTTCGTTGGACAGCGTGAGGAGACTACGGGAGAAACCGAAGTATAGATCGGAGAGTGGGAGAGGTGGATCTCAGTGCAAGGCAATATGGCGATTGGCCTTGATTCATGTCAAAACGATAGTGGGCGGGTTGGATAAAATGCAAGGAGCTGCTTTTCTCTTAGCGTCTTACAAGGGATAATAATCCATGGAGTTCGTTAGTTCTTCTGTTAAGTCCCTTTCCCCGGTAACTTCTAATTTCACTGCTGAAAAACCACCACTCTTCACCATTAACCTTTTAAAGCCTAGCGGTAACTTTACATAGCATCAGGTTTAATATTAAAAAATTCTACATGGTGCCCACATTGCGTTTATGTGTTTTGTATGGATCTCTTAAGAAACAGCAACTTTTGCCTTATAAAACATTAAGAGATTGGTTTTATAACCGAAGTGGAGAGTGTTTACAGCGCGGTACGCACTGAGTCCTTATATAAAACAGATACGCTTCGTCTTTAAAGGGTTAACTGTTGATAGATGTTGGAACAGTATTAATTCATTGGTATTCCTTAGTAAATCCTCACCAGACTGGTCAGTGCTTCAAAACTGCGTATAATGTTTGTGGAATCGGAAAGTGAAACGACTTCATATCAGCTGCGCGGCGCATACACGCATGTGTTGCCCTTGTGGAGTACGGGCAAAGACTGCACACTCACTGCACCGTATGCAGAGGGATCCTCCGTTTGACAACTGTTTGCCATCCAGGGTTCCGCATGAAACTGTGGAGTAAGTAAATAACACTTCGGAAATACCACGCAGATGTCAAATATCCCTCGAAATAGGCTTCTTTTTCCTTTTTCAATGTAATCTGGCGTATATGGCAGCTCTTTACAAATACATGTTCATAAAATAATTTAGCAGTAACTGAACTGCGCTCCCCGCTGTCAACTTTTTCTGGTCTATATAAGTTTTCATAGGTAGGGGTTGCTGGGGATATGAAAAACTACTTTAGGAGTTCCTGCATGGAAAAATAAAGTTTGGAAAACACTTTCTGCGTTTCACCTAACGCTGCTTGCATTTGGTACACGAAAAAATACGATAAAGGGGGTATGTAATGAAGCTCCACAAAGTATTATCTGGGCAGGGTTCGTGAGTGCGCTCCGGTCGGCTTAAACCCTCGTAGTTGTTAGCAAATCGATGTCCAGTGCCTTCGTAGTGTAATGACAACATTAATGCCTATGACGTTGCATAACTTCCTCTTTATGGAGCCGAATGACGCAGAGAAGAACATCGAGGTCATAGGTTAAAAGCGTTAGCTGGCACCAAGACAAATTGAAAGTCTCTCCAGTACTTATCGCAAAGCGAACGCAACCCCCCCCCCCCCGGCCGGCCATCGCTCTGAAATGTTACGTACAGCGTAGCGTAGTTTGTTTAACGGCAAGACTTGGGGTTCTCACGGTGGGGGTATTAAAAGGTCACGGTGCTCTGAGATGTGACTTAGTATAGTTTGGTACACAGGTGTCGCGACTTTCCGGACTGATGATGCTGCGTCCATCTGCACGGTACCGTCAGAATGGTGGCAGCATGTTTTTATCGAAACGTCGATAGACTACACGGCTTTGCATCCCAGAAGACAGTATTTATGATAATCTCCACCGTGACAACGTCAAGGCTCATGCAAAACTCTGGCTGCGGAACTCCGAAGAGAGGCGCCCGGTTTGTAGACCATGGCCTAGTTTCACGTCGTGCTTACGGCGCCGGCTTAACCTTTTAAAGCCTAGCGGTAACTTTGCATACTACCAGGTTTAACATTAAAAAATTCTACGTGGTGCCCACATTGCGTTTATGTGTTTTGTACGGATCTCAGAACAAACAGCAACTTTTGCCTTATAAAACCTTAACAGATTGGTTTTTATAACCGAAGTGGAGAGTGTTTACAGCGCGGTACGCACTGAGTCCTTATATAAAACAGATACGCTTCGTCTTTAAAGGGTTAAACTGGAAGTTACCTCTTAGTATTTTGCGCATGGTAGGGCAATCATCGAAACGGAGGCATTTGTTTCTTCACAAAGTTGCTACCCACCGACCAGACCACACGGTACGGTGATCCAGGAGTCCTTCATGCCAGTATTTACTGCCATGATAGTCTAAAATCTTACGAACAGAATAATTTGCGAATGATAGGTTGGAAAGGATGGGGAAGGAAGCGGCTGTAATGTATATCAAGGTACTGTGCTGACGGAATGCGTTTATAAAATATCCACCATGCACCATATAACCAAATAAAACACTCCAATGTAAATAACATCATGGCTGTGAGTAAGAGAACAACATGGGAAGTGATTATGCAAAGCGGGCCCCCCCCCCGCCCCCTCAGTGGTGCAACAGCCCCTAGTGGGCCAGGGACTCCTCGTCGAGGTATCGAGATCACACTCAGGCACACCACACTCGGTAGGACTCCTATAGACAAGTGATCAGCCCGGCGCAGAGACCTTTATTTGACAACACACAACACGCACAAGAGACAGATATCCATGTCCCCGGCGGGATTCGAACCCACAGTCCCAGCAACCGAGCGGCCGCAGACCCACGCGTTAGACCGCACGGCCACTGGGATCGGCGATGATACAAAGCACGTACGACATATCGTTGGCAGCGACAAAATATGTCAACCGGCGTCAGTAATTCGCGTAAAAATGCCCTAGTGACTTCAGTTTTTCACACCGAATTTCATCAGACATACGTTTTTGTGTTTAAAGGCTGTAAGAAGTCATTCACGTGACTGCGAATCATGGAAACAAAAACTGATAACCCCAACGCACCTAGTATATTGATTGCTATTTTAAAAATAACACAAAGCGACGTAAGCTACAAAGTGCGCGGAAGAACGATAATGCATAGCGAATATCGTGTCTGAGGAGGAAAGGACCGTACAGAGTAAAACATCGCATTGCACGCAGTGGTTGCATTGAAAAGCATGAACTGGAACACATTGTCTCTGTTATTTATCGTATATTACAAGAAAGAGGAGAGAAGTAGTAAGCTGCATTGTAAACCTCTACATATTTATTGCTCGAAACAGTTCCAAGACATGCCGTCTCATGCTGTCACGTGGTTTGATTTTGTATCCGGTTAATATTGTTTCAGCAAATAAGTGCAATGCAATCAGCTCAAGGTCATGTATGTATAGGGAACGAGACAGACTATACGCATAACGTAAAATTGAGGCGCCTTCACGTAACCATTTTTGCAGTGAAAAAGCAATAAGTATTACATATTCCGAGTGTGTCTGTAGCGTTAGTTATCCAGCATGCCAAGCGCATGCGCCGTATTATATTGTCATCTCTAGCACTGTCTGGCTGTACCATATTTTTCCACATTATCTCATAAACGGCATAATATTCGCAAAAGGGTTATTGAACATAAAATGTGTGTTTTGATTTTCTCTACAATTTGTCTCAACTATTTCTCATTCTAAGAAGAATGGGGGCGAGATATTATCATAAATGTACATAGGTATTCATGTAAAGTATACATTATTGTCAAATTTTAACAAAACTTGAATTTTCTCGACAGATTTTCGAAAAATACCCGAATATAAAATTTCATGAAAATCGGTTGAGTGGGAGCCTAGTTGTTGCATGCGGAGAGACAGACAGACAGACAGACACAGACAGACAGACAGACACACAGGCAGGCAGACAGACAGACAGACAGACAGACACACAGGCAGACAGACAGACAGGCAGGCAGGCAGGCAGGCAGACACAGGCAGGCAGGCAGACACACAGGCAGGCAGGCAGGCAGGCAGGCAGGCATGACAAAGCTGATAGTCGCTTTTCGCCATTTTGCGAGCGCGCCTAATAAGACACTCGTGTCTTATTAATCTGGAGGGGGGATAGCGTAGTCAGTATAGTGACTACTCTACGAGCTAGACGCGGGGTTCGGTGACTGGCAGGGCCATCGTCTCCAAAACGTCCATACCGGTTCCGGGGCCCGCCCAGCCCCCTAGTCGGTGCATGCGGGGCGTTTTTCCACGGAGGTAAAGCCGTCGGAGCCTCTGTCAATTCGTCTACATTTCCGTTCCTCCTGTACGCCTTAATGACGTGCACATGGGCAAATTTACCTTTTTAAAATTTGCTTGCTGTTGTATATAGTCTGCGTGTCGCTTTCCTTTTGTGAGTGTAGGAAGGTGTTAGAAACCGTTATTGCATGTTCACTGGTAAGGCCAGTAGCATTCACTAGGGGAATATATTTCAGTAGTAATTTATCTTGATACAATTTTTACTGTGGGCCGGGTTAGCTCAGTCGGTATAGCGACCCGCTATGGGGTGGACGGTCCGGGGATCGAATTCCGGTGGGGACGGGATTTGCCGCACCCTTTCAGACCGGCCTTGAGTCCCACCCAGCCTCCTGTACAATGGATACCGGGTCCCTTTTCCGGGGATAAAGCGGCCGGGGCGTGGCTCTGACCACCCACCCCCATCTAGGGCCGAGGTTAAAGAAGGAGTAGAGCTGTACCTGTACTCCCCCTCTGGGCCTTCATGTCTGTTCTACGGTGGACTTCACCTTTACCTTCATTATTTTTATTGGGTATAAGGAAATCAGACGGTTTTACTGCACACTTATATTCGTGTGAAGAAAGAAATAGACTGTACACAACAGTAGAATAAAAAACACATGTAAACACATTTTATAGGAATTTTGTAGCATAGATTTTATAATGTACCAGGCAGTATAAGACCTGGCAACAAAGCTTAGATTCAGTCGTAGTGTCTCCCTGAAAATGATTCGCTTGCAGTAAGGTGAAGTTTTAACTGCTTGTGTGTGAACCTTGATGGTATTTGAGATACATGGTCGTACAGTGATTGAATTTACAAGTAAGGTTGTCGAACGGTTAACAGCAACTGCTTTGGCGTATTATCAAGGACAGGGTACAAATGTGGCAGATGATGTCTAAAGTCAGCGTTGAGATTTAGACAGACGGGAGTGTTTTTTCCTTTGCTTGCTTGAGGCCAGAATTACTGTTATAGCCAGATACCGTTCAGATGCCACAACAAAAGAACTAGTGAAGTTGCTTGGTCTCTCAGAGACAACCGAGGGCGAAAATATGCTTAAAGCATTTCTTAACACCGTGTCGGAACTTGATATTGGTGAAACTATATTTGTGTCCGCGCCAAGTATGGTTGGATCAAATGGCGAGCCTCTTGCAGTACTTCCAAACGCTATTGGACAACCAGCTGTGCCTTTCCATCACATCCTACACTATCGGGCACTCAAAAGCCAGTCACAAAATAGTGGAGCAACAGATGAGAGCAGTAACTGTTCAACAACTGACAGTTGAAGATCTTTCTGCGTGAAGTGAAATCACAATACTGTACACTACTAATACATAAAAGTGACAGGTGGCTAAGCCGAGGTTATGTTCTGTGCTGTTCTGTAGAATGTTTGCGTGGCATTGCATGGCAGTTAGTAGGCAGAACTGCCCCCTAACTAGGCGACCAAAAATGATTGACGGTTGTGACGTTCTTTGCTGATTTCGCTGCCCACTTTAATGAGCTGAACACAGTCTTCAGTGTTCTGGACTGACTGAAGACCACTTAGATAACGTAAATGCATTTGAAAGACAACTTCAGACTTCTAAACACCATCCGAAGTTACACGCTGCAAGCATTTGCCTGTAGTAGAACAACACTGATAGAGCCCGATACGACACACATCACACGCTGCACCTGGACGAGATCCCCTCGGATCCCAGAAGAACGCGGCAGATGTCTGTATGCACACACTGCACAGAACGTACAGAACTACGGACTTACACATGGAACTGCTGGCTATTATGTAACATTAATATCACAATATTGCCGATCCCAGTGGTGGCGCAGGCGTAGGTCTGCGGCCGAGTGCTTGCTGGGATCGTGGGTTCGAATCCCACCGGGGGCATGGATGTTTGTCTCTTGTGAGTGTTTGCGTTGTCAGGTAGAGGTATGTGAGACGGGCCGATCCCTCGTCCAGAGGAGTCCTACCGACTGTGGTGTGTGTTTAAGTGTGATCAAGTGAAAATAAAAACCCTCAGCACCTACTGTGAACAAGTAGGTACGAGTAGAAGAGGGAAGGACTGCGAAACGAATATCACAATATTGTAATTTTTATGCTTATGAGCGTTTTATGTAGTTTAGAATCTTAACATTCTAAACATTACAATACGGGCAGTGTAATACTTCGATTAACGTGTTGGGCTTATATTCCTTTGTTCTGTAACTACTTGAGGATGGCACCTCGGTCCCGACACGTGTACGATTTTAATACTCATTGTGAATTGTATTGGACGTACTACGTGCATCTGTTGGGTATATTGATTATTAATTGACAATATTGTTGTTGAGAATGGAGCATGCGACAATTCTCAAATATAATTAATCCTTCAATAGGAGAATGGTAGATGTAAATCAGTTCGAAGTGTATACCAAACATTCCAATTGATGACAAATCCCGACAAAACTGGGTATGAAGGACTAGGATTGCACCAGTTTCATTGGTTAGCTTTTGATTACTTGCAGGTGCAGGCTATGAAGCAAACTGCGTTTGGACTGCTAAACTGGCGAGCTGAAAACGAACTAGAAATATTGGAGCATATTCCAGAGAAAAACATAAAAGAACGTGTTGAAGACGTAACTTTAAGTTCGTGGAAATCGTTGCCAGAATGTTTTGAATCATTGTTGTCTTTCATTGCGTCAACATATTCGTGTGAATAATATTGCTGAGTATGAAATACATCGAATCGTACCTGACGAACCGCCTTAACCGATGATAACAGTGCTGGTTATGTTGTTCTGAAAACAATCACGTATAGCCCAGAGATACAGAACTGTGCAAAACTACACAGCAGCAAGTATCTCACAGACTCCGCCCGCATACAAGTCGACTCCTCGAAACATTAGTGTCGTCTGGCACAGCTACAGATTGGACAGTAACTGGTAAAATTCTTGCCACCCGTGTTGCAAGGTAAGGGAGAAATGTATGGTGTGCACGCCATGAAGGCATGTGAGAGAATGGAGTTCCAGCTCCACTTAATTTTGACGCTGGCACTAGATAGAGGTCAGTGGTCAACTTCACGACCCAGGCGCTTTACCCCCGGGTAAGTATCCCCGTAGGGACTGCATAGAGGCTCGATGAGGCCCCAGAACCGGCGTGGACGCTGTGTCTCTCGCCCCTGTCCAGCCCGTAGTGTAATCCAGGAGGGCAAAATTTTTCCAAAACTCCAGCAGCTACCTCAAAATTATAAGTTCCGACAGGGTGTCATGAAGCAAGTTCCATACTGAGAACTCATAAACATTAAAGCGCCACGGCACAAAATTTGTGCACCGCTGTCATTAAACGGACGGCGCTATCCTGGTTCCTGGTACTGATTCTGTAATATTTGTGTGATGAAGGTACAGCACAGGCAGAATGCATAACTCCTGATACCAGTAGTTTCTTATTAAAACTTGTGTCCCTCTGCAGTTACCTGAAAAGCTGAGACTTGGATTAATAAAGAAATTTTTTGTTTCGTAATTACTTCGGTGTATATGTTCAGTGTAAGGCAACAGTATGGATACGAAATTGAAGATCCTGTACCAGTCTTTAGCATGCCCACGAAGAAAGACCTGTCGGGGAGTTCGACGTTCGGGCAGTACAAGCGAAGTAGCCGGCTTGCATAGAACTCCCCGGATTTGTCTGGTGCGACTGACGAATGCAACGAAGAACACCAGATGAAAGAGAATAGCCACTTGGGGCGTAGGTTTCAACGCGGTACCATCCGATCACAAAACAGCAAAACAGGAGTGCTTCAGCGAATAATTGTGGGAAATTTGACAATGACACAACATGCAGCCAACATAGGTTGCTGCTAGAGACGACGGCTAGAACATTATACTGTCACGCCTATTGTATTGTGCCTAACGCGTTGGTGGTACTCCGAGTCACTGCCAGAGACTGAAGGCATTAGAAGGTCGGATGTCTTCAGGCCCCCCCCCCCCCGCCCCCCGAACTCTCCCTCATCCAGACAAGTCGTCTGTACCCATTAATGACGCAACGGAATTTGTTATTGTGGTGTCACTGTCTTCGAACTTCTCAGTTGGCGACAGCCAGCCGACCATCCCACCATAACGGCGATGTATTTCATATACCTTTGGGACGGTTGCCAGATTTGATTGAAATCGACTTGACGGCATCGTTGCTTATTGCATGCAGCTTCTGTGATGCCCTCTTTAGTGGTGGCGCCTGTCTTGTTTTCTCATGGGCGCCCGAAAAGTGTGTGATGCGGCCAATGCAATCTGACGTTCGACGGTGTATGATGTAAAGGTCAGTTGGCCTTAACAGGCACCGAGTCCGGTAAGTCTTGTGTGGAGATGCAAATGAATCAGTTGGGGGGTTCGTGGCGCACAAATTTGCGGGGTGGCGACATGTTCCGCTATGCTGACTCCTAGGAACTGTCCGTTACGTATCACCGTTGCTCTGGAGGTGCTTATAACGAGACATCATACCAAGAAATTCCGTCGACTACTTAACCCTTTAAATACGAAGCGTATCTGTTTTATGTAAGGACTCAGTGCGTACCGCGCTGTAAACACTCTGCACTTCGGTTATAAAAACCAATCTCTTAATGTTTTATAAGGCAAAAGTTGCTGTTTGTTCTGAGATCCGTACAAAACACATAAACGCAATGTGGGCACCACGTAGAATTTTTTAATGTTAAACCTAGTGGTATGTAAAGTTACCGCTAGGTTTTAAAAGGTTAAGAACCAAAAACCCGGCCAGTAAGTCAATAAATTTCCCGCCGCTTAACAAAACCCAGCGGTTCGTTGCCGTACTAACAAAGGCTCCATTATTGGACCATACTCTGAACCCTTTGAATCTACTCCACACCTTCACTTCCCGTTACTCGACTATCTACTTTAATATTGTCATTCCATCCCCCAAATGGTATCGTCATTTGGAGTTTTGATCTACAATCCTGTATGCACTTTTTATTTCCCGGTGCATGCTGCATCCTCTTCAGACACCTTCCGCATTAACCGCTTCAGACACATCATTCGCTTTAACACTAAAATCCTCTGCGTGTTGCTTGCAGAGTGTATTTATTTTTCATATTATGCTCGCGATAAACAGCAGTTACGTACATAAATATTAACCGGTTTACCTTTGTAATTGACACTGTGACTACTCGCTGAGTTGGGGTTTTTAATTGTGTGTATTATTAGAAAGGTGTCGGACATCAGAGCAGCTTTTATGAGTCCCTGTGTACTGACTGTCTAGTTTGCAGTGTCCCCTTTAAGTGAATAGGTTTAGGAGCGACAGACCTTCACCGTACCGCATTGTGAGGCGCCTCCAAGTCCAGTATAGCCCAACACATTAACGAAACAAGTGACTGTGTATATGATACGGAGACTTGTCACCGTCACAGGGAAGCCTGCCTCTGAACCCTATCCTACGCCCGTCCATGTATTGCCGTGGTAGCTAAAAGGTCACAGGCGAAAACTGTAAAGAGGTAGGAGGATTCTGCAGGTGTTAACGCGCCCTACACTGATATGATCCTGCAAATGCTAACGCGCCCTACGCTGGTATGATTCTGTATATGCTAACACGCCCTGCCTTTGTATTATTCTGCAGACGCTAACGCGCTCTTGTTGTACGATTCCGCAGATGCTAACGCGCTCTACGCTTGTATGATTCCGCAGATGCTAACGCGCTCTACACTTGTATGATTCCCCAGATGCTAACATACTTTACACTCGTAGATTCTGCATATGCTAACGCGCTCTACGCTTGTATGATTCCGCAGATGCTAACGCGCTCTACGCTTGTATGATTCCGCAGATGCTAACGCGCTCTACACTTGTATGATTCCGCAGATGCTAACATACTCTACACTCGTAGATTCTGCATATGCTAACGCACTCTACACTTGGCCCGGATGCCACCTGTTCTGATCGAGGGTTATTAGTAGTTTTACCCAGTTAATTGATGAAGGGCCCCTCAGCAGACGTTACGGACGCACCGCAGCCTTGAGGCTTATTGTGCAAGTTTTACCCAGTTACTCCAGGAAAATGCCGTTGTAGTACCTCGTTTAGGCCACTACCGCTTTTTTCCAATTCCTTTCCAATCAGTTAGTCACTGTATAACTCGGCGCTCATCTTCCATACTGAAACCGTCGTTAAAGAATTCAGAAATAAAGAACTACAGATTCCTCGTATTCATGGTGCATTCTTATTAATGAGGTCCTGCTGATTCTGTGAAGGCCCGTGTAGAACAAATGTGCGTAAAGTGAAATACGGTCCGGAAGTCTGTCGATGATTATTATTACTGGTGGCTCGGTCTTGTTTTGAGACCAATAATGGTTGAAACCCGTGTATGCGATTAGAGAGCTGGGCGACAAAAACTGGGCGTCTGCTTATGGTATCATTCCGAACTTCTTATATCTGGCTAAAAATAGGTTACAGTTATAAAACTGTTGGCCCACAAAACGGCGCCCGGACTGCTCCGATCGTGTGGTGACTAGGTTACAGGCTTAACGGTCGAGGAATCATGGTTCGATTCTGGACGGCAAGAGATATTTCTCCGGAACATCGAACCGGCTGTGGGGCCCAACGATTTTCCTGTGCATTGCGAACTGCGGGCTCTGATCCCAAGGGACAAGCGGCTGGGGACGTGGCGCTGACCGCTCACCTGCATGTAGTGGCGACGTTAAGAAAGTGTGGAGGCTTACGTCCAATGCATCACGTGCCTTCGTGGCGTGATCCTTAGTTAAGGAGTGGGGCAGCTTTACCTTTGCCGAATGTATTGTCGCTCCGGGAAAGGCCAGAAACGAGAACACACACAAAGGGGCTGTATGCGCTTAAGTACCAGTATTCTTGTTGAAGACAACATGTAACTCTGCAACCCGCCCTTCTTGCTTCTAAATATTATTTGTCGTGTATAACATCAGTGAATAGAAACGTGCCTTGCCGTCGTTTGATATTTCGAGCTGGACCGACTGCGATGTGTCTGGCCACTGAAATTGAATAATAGCACACTTTTTCCGTCAGTTCGGGGAAAATAGTCAGTAGAGGCAGTTTACGTTTTTCTCGGAATCTGATATATAACAGCCGTCCGACCAACCGGCTCCGTAGCGATGGACCGCGGCGGCGGCGGCGGCGGGGGGGACTAGGCATTGGCCCTCCCCCTAGCCCAGTGGATTTTTGGAAGAAACAGTGATAATTAAAAAAACTGGAAAAGGATGTAAATTTACCAAGTACCTCAAATTAAAACTGATTTTTAAATAATTTTTATTCTTCTATCTTGGGTACAAAAGTGGTTTCAACCTGAACAGAATCTGCAATTATATTCACCTACGGTGTAAACGTAACTGCCATTTTAACCTTTAAAGCCTAGCGGTAACTTTACGTACCACCAGGTTTAACATTAAAAAATTCTACGTGGTGCCCACATTGCGTTTATGTGTTTTGTACGGATCTCAGAACAAACAGCAACTTTTGCCTTATAAAACATTAAGAGGCTGGTTTTTATAACCGAAGTGGAGAGTGTTTACAGCGCGGTACGCACTGAGTCCTTATATAAAACAGATACGCTTCGTCTTTAAAGGGTTAATAGTGCGTTCTATTAGTTTATCTGTAATTCGGGGGACGAACAATGGGCCCGTTAGAGGCCTCAGTGCCATACGTGCTTGAGCCGACCCCACCACCAGAATACAATAAAAATGGCGGCCACGTATCAGTGGCTTCGTTAAAACGTCAGTGCAACATTTTAAGACCGTTTCCTGTGTCCAAACAACAAAAAGGTGTACAGTGAAGGGATGATGCAACCTCATTTTATACTGCAGGGTGCTGCGTCCATATGTATTGTTCTTCAAGTCTTATACCGACAAGAGAGAGGCAGGCCTGTATTTCAGATACATGTAATTTGAACAGAGCCAACACGGTTTGTGGATCAGTCCAGGGGTGTCTTACCAAAGGTTTAACTACTGGTTGGCATATTAAATCAGCTGGCAATCTTTTTATTAACGTCTGACACTTCAGGTTGTCCCGTTGATAAGCATCAAAATTACAGTCTTCTGGGATGTAATGTCATTTAGTTTCACGGACAGATAACCAGCGCTGTGGAGGAAACGTCTGTTTCAATCTACCAAGCTGGGAAGGACCTGGCCATCTACCAAACGACGACGGGTGGTCAGTAAGTAAGGTTCCCTAGGTCATAAAAACTAAATGAGAAGCTATTACAGCGTTAAAGGTAGCTCATTTATTTCTGAAGTATCATATTTCAGCATAATCTCCGAGGGCATTGGTGCATTTGCCCCATCTTGGCACTAGTTTAAATATTTCGTCGCGATAGCAGTCGGCCTCTGGAATTCGCACCCATTCACGAACGGCCAATTCCATTTGCTCATTACTGTCGATTCGGCGATATCCCAAGTATTGCTTCATTGATCCAAGCAAGTGATCTGTTGTGAGTCTTCAGCACGACAATGCGAACCCACGCAATGCACGTTGGACACATGAGTTGTTTCAATCGCTTCAGTCGAACTTCCGCGATCATTCGCTCTTGTGTTTGGGCCGCTGATGCAATACTAGCGAGTTCGCCGATTCCACAGTAATGAAAAGTGGGAATGGCTCTTCGTGAATGGTTGCGAATTCCAGAGCATGTTTTGTGTCGTAACGATTTCTTTAAACTCGCGCCAAGATTGGACAACTGCATCAGTGTGCTTAGGGATTATGTTGGAAAATAATGACATTTCAGTGGAATAAATGAACTTAAACGTTCTGATTAATTCTCGTAATTTTTAGGCCTGTTTAACCTTACTGATTGAACACTCTTCATACAGGAAAAACTTTCTTTTATTAACTTATTTTCTGTAATGGAAGAGGGGTTTATAATCTCTTTAATTGTGGGTGTACACGTTAATAGGTCAGGGCGCATTGTTAATCTGTTTTGAATCTCACGGCTACCAACGTTTTAGAGGAACATACTGTCTGTATCTTTAGGTTAGGAGTTTCTCCGAGATGGTGTCGTTACTCAGAAGACCATAGTATGAAGCTGTAGTGTGCCCCTCAGAGGCCCAGTTCCTGTGTTGTATGCCAGCAATATGATACTGTTCCAGAGCGCAGTCTGGAAGACCATGAGGAGGTCCTGGCCGTGTATGACATGGAAGCCAATGGGAAACACATCGAGAAGCGATTTGTATTCCGCAAGGATTTCCTCAAATACGAATTCTTCCATAGTCCACAGGTAAGTCAGATATTGAGTGTACTGCCTGAAGTTCCGCGGTGGCGCAGTTGGTTGAGGCACTGCGCTACAAACCGGCAGGTCGCGGGTTCGATTCCCGATGGTGTCAGTCGATTTTTCATTGACATAATCCTGTCGGTCGCACTATGGCCCTGGGGTCGACTCAGCCTCTAACAGAAATGAGTACCAGGAATATTTCCTGGGGGGTAAACGCGGCCGGTGCGTATAGCTGACAACCTACCACCTTCATGTGCCGATTGTCTAGAAATCTGGGAGCCTCGCCCTCCTGGAACCCTGTGGGCCTGTCCAGGCCTGTAATGGGACTGCTTTATCTTTTTTTTTTTTACTGCCTGAAGTTCACTAGCGTAGTGTAAATATTCCAAGTATGATGCTCGTACTGTCGGCCCTCAATTATGAAAACAGCCGAAAACATTTTATTTTCATCAAAAATAATTTTTTGTTGCGACAGCTGTTGGGGAAATTGGGTGATGCAAAATTGAAAATTTCTCCCATTTGGTTTCTTTTTGTCTATGTGACAGTTCTTTCTACCCTGCAACTAATAGCTACTACCAGCATTCCCTTTAATCTTTTTACAGCTGCACGAACCTGCTACTGCCCTGAGCAGAAAATTTTTACACGACATGACGACTGCGCGGCACTTTGAAAGTTTTGTAATATGCGTAATAAGAAAATTCCAGCTGCGCGGCAACAATTCAGTGGGCGCGGGAGCATTTCAGTTACTGCGCGGCATGCGGGCAGCATAGAGGAAACATTGGGCACTACCCACCTTGTCTTACTCCAGATGAGCAGCAAGAAAGTGAGAAGAGTCATGGACAGAGCGTGACTTGCTGTGATGTTGAAGGGTAGAATGATTAGTGTGCATAGCAGCCATTGTCACCTTACCTGTCCAGGCTGAATGTATAAAGGATGTACAGTATTTGAATATCCTGAAGTCGACCCTAATGTTTACTTTTTCTGTTCACCCAGCTCGCCCACTCCACAGTGCACAGTCTGATTGCCACTGAGCATTTGAATGTTCACTGTTTCATTCATAAACCTGCCACTGGACCCTACTGTGAGTCAACTGAATTCACTTCACACCTTTCTCTTCCCTTTTTGTTGTTATTGTCCTCCCGTGTATGCATAGGTGTGCCCTTCACGTTTTCCACCTTAAGTTTTGTGTGCCTTTCTAATATGCACCATCTGTTCTGCATATCTTCCCTGTCTCATTCTCCTTGATTTGATCACTCAAGAAATAATCAAATTGTGATACAAATTGTGGATCTCATGATTATGTAATATTCTCCATAATGTACAGTAGAGGTAAAGTTGTCCCTATGCTTGATCAAGCATCATGCTGGGAAGATATACTGGGGGGGGGAGTGCACATGAAAGTGAGCGATCAGCTTCCTACTCAAATCACTTTACACCTCAAATCTTACACGTGTTTATTGCATGTTACAGCAGTTCTTCCCTGCTGATATGGTTGATCCGTCTACCTGTGACCAGCTGCTTGAACCACATACCCTGCAGGTGAGACTGTGCACATTCCTGCAGTTTGCTTTCAGGGAGTTCCACAGTTCAGTCCTAATAATTCATTTTGATGCTAATAGTAATGCCATAAAATTATGCTTTATGATGGATTAATTGAATACAGGAAATAATAGTCTAGTTCTAACCAAGCAGTGATTCATTATGAGTTTCTGTATCTCTGATTTTATGATACAGTTAGATGACTGTGTGCCAAACAAAAGACAAATGCCAGGCAGGTCATGACTTCTGCTGGCAGGCATCAGAATTAAATAAAGCAGCTGGAGGTTGAACACCTTACGTGATAAACTGATTAATTTCATCTTCCATTCATGAACATACCGTGAAAAGAAGAAATAATAATTTGACGTATTTCAATAATTTGAAGTTTTTAATCTACAACTCTGAATAGCTGTTATCTGTTGGTACGCTCATGAAGCTGACAGAACCCAACCGAAACAGGTAAGATTCTATAAGTATTTAAAATAAATTTGATATACTGTTGTATTAAGCTTGACCTGTGACTCTTATTAAGCTTGACTTGAGAGAAAAGCGATGAAATATATTTAAAAATGCAGAAAAGGCCAAAAAAGCATTTCCTAAATCACACATAATATTTCTTGAATAATCCTGCAGAAGACCTGTTTATTTATCTATTGCAAAAACTGATGCAGACATTTAAAAAAAAGTGTTATTCATTACTTTGTACAGTTCCCTTATCTTTTCTCTCTGTTACTGTTATATCATTTTTATCATTAAGTTGATTTTTAGTCACATGGGAGCATCTACCAACTTGCGAAAGTTTAGGGATGTGTCTGACTGTTGCACTAAAGGATAAGTTTTTCTGAAGCTGCGGGACAGATCAGCTTATAGCTCTTAATGGTAATGAAATATAGAGCAGATACATTCATTAATGGCACCGGAATGGTTAAATGATAGCCCTCTTTTTTCAACTAATAATTGTGTAATTATTTTAAAAAATGCAAATATGTGAAAATGGATGAATACTCATACATTCTAATGCTCAGGACTAACATTAGCACCTTCAGCACTGTTAATTGATGATATTCTTGAATAAAAAAGGTATAATAAAGAAGTAACCTGAAAATAAATAAACATTCACAAAAGAAAGTAAGCAGAAAGTCAAGTTCATAGAGAAATTGTTGCAGAAGTATTATGATGACCTGTGTTCCTGTTTTATAACAAAATTATGCATTTAATTGAAGGCGGGTTTGAAGTTTGCCAGTGTGTTATTGCATGCCTTCTTGAATTTGCTGGACCTTCTTAGTTTCTTGATTTATGTAGCCAAAAGTGCATACCCTTTCAATGCTGTAATTAGAGTCAGAGCTCCTACCTGATTGTTTAATGTTGCAGATGGTGGTGACATCAGCAGATGAGTGTCCTGTGATTGGCAGCCAGATGTGGGTGCGGGAGGCAAACAAGCAGGTGTGGAGCAAGGTTTTCCTGTTGCTGAGGGATGGAACCCTGTACATCTGTCACAAGGTACTCATGCTGAAAAATGTACAGGACTGTGATGATTTTTGATATATGCAGCTCAGTCGCACACTAGAGTAACAACATAACAGCACAAATCATACTGCTGTATTTACCTGAATATAAGATGACACTTGTGTCCCAATTATCTGAAAAATGGAGGGTCACTTCAAAATCACACATGAAATTAAACATTTTCTGTATTGGTATTTTCGTGATAATTTAAGGTTGTAATGGGTCATCTTGTATTCGGGTAAATATGGTACCTTACCAGCACGGAGATGTGGAAGATAATGTGAGTACAAACTGTTAGAAATGAAGTGGATTAAAAAATAAGAAGTGATATATGCTGCAAGTTGTCAGTGGTGAGTTAAGGAGGTATTAGTCAGAGCAGAATAATTTAACAGAGGAACAGTGACACAGGCCAGTAAAATGACAAAACATGGTTGTACAAGTTCTCACTGCTGTTTGCACACTTTACTGGCTATTTTTAAATGTATGAAGATGCCTAGCAACTCAAAATATTGTAACACACTTGACACATTAACGCTATGAACTGTAAGCGTATAATATGTGTAACCACATCCCACTGTTTGGAAACACTATGTTATGTTTTGTTGCAGTTTGTTTTTCTCTGCTTTTTCCATAGCTATACATTTAACCAATAGTGAAAATTCCTTCTAGAGAAGCTAACAGTTACCCAGCTACCAAAGAAATTCTATGCCTTTTTTGAACCCCCTGGTCTATTACTGTTTCCAGAAGAGGTCACTGCTGGTTCTGAATCCACTCCACAGTCATGTTGTTACTTCCTCAGGCTTGCCTCCCTGACTCCTCAACTCTGCAGTGACTAAGTGCCTGTGCCTTGTTTACAACAGGTACCCAGTTTTCTCTGTCATTTGTCTTTTGCCTCCATCTGCACACTTCCCAGCCCTCATTAATTATTATCTGCATCTTCCTGCCATCTCAGTTGGGGTCTTCACTCTTTTCTTGTACCTCCAGGCTTACTTTCAGAAACTTACATTGACACCTTTGGTCTATTCTAATCACATGCCCTAGAAAAACATGTTGTGTTATGTTACATCTGTATTTCACTAGTGAGATGTGCAGGGCTTCTGATGATTGCAAGGACTGGCAGAAACATGTTGGGCTATTCATAATGTAGTAAAAGTGTTCATATGTTTATAAGTACACTGCTTGTGTTGTCTGATCATCATAATTTTGGATTTTATTAGACATGTTCAAACACAGTTGTGAAAAGTGGCTGTTAGCTTCATCACATCCATCCTTCCATCCGTTGGTTGACACGTTCCAATTGTATTTAAAATCATACAAATTTTACTAATGTTACCATGGTTACCAAGGTTACCACTCTTTCTGTGGTTGCTATTGTTACAATTAGTTTCTGGTTATCCATGTTAGTAGTGTCACTAGGATTACCATGGGTACCAGTGTTCCTTTGTTGCCATCATGCATAAATGTGCCTGTAGTGTCTTGCTGTGTGGACATTTCCTGTCTTGTTTTCACTTCTTATCAGGTGTTTCTAAAGAAGCTTACAGATTGCCATTTACAGTGTTTGCTGAATGCCAGTTGCCCAGACACAGTTAATATATTGCTACAATGGCAGCACATGCTTTTTTGTTTTGCAGTCAGATTTTGTCACTAAAGTGCACATGTGGATATTTGAAGTGTTCTAGTAACTTCATGTAAAGCCTGAAAAATTGCGTCTTGGATGGTGTATTGTGCTATAAACTTATCTTCAGATTATAAATTAATGTTCGTTTTGTGTGTGCAGGAAGATGCCAGCGTTACAGTTTCTTAAGCTTCTAAGTACTGCACTTGTCCCTCTGTTCAGTTTCAAGCAACATGAGCATTTTTTTTGGACATTATCCACTGTCTTGTGTTTCTTCACACAGCATTTTACAAACTGGATCTACTTCCTGCATCAGTGTCATTTGGGCCTGAGACAGACCTAATCCAAATTAATGGATCAAGGAATATTTGAACTTCACAGAAATCACAAGTAAAATCACCAACAAAATGCACTGTATGTGATAAAATCACTTTTATTCACTTATGCAATCTTACCCCGACATGTTTCGGTGCATCATGACACCATCTTCAGGGCGTTCGTGTATTTTAAGACCTTAATCACTCAAGAGAATGTTTACAGATAATACTAAATGAAGTGGTTGCTAAAAACATAACATATACACATACACAGTACCTTTGCAGTTTGTTAAAACTTGATAAAAACTGGTAAAATGGTAGTACATAACGTCAAGATCGAGGGCATCACCACGATTTACTGTTCATGCCGTGGCACACTGTTAAATAGCCGTAAAAACTGGTAAACTATAGTACATAACATGAGTATCGAAGGCACCATCATGATTCACAGTTCATGCCGTGGCATTCTGCTAAATAGCCGAGCTGTGCAGTCGTCAAGAGATGGTTACCAAGCCATGTAAAATATATGGGCGGTGAATGTGATGAATGAAATTCTGTGTTGAGTTCCCATTGTGTAGCGCGTGTTGAGCCGACTGTGTTACGTGTGTAGTAAGTGAATAAGTGAATAAAAGTGATTTTATCACATACAGTGCATTTCGTTGGTGATTTTACTTGCGATACATAAAAATGCATGGTGAAAAAGTGAAAATTCACAGAAATGTTTGCATGTTTCAGGTCCAGATGGTGTCTAAGCTGATGAGGAAGGCAACCATCAAGGTACTGTGACACTTCACTTAAGCTAAAATAAGGGTCTTTTAGAAGGTTCAATCAGCTATCCTGATGACAAGCAGTAATTCAGCTTGTCTTTACAGGAATACGCATTTGTTCATGACATAACAAATCTAGGGTTATATCTAAAATATCTTGTCATATTATTGAGTGGGCTGGGGTAGCACAGTCGGCATAGAGACTCAGTACAGACTGGATGGTCTGGGGATCGAATCCTGGTGGGAATGAGATTTTCTGCACCGGTCCAGACTGGCCTTGGGGCCCACCTGGCCGTCTGTACAATGGGTGCCAAGTCTCTTCCCCAGGCTAAAGTGGCTGAGGCATGCTGTCCACCCACCCTCTTCTAGTGCTGGGGTTAAAGAAAGAGTAGGACTATACTTCTGGTCCCCTTCTGAGCCTTCATGGCCTGTTGTAGGGTGAACATGTCTTCTTATTGAGGAAAATGGAACACAGATTGAAAACAGTTGTCTGTCAGGGAACTTACTTCATTGATATTGCCTCGCATAATGTCAGGGCTTGTTCCAGATTAATGATTAAGTGGCATACTGCTTCCTGTGACTCTAAACCACTTGGAAATACAATATGTTTTGAGTTATATGCAGGGGTTTTGAATTTTTTACATTATTGCCTTTTTCACATTGCTTTTGGGACAGTTTGGAATTATGATGCTAAGCAGCAGTTGTCACTAATCATAGTGGCTGTATACTCATGTGCCTTGGCTTGTATTTTGGTAAAGGGTGTCAAAGAATTACTACAGATTTCAAATAATTACAGTTTATGAAGTATTTTGTATGCAATTTTGAGTTGACTTTAATACTGAGCGTGGCCTTTTGATTGTGGCACCATGTAATTTGGTAGATGGTTAACCTGCTGCCTCCATTTTCAGAGTAGAAATGAGAGTCACTTATACTGTGAAAATTGAGGAAAAAAAACATATAAATTTTAAAGAACATATTCCTATGAGAAGGGTGACACAAAGAGCGTAGCATCCTGATGACCTGCTGTGATATAGGTGGTGCTGACACATGTTATAATGTGTTTGGTACTGTGCAATGAAGTGAGATTTGTGAATAATTGCATCTGTCATCATACAGGTACCTGACGGTAGTTGATTTAGTTTCACTGGACAGCCACTTCACATATTGTGAGATCTGGGGTTCACACAGTGGTGAATGCGATGGTTACTGCATTTCTTCTAGTCTTTGAATAATTTGGTATTATGTTTTTATGTGTTCCTTCTAACATTGAATAATTTGGTATCACGTTTTTATGTGTTTCTTTTTATGCTGTATTTTAGTACTGTATCATGATAGTGAACATTCAAATTTATATTTTTGCCATGTGGTTGGCCGGTTTCTGCTGCTTCCTATTATTGTTAATTTGACCATCTGGCCTCTGGCTATCTAGGCAAGGGTATTAGAATCCATTTCTGAAGGGAGAGCATCCACAGGGCAGGTGTTACTCCAGTGGTAGGGTGGCTATGATAATTATCATAGCAAAGAAGATGTACAGCTTAGTATGGGCTCCAAAACATAGTTGGAGTGGGTGGGGTGTGTGGTATTTTTCACGTTACAGAAGTCTTATATTTTTGGTAGGGGTTGAAGGGTTCAGTCTCTGAGCACTGAAGTCTGTGCACCAGAAGTCTGTGCACAGACTTCACCAGGGATCACCCAGTCTTATTCTCCTTTCGGTCTACTTTTCTTCTTTAGATCACTGTGCTGTGCATGTGTGTGTGAGAGATCACAGAAGCCCATCAATTTCAATATCTGAACTGCTTGGCTTGTTTTTACTGAATTTAGTATGAGCTTTAGTCTCTGCATCCTGTTATAGCGCAGTATATAATGAAGGTAGTACAGGAACTGTTGGTTACATCTCAAAGTTGTAGTTATTCAGTATCACATATACAACATGTTCTGGCTGTGCAAGGCTAGCATTGGGCATCAGGAACTATAAAAATACTTTGAGAAAATTATATGTAACCACAGAATTCACAGTAAGAATGAGATTGCATTCTGTTAACATGGAAGGATAAAGATTTTACAGAAGTCATAATTCAAATTTTCTCAAAGTAATTTTATAATTGTTGGTATGTGATGATGGCCCTTAAGGCCAAAACATATTGTCTATGTGATAGGTATTAAACAACTGTCAATTTGAGTTGGGATTTCAGTTCCTATACTACCTTATTTTGCGTGCGCGGTATGCCCTTGGAGGTGACCCTCAACAATGTCCTTTTTCATTTCCTGCAGTCGGTAATATCAACATGAACTTGTGATGTGCCAGCAGCACTTACTTCAAAGTCCTCAGATGACGTACGCTAATAGACCTCAGAAAACAGACATATTCCATTTAGGTAATGTGTTTGTACAATATACAATGAAAATTCAGGTAGCATTTGGTTTGATAATTATAACTAATGAATCATTGGTGCTAGGCATGTGGAGTTTGGCATGGTGACAAGTAATATCCATGTCTATGCATTGTGTGTGAAATACTGTTTTCAGATAAAAATTACGAACATAGCGGTGATGTGAAACGTGGAGGTAATGTCCAGCTAGTTCTCACCTATACAGAATCTGCACTTAAGTAAACAGTTCCATCATGATGATAAAATAGAACAGCAATAATAATGCTAATACATATGAAGAACTAAAAACTGTGCAGGATGAACGGAGGCTTTGAATTCTGATCAGAACTGCATTTCTGCTGTGTTAAGCACAGGAAAGAATTAAAGTAATGATGAATGTCTTCTTTGGAGTCAAGAAATTAAAGCCCAGGTATTTCCCTACAGTTTCCAGGATAGACAGTTTTAATAACAACTTGACATCCTAGAGCAATTGCAGTATAAAGTGTGTGTGACTGTTGCAGCATAAAATTGGAAACACCTGGGGCTGTGTATTTAGCGTCATGGTTATCATTTGTATATTACATTTTACCAATATAGGACATTCATTGCTATCACGAGTTTGTAAAAGGCTAGTGTTCTCAAGATAGCAGCCACTGCCAAAACGTAATGCTAATTTTTGATCTAAAGTAACATCCGTGTACGTGTGTTTAATGGAAATGTTTAGTTAAAAGAAACACTGGCACTGTAGTTAATAACTGAACGTCTGGGTTAATAATTGTATTAACATTCTCAGTTTGTGAGTCCAGATTCATTACTTTTATTGTAACTATGTAAAAGAATTATAAGGGCGGTTTTTTTTAAACTGGGGTAAAGTTACTTGAATTATGTTTTGGCATTTCCCCAAAACTGAATGTACACTTTTGTTGTTATGTTGCTCCAGTTGGACTGTAGGTTGTGTGATTGAAACACAACATTTCTGAGCGTGATTGTGTCTCCTTGTGTAGGTTAGAAAGGATGGAGATAGAGGCAATGTCTGAAATGTCCTGCATTTAAGTGTGTCTTAATAACGCATTTGGAGTGCCCTTGTGGTGATGGTGGTGCTGGTGATGATTTAATTAAGTTTCAGGAGGTAGAAATACACTGGTTAAACTTTCATGACTGTTCATTGAATGACATAGTGGCATTTCGTCTATGACAAATTTAATGGTGATACTAGATATCGGTGGGCAGGTCATGTTCCTGCTTTGGGCTCAGTAGTTACCAAGCTCAAATACTGGCTTGGAGACCAGCCAGCCTGATGGAACTTTTACAGATCCTCCAGACATATGCCAGAATAGTACCTCAAATTACGTGGCAGCTTCTTCCCCATTCTTTCCAGTTCGTATTTATCAGACATGTTGTCATTCAACCATAACAGAGTGAGAACTTGGAATAAATAAACACAAACTGAACAAATATACAGTAAAGTAATATGTATATAAACCATCATAATTCTGTACCATATAATCTTTTAATAATGGTTTAATGTGTGAAACATCACTAAGATGTAACAGGACTTTTTCCATTATCACTAAACACAAAATCATCCACAATGCTTCGAAAGCAGACTGCTTTTGAAGCATTGTGAGTGTTGTGTCATGTTTAGTGATAGTGGAACTAGTCCTGTCACATATTAGTGATGTTTCATCATAATTCTGTTTCTTGAAATAAGTGATGGTGTCACCACACAAGTAGCTGCATTGGCTTCACCTCCATAACTTTGTCATAACAGGATGTATAATGCACCATGATGGGTTGTCAGAGGGCCAAGTAGAATCCTGGATAATGGAAAATTTAATGAGGTGGATTTAAGGCACTGCAAGGCCATCTGTTGTAGAAGTCTGCAAACAGAGGTGGATGATGGTGAGTGTGCAGTCTTTATCAGTGTCAAGATAGGATGTCATAACAACTCATTCACACCTGTTCCCTAACCACACTGTGTGAAGAAAGCTGTTAACCTTACCCTTTGAAGCACAGTGGTTGCTATGTGGACTGCCCGCATAACATTAAGTAACTGCATTTTAGCCATGGGGTATTTATGTGTTTTGTGTGGTCCTCACAGCAAACAGTGATGATTTCCGTAAACAGCATTGATGATTGGGTTCTTGTAATGGAGACTGTGAGGAAGAAACTGGATTTTGAAGGTCATCTGGCCTCAGGGTGCTGAGATGGTTCCCAAAATCCATAGTTGCTGCCTCACACTTTTCACGCAGCCCTCACCATAGTTAAACTGCCCACTATGGGACCACCAAATTATGTTTCTAAATCATACAGTTCACCATTATGTCGAGATCCTGTGGCTGGTATGTCAAGTCAGTCCTTCTAATGGAGGCTTTCTGTTGTACACAGGTTTACAAAACTTATGACCTAATGCAAATGAACAGGTCTTTTCCATGAACACTCAAGTTAATAAGTTTCCCTACTTGCAGCAATGTACCAAGTTCTTTGCTTGGTGTGCCCCTCTGGTCTTTCTCTCTTTCTTGGGTTAAACTTAACTGCAAATATGTGTTCCACTTTCATGTACACATACTTTCAAAACATATTCATTCCACTTAGAATCCTTCAGTTCCCTTGCCAAACATTTATTTCCAGTGAGGGTTTAAATCAGGGAAGATGATGTGTGCAGAGCATACAGGCCAAATAAGGGAAAGAAGAAATGCATAACCAACCACATAACTGGACAGTAGCCTGGACACCTCAGTCACTGTTGTGGTTAGAATTCAGGCTGGATGACAAGGGAATTGGGAGTTCAGTTCCAAACAGGTGCTGAAATTTTTCTTTTTGAAAGCATCTGGTTTGGCTGTATGGCCCACGTGGCCTACATAATGATGGCTTTATGGGGGAGTAAAGTGGCTGCGGCTTAGGCTACCCACTCACCGACAGTTTCCTACTGTATTTAAGAATACATGGAGCTGCACCTCCTCTCTCCCATATGTCTTCATTTCGTGGTGCTTAAGTACAGGAGCAACTTTAACATTCTGTTACTCATTCATCTGACCAACTGACCAACCAACCAACAGACTAACTACGGTGACGTTTAGCAATAACAGTCACTTACCTAGTCAAGGAATTCTATTTTTGTGAAGCACCAGGTTCGAGGGTCACGGGTTCTGCCCTGAGACCAGTCATTCTGTTTGAGATTTTCATGGTTTGCCTCTGTTCCTTCAGGAAACCGTAGGACAGCACCTAAAATTATGCCATAGCGGCTTCCTTCCACATCCCTTCAAATTCAGCATTCACTAATGATCCTGTTGTTCGGTGCTATGTGGTCCCAACTGCTAAACCTAGAATATAAGTAAGATAACTCTGGACACTGGAAGTAAAGGTAAATTGCAAAATTGCGAAAGGTGACAGCTTCATCATGTGTGTCTGTCTCCATCCGTCCGCATGGAACAACTCGGCTCCCACTGGAATTTGATATTTGAGTATTTTTTTGAAAATCTGTCGAGAAAATTCAAGTTGCATTAAAATATGACAATAATAACGGGTACTTTACTTGAAGACCTACGTACATTTATGACAGTTTCTTGCTGTATTCTTCTTACAATGAGAAATATTTCAGGCAAAAAATCTATAGAAACTCAAAACACGCATTTTATGTTCAGTAATCATTTTCTGAAGATTGTGCCGTTTGAGAGATAATGTGGAAAAATATGGTAGAGCCAGACAGGCCACAGATGGCAATATAATACGACGCATGCGCATTGCATGCTGGATAACTAAAGCTACAGACACACATTCAGAATATGTAGCTAATACTTATTGCTTTTCTACGGCAACAGTGGTTACGAAAATCGCCTCAACCCTTCAGTGTTACGTTATACTACATTGCCCGTCTTGTGTTTTAACCGTTTAAACCCTAGCGGTAACTTTACGTACTACCAGGTTTAACATTAAAAAATTCTACGTGGTGCCCACATTGCGTTTATGTGTTCTGTACGGATCTCAGAACAAACAGCAACTTTTGCCTTATAAAACATTAACAGACTGGTTTTTATAACCGAAGTGGAGAGTGTTTACAGCGCGGTACGCACTGAGTCCTTATATAAAACAGATACGCTTCGTCTTTAAAGGGTTAATTACGCTCTGCACGATGAAGAAGATGTATGGGGGAGCAGAAATATGGTTCCAAGCAGTGGCGTAACTACGGTTTTCCGGCGTCCGAGGCCAGCAATCACAATGACCGCCCCTAAAGGAAATGATGAACTTTAAAAAACATCACTGTTGTTTATCGTAATTCTTTCATTTATCTCCGTAGTTTAAAATTTTTGAGCCAAAAAATACATGTTTCTATCTAAAATAGTCATCTTGTTGCCCATTTTGTCGCTCCTTGGACTCTACTGCCCGTCGCAGCCGCATCACTCCGCCCCCCCCCCCCCCCCCCCCCCCCCCCCCCATGCCGCCGGCTACGTTCCTGGTCCCGTGCATTCTTAACCTTCACAAGGAACGGGGGTGTGTGATTAGCTGCTCACGTAAGCGGTAGAGGGTTGGGTGGGTGCCAGAACGAGTCTGCATGCTGTGGTGAAGAGGGAAGTCTCTTGCGCTGACGGGATTTGAACCTCAGTTTCTCGGTCATCCAGCCCTGGTTTTCAAAATCTGTTCAGTGGGCTGGAAGTAGTGTGTGTGGTCGAAGACCCGCACAGAGGCTTCATACGTGTGGCTAATGCGGTGTAGCTGTAATGTAATGTAATGTAATGTAATGTAGCGGCTCGGTGAGGTGGTATGGCCCACACCTGTGCAGTGAGGATAGGGGTTATTCTGGGGACGGTGCTGCTGCTGCTGCTACTGATGATTTTGATGATGATGATGATGATGATGATGATGATGATGATGTGGTGGTAGTGGTGGTGGTGGTGATTATGACAACGACAGATTGAGCCAGAGCAGAGCAGTCGGGATTAGGGTTGTGCGTGGGTTGGAGAACCTGGGGATCTGGGTTTGATGCCGGACATTTGTCTTTTCTGCACATCACCCAGACTGGCTGTGGATCCCACACAGCCTCCATCACTTGGATACTGAGGTAAAACGACTGAGGCTTGAACCTGATCTGTGACCTTCATCTAATTCCAAGGTTAAGAATGCCTGGAGATCACCTCTACTCCCCATGCATTTCGTACTGTGGCGCTTAATTAAGCACATGGACGCCTGTACCAGTATATTGATGAACCATGAGTAGGACTCCCATCTGCGTGTTAATGGATCCTGAAGGACTAAAATGCATTAAGGGAGTTTAGCTGTAATAGACCTCGCAGCACGTTAGGTGCAGGATAGCAGCGCAATATGGAGAGTAACCCCACCTGTGGACAGTCAGGAGGCAGTGAATAACAACAACAACAATAATAATAATAATAATAATAATAATATGTTTCAGACAGTTGTAATGGTATCATAATACTGCAGTACATAGTGCTGATATTTGGTGAAAGCCAGGCATCAATCACGGTTCGATTCGGTGATTCGCAATGACGATGAGACGCGCGTGCTCGGAAATAACTAGCACTGACTTTCTTAATGACGACAGACATGTATGTCCTGAACCCGATTCCACGGATGAGCCCTTATTTAGAAGTTGATAGTCTTTCACCTAGGCAAGAAATTTCTCGCCGTCGTGGAACGCAGAGGTTCATTACCATGTTTACAAGAGCCATATCCAAAGCCAGGCAGTCCAGTCCGCAGGCTTCAGACCAATTTCTCCGAGGCAGTGCTCATTGGCACCTTTTCGCTGCATGGAACTTCAACCCCTGTTGCACGAATCGCGGGGCGTGACGTCAGGAAGTTGCCACAACACGCTATGTACAGTAGCTTTTTGTTTGGTTTTTTAAAACAACCTGCTGGCAGCCGCATCGATTACTCATTGTTCTAGCGGCCAACGGCACAGCAAGACAGGCGCATTGGATCGTGTCCCGGGGCATGCAGTCTGCAACAGTCTGAAGCTATGCACACAGCAGCGTTGCTTTTAGATACGACGTTCGCACGGCAGTGTGTAGTTTCGTACATACGTACGAATGTTTGGAAGGATCCTGCCTTCCCCTCCATCTTCAGTATTGTACGCTGAAGATGGAGGGTCACATTCCAGACGACCCAGTGCCATAAGGGCCTTATACATAACTGACACAGATACAATTATAATTCTGTATACCTGTTTTTTATAAATCTTATTCTGAACAGAAGTGAAATTAGCCCGACAAACATTAATGCAGGCCTACATACCAAGTTTTATCCAAATCCATCAAGCGTCTTAAATTTTAAAACGTGCCCTGGGAAAGGAATACGTCTTCGCGCGGAGTGTTACCCTTCGAAGCTTTAAGTGCATCTAAATACATAGTGTTGAAAGTTCAACGGCATTGTTACAGAGTGCATCTGCAACTTCTGTCCGCAAGGATAACCCTTTCACTCTTACACGTATAGTATTGCCCTGAAGGGACATGGACGCTGTTAATTTCAGCATCTCTGGAAAGGCAGCGTGGTAGAATGTTGTTGTTGTTGTTGTTGTTGTTGTTGTTGTTGTTGTTGTCGTCGTCGTCGTCGTCCTGAAGAGCAGTGTTTCCCAATCATTTTTTCTATGGAGGAACCCATAAAACAATTTCTTTATATCCCCAGAAATCCCCATATATGAAAACGCCTGCAGGCCAGAAGAAGTTGAATAATAAAGACAATTTTTAGTCAATGCTACTGTCTTTCATTCTAAAAACAATATTTGCTTTTATAAAATGCTACACCGTTCGTCATCATCAGGCATGAATAAATAAAGAGGAAGGCAGTCAGATGCCTTGAGTTGTCTTTCGTATGAAAGAGGTCTCTTTGTTATAACTCCATTTGGTACAATTATACGATTGTATAGAAATCAACCTGACACACCTTAATTGTGTGAGGTAAATTTTTATGTATATTTGTCTTATTACACAACATATGTACACTATTATAGTATTAAAAGTATATCAAAAATATCACGTTTCGGATTGTTATAAAGTCGGTAAAATTCCTGGAATTTTTACTTTATTGCAATAAGAAATCATTAGCCTCCTTTTGTTTATGTTATTTGTTTGTTTTCTTTTAGGTGTGAGTACGTTGACCTTGCACGAATAGAGTGAATTTGATTGTTTATCGATGAATGTATTGGGATACTTTCTCCTGCATTTAGATAAAATGACATCTGAACATGATGATCGTTTCTTTACGTGGCTTTCTTTCTTATGTGTCTTCTTTAGCAACTGTTTGATAGGCCTTGTTGAACCTTGTTTTTACAAGGTAATTTATTATCTCACAAGGTACGCGTGTCTTGACAGAATTTTTTCCGGAGCCGAGATTCGGAAAGTACCGAGACGATCACCGCCCATCACTTCTTCTCACCGAAATCGCAGGAACCACTCAAATTTTGTTGTGCACCTCATTGTGGGCCAAATTTAGGAGGACTAACAACGTACAAACGACTTCATGCGCAGGTGTGTATCGGCCGACGAAAAGTCCAGTGGGCAGAGGTCTAGCACCTCCGCCCCCCCCCCCTCCCACCAAACCTTGTATCCGGCTCTCAAAGACTGGTTTCTACTTCGGTAGTTAGTGCTAATGCTTTGCACGGTTTCTACAAAGAATTCTCAAGCAGTAACGATCTCATAACGTAGTGAAATCTCATGACAATATCTGTAGCATGTCGCAGTGCGAACAGGTTACACGCCCATTCGACTTACCCAGTTAAGTCAATGCTGTGTCACGTACATTCTTATCCCTCAGTACGTGCTGTGTCAGCACTTTCCCAGCTTACGGCTAAGTGTCGGGCGAGGGTCGGTGGCAGTTGCGGTCAGCTGACCCACTACACGGCACGGTAAGATAATTCCGAGCTTGTAACAATCCACGAGGTTTGCCGTTACAAATACTTATCAGAATTACTACACTGGTGTTAATAAAGAGGTACATTTATAGAAGTTCATGACAGTATGCGTTTAAATAGTGTTGCTTACGCATGACTGTTTGTTGTAAGGGTGTTGCGTGTGCTGTGCAGGGGTAAACGTGTTACTGAGTGAGTAAACTGGTGTGGATTTGTGTAATGTAGTAGCCAAGTCTGTCATCTGTAGTTTTCGTATCGTGTCAAAGAGTTGATTAATACCAACTGTGGATTTATCATGTATTGATTTTTTTTCGTTTCGGCGTATAGGTGTATTTATTCTAAGGTATACATGTGACTAAAAATTGTCTTTATTATTTAGTGTATGAAGCACAGGAAAAGTTTTTACCCGGGAGCTGCTATTTCTTTTTCTGTGGTGCAACAGTCCAACTCGGGCCTAGGTCGCCTCGTTGTTGAGATTTCTAGATCACACACAATTAGACACATGCACACGCAGTAGCACTCCTATGAACGAACGATCAGTTTGTTTCAGAGGCCGCTAGCTACACAACACACAACAGACACAAAGAGACGAACATCCATGCCCTCAGCGGGATTCAAACCTGCGATCCCAGCAATGGAACAGCCGCAGACAGCACGACCGCCGGGATCGGCTTGCTAAGAAAATTTATTTTTAACGAGTTTGTATATATATATATATATATATATATATATATATATATATTCTGTACACCCAGCCCTTTTTTAGGCCCTCGTTCCGTTCCTAAAAACATGGACGTAAATAAAAAGGGCACACATCAAAAACGATATTATTACCATCAGAAATAAGGGGTCAGAGTAGTGGAACGCAGCCCGCCAAAGGGTTTAAACCGAAAATGAGAGACCGCAAATAAAGAAATGGCGTAAATTGGCAAGGGGCGTTTAAGCAAAGGGCGTAAAACAAAGGGAGCAAAACAAGAGTTGGGTGTATATGTCAGCTGACATTGTAAGAAAATGGAAGCATTTTCGTGTATTGTAAGGAATATTTGGTGTTGTTCTCGATATTTCAAATCTCTTAATGTATTTAGTTCACGATTCTCCGCGGAACCCGTAACGATGTTCTGCGGAACCCTAATTCGGAAACACTGGCCAGAGTTACCTTTTCTCGCCAAAGAAAGACTGCGGTTCTGTTTATTAGTTTGCTCTGAGATTATTTTCATCTTATCTTCTGAGGGGATAGCGTAGTCAGTGTAGTGACTTACTACGGGCTGGACGGTCCGGGGATTGAATCCCGGTGAGGCGAGATTTTCCGCACCCATCCAGACCGGCCGTGCGGTCCACCCAGCCTCCTGTGCAGTAGGGTAGCGGGTCTCTCCCGGGGATAAAGCGGCAGGGGCGTGGGGTTGACCACCCACTCCCGTCTAGTGCTGAGGTTGAAGAAAGAGTAGAGCTATACCTCTGCGCTCCCCGTCTGGCTGTTCATGGCCTGTTCGAGGATTAACTTTACCTTTACGTTCTAAAGGCTCAGTAAATGTTAAAACGCCGAACACGGCTTCTTCCCACAGTCTAAAGACTGCATACTTCACTAATTCACTTGATTCTGGTAATCATGCTGATACTACAAATACACGATGTGGGCTAAATATAGGGTGTGGTACATGTACGTACCGGTGTGCTTTGACGTGTTTAAGAATCAGAATAACAAGGATGCCAGTGAAATGAAACAAAAAACGAGAATATCGAACGAGTACGATATATGCGTCAGCGGCAGTACTTCTGTTTACGCGTGAATGCTTCCCGTGCTTTTCCTTATATCACTGACAGTGTGCGGTATCAAGTTTGTTGCGAAGACGGGCGCTGTGACGCGCAGAACAAAAGCCTGTCACGGTGCTGAACGCCCGACCCTCGTTTTGAGTTATGATGTCGATACAACAAAGGTGACCCCTGTATGGCACATGCAGGAAGTGACGGGCTCAGGCGTGGTGCGCGAAGTAGTATGGAATGAGAAGGCGCAGGACGCGTAGCGGTTGTGAACTGCAATAGGCGGAATGTCGGTTTCTTTTTGGCTAGCTAGCAACACAGAACTGCTGTGCTGGCGGCACCCCGTCTGTGCGCGTGTAACAACTCGACAGACTTCAAGATGCCCGATGCTGAAGAGTTTCACTGAAATTTGTCAACACATGGCAGTTTTGGTTCAACGGGGGTGGGGGAACGGAATCGGAATAACGTAGTATAGTGACTAGGTTACGGGCTGGGCGATCCGGGGTTTGAGTCGCGATAGGGACAAGAGATTTGTGTCTTGCCTAAAACGTGCAGACCGGCCCTGGGGTCCACCCACCCTCCTATTAAATGGGTACGGGGGCTCTTTCCGCGGAAGTAAAGCCGCCGGGGCGAGAGGCTGATCACTTACCTCCATCGCGTCCTGAGGTTAAGAATGAGTGGAGTTATACCTCCACTCTCCCTCTCTGTCTTCATACAGTGTATACAAACAGCTTTACGTCATTGGAATATCAAAATGAGCGCCACGTTACACGAAGCCCTATTTTCGTTTCCGCACGCATCTGGACCATAACTCGCCAAGTATTTGTTAAAGCAGAAAGTGTTCCGAATGTGAGTTTTGGGAAATGGTAAAGCTTTTCCTGTGCTCGCCATGAGGCAATGTAGGGGAGCTGACATAGCTGCACGATTATCTTCCGGACTGAGTTGAGATGAATGGCCGCCGGTACCCCACTGGCTAGGAGGCTGGGTGGTAACCAAAACCGGGCTGGACGTTTTGGAGAAGAGAAAGAGACAAACAAAAAATGACACCCACATTTTGTGCTCAGTACGCTTTTCCCATGGTCTTTATAGTCTTCGAGATAAATAAAAGGGACGAACTCCCCTGCATTGTTACGTTCCGCATGCATTTTGTGATTTGTTTAGTCTCACTTTGGGTTATTTAGCAGCAATTCCTTAACTGCGCATGCTATACCTTAGGCCTGTATCGCCAAATTAGAGGTAAGATCTCCGCTCTTCTGGGGCATTATGCAGCGTCCAATGGTATTCCTTTCCCAACGTTTCGGTACAACCTATCGGTCCCATCTTCAGGGGTCAAGAAGCCCCAGAAGGAAGCCGGTAAAACGGTACGCAGTTTATAAAGGGAAAGATGCGGGCGGTGACAGGTTCTGGGTAAACTGTGTGCCGTTTTAGCGGCTTTCTTCTTCGACTTCCTGACCCTTGAAGATGGGACCGATATATCGTACCGAAACGTCGGTAAAGGATTACCACTCGATGCTGCATAATATCCCAGAAGAACGCAGATCTCATCAACATCGCGGCGGAAGCGTGAAATCACGGGAGCTGTCGGTGGATTGGATGTGCAAGGAACGGTCGTGGCCTAATCGTAGGTACTTCACCGCGTGTACCTGGAGGTACTGTAGAAATTAGTGATCTCTGGGCCAAGACTTGAACACGGAACGTTCAGCAGGACCGCTGCCCTCTCAAACATGGTCTTTGTTCTTATGTTTAAAACTGGAATTACAATTATGGACCTGCATAATCCGAAATTCATTTTTCTCAGCAGCATTTATTGTAGCTTGCCCGCCATTTGAAAATTCCCTCTGCGTCACCATATACCGTATATACCAACACTTGCCAGTTCAGGTGTTGGTACATATTAGGTGACTAGTCTTACTGTCTGGAACATGGATAATTTTAAATTTACCCCTGCGTATTCTTGCAAAGACGTAACAGCAGCAGCATCAACAACAACAACAACAACAACAACAACAACAACAACAACGATGTAATGAACTTTCGGGTTCCATGAAGGCACGGAGAATGTTGACCAGCTGAGGAATCAGATGTTCTGAAGGACGCTCCTGCATGCAGCTACCAATAATAATAGCTGCGTGTTACACACAGCGAAAGACGTGATGAGAAAGCCAGACCCCGGGACTGAATGGGATGTTCCTCTTTATGTTCGTTGGCAGCTCGCGTGTCAGCTGTGCTGTATGAAGTGACTTTTATATTCCATTCCACGTTTGCCGTGTTCCCTTCCAGAAATTACTAGACAGTGATGGTTGAACTTTGACGTTTCACGTCCCGTTGTGTAATCTGCATTAACAAATAGTTCTTGTACACTGTCAAACACACCCCGTATTAGTAAATATGTCTTGTTCACATAAACCCCAGCGGCGTATGTTTTAGGTGTCAGTCGGTCATCATCAGGGGTAGCGTAGGCGGTATAATGATGACGCTACGGGCTGGACGATTGGGGAGCTGCAATCCCGGCGGAGCCACTATATTTTTCTCCTGTCCACAACTTCCAGGCCGGCTGTGTAGCCAAGCAAACCTCCAATTTAAGGCAAACAGCTTGCCTGGCGATAAAGCGGCCGGGGTGTGAGGCTGACCACTTAACCTTCATCTAGTGCCGAGGTTAATAATGAGTGGAGAACTATCTCCATTCCCCAATATGCCTTGGTGGTGTGTACAGGAACAAGGCTTACGTTTCATCCAGTGAATCATGCAGAACCTGAACATTCAGTCAGTTCAAACCAAGTTCCATCCACACCGCATCTTCTGAAGTTCCATTGTCACCCTTTGCTCGCTACAGCCCAGGTAGTCGATACTAACCCCTCCACAGCTCTTCGTCTCTCCCTGAACAGGCCTATCAGTGTGGAATTTACATTCATTTGTGTACATTTGTTGCAATCTGTGCTGTCAGTACCAAGCTGTGCTATCTTTCGACAAACGTTTGGACGGTTTTAGAATTTTGCAGCAGTGTAGTTGAGGTCTTCCTCCTTGTCACGTCCCAGAACGCCACGACGTTTGGTAAATAGTTACCGGTGTTTTGTGGAGCTTGTTACTTACATATTGAGCGTATAAACTGTCCAAGAAGACTGTTCCGAAACGGCGATAACTATTTACCACTCGACGTAGCATCATACTTTGGAAGACTTGATTCTTCACCAACGCTGCTGTGATAACCTTAAATCTGGCATTACGTTCCTTTCAGTCGCTTTGAGTCGGTATGCTCATCGCAGTGCCGTCGAGCGTGCGGGGGAACCAGTGTAAATTACGGGTGCCCTTCGGTCCGGAAGTGGGTCCGGGGCCCGACAGTGTTGCAAATGTTCTCGGCTTTCTCGGTAGTATCAGATGTAATTACGTAGTGATTTGTCGTGTTTATGGAACTTGCGGCCAGTTGCCATCTTGCATATGACGCTCTCTGTTTCCGTAAATCCTTTTCACCCGGGCCTGAACCCGCTGTCGGCGACCGTGGCTCATTGGTAGGCCCTCCTCGGTTTTCCGGGTTGTGAATGTGTAACGAAATTCGAACCTTGCTGTCTGATAACTGTGCAACAACAGATGTGTAGCCGCAGTAAATAAACACCGTGGCAAGTAGCAAGGGGGTGCACGTAGAGTGAACCGGTCTACCTAGCTGCGCTAGACTCCACAGAGCAGTCGTTGGGAAGCTGCTAGTCGCACAGTTACACACTCAGTAAATTCCGCGTCTTTTTAGACTTGTAAGTTCGTTACTGTGGTCACAAGAGCCACAAACGATGTACTTGCAATTCAGATTGCAAAGTAGTAGTACTGTGATGTCACTTTGTATGGAACTTTTTGATCGCTGTCCTATACGTGACCCGTTACGTAGCAGCTACTGACTGAGGAGTTTGCACTTGACCTCAGCAGTTGTTTGCGCTGGGGAAAGCAGACCACCCCTTGTTTGTGACCAGTAACCGATGTGTTCTGGTTAAAAATATACTCGGCTGAAGTACAGTCGTGTTTTGTGCGTGTGAGATAATACAGTCACTGTCTGTAGCGTTCTGTGTGGGTTAGAGCTGTGCATACGTTTCGCTTAGGCGTGTTATAAACGAAACACCTAACAAATGGCGAACAGCAGAAAGAAAGTTATGCACTGATAGAAACTCACGTTTTTGGCTGGATTTATTATGTTTTTCCCCGACCGTCGTTGCGAATGTTAAGGTACTCCATCCACGCTCTGTAGGTCAATTGCATTTTCGTGAGCAAGAAACAGTAGCAGTCTGAACGTATGAATGAACGATTTTAGCCAAATGTTGAAAGGAAGTCGTACCTCTTGTAGTAACAACAAAGGCACTAAATTTTTACGGTCCGTTAAGCTTTCTGGGGAAGAAACACGGAATGCATTAATGGAAACGGTTGATGAAATGCACTTATTGAAGCATACGCACGGGCTGCTTACACTATATTGGAATAAAAGACGAGCAATTTTATTTTCTGAAGAGTGTTACAGCGCCATTGAGAAGAAACGTGGCGTTAGTATTTCCAACCTGTTACTAGGTTTCTGGTTTTGTATATTTCTGGTATTCCAAATAGAGCACGTTTCATAAATTGAATTTGTTTCCATCCTAAAGTAAATATTCCGCTATTCGAGTTTAACACTTTGCGTTTTGCACCTAGATAATTTGAATTTACATGGACACTACGACAAGCGCCGTAAATATAAACAGGTAAACCGCAATAAGATTTGAGGGTTTACGGCGACGGATATTCACATTTAGGTCTTCTGTGTTGTGACTGTTTGTAGTAGTATAGGTGAATACCGACGTTTCGGAGGAACTTGGTGCAGATATATTCAGCTGAATTTTTAGTTCTATCGTGCCGTGTGCCTCATAGATTACATCAGCGGCCTTGAGCATGTAGTGTTGATAAGCAAACGCGTTTCGATTCATATATAGCATGACTACAGATACACCGTGTCCGCGTACTGTAACATGCTATCACAACCCAGAACACATCGGTGTCGTATTTAGGGCTTTTGGTTTCGCAGCACACCGTTTTAGTGTTTGTATAAAACCAGCAACTGCGCTCTGCATTTCTACGTTGTCTCCGTGCAGTGAAAAAGTCGAAGGCAAGTTAAAAATCCACGTGTTTGAGACTTCGGCACTAGACAAGACGGTGAAAGATTAGTTTAAAGATACAGTCGTTGTACCCCTACGGTACAGATCCAAATGCAGTCGAACCCGCTTATAACGACATCGGTTAATGCGACATCTCGTCCATAGCGTCACATATTCTGCGGTGGGCCTACCAATTAATCCCTCACCGTTAACCATAAGATTATAATCCTCGGTTATAACAACGCTCGTTTATAACGACACAAAATATTCAGTACGTTTCATGATGTTATGACTGCGTTGGACTGTAGTATTCGGGCGGACCGAACATAACAGGTGGAGTGGTTAGCATTACTGCTTTGTATGTGGGAGATACCGGGTTCAAAACACGGTTCGGCACCATATATCCTTGGGGGTGGTTTATTTTTCCTTAGTCTCCCCAGACAAGTGTAGGGGTTGTGCTTCAAGTTAGGCCACAATCCATTTTCTGAGTTACCGACAGCGCCATTAACCCTTTAAAGACGAAGCTTATCTGTTTTATATAAGGACTCAGTGCGTACCGCGCCGTAAACACTCTCCACTTCGGTTATAAAAACCAGCCTCTTAATGTTTTATAAGGCAAAAGTTGCTGTTTGTTCTGAGATCCGTACAAAACACATAAACGCAATGTGGGCACCACGTAGAATTTTTTAATGTTAAACCTGGTGGTACGTAAAGTTACCGCTAGGCTTTAAAAGGTTAAGTAAACCGCAAACAGGCAATGAATATACAAATAAGAGTCCATATTGGTAGTGGCTGAGAAGGCCTGAGGACAGGAAACATTGCTACAGAATGGGGATGTCGTGATCTCGACAAGCTTCGAAACCCGGTTATTCCAGCCCACAGGCAACATGGCTCACAAAAACTGCCATCTCATGTCGTGTTACTGCTGTTTCGTGAGGAAACCGGCGTGTCCGTCAGCTGCCACGTATCGGCTTCTGGTTCGTGCTTTCGTCAGTGGCGCGTTCTTTCTCCGGATATTGATTCAGTTTATATTAAGAATTATTAATAAATTGGAAGGCTAAAGTATTGTGCCCACCGACAAGTCAGTCCAGGTCGAAATGTTGTTTTTAATATTGAACATAAAACATTCAACAACCCCTGATACTGACAATTCCCTTCAAGCTTAAGGGAGCCAAATGACGAGGAGATGTCGTGCTTTCTTGGCAGCCGAGTGTCCACTGGACATTATGCTCATTCCATACTGTCACACCATGCACTTCTAAAATTAATTTAATATCCTTCCATCTAAATCTAGCCTTCCAAATGATCCTTTTCCCTGTTTTTTTACCATCATTTTCTGTATATTTCTAGTCTTTTGCATTTGTTCCTCGTCCCGTGGACATAATCCATGTCCCAAGAGGGGTTTGAACCTGCTAACCAGTGTTCAAGGTAACTGCAGACCACGCGGTAAGGGAAACGTGCCTATTAGGCGCGTTCGCAAAATTGCGAAAAGCGGCTATTAGCTGCGTTATGTCTGTCCGTCTGTCTGTCTGTCCGCATGGAACAAGTTGGCTCCCAGTGGACAACTTCTCATCAAATCTGATATTTGGGTATTTTTCTAAAATATGTCAAAGTTTCATGCTTCATTAAAATCCGACAAGAATAACAGGTACTTTACATGACCTGTGTACCTTTATGATAATATCTCCCTAAATTCGGCTTAGAATGAGGAATGTTTCAGGCAAAAGTTGTGGAGAAACTCAAAACACACATTTGATGTTCTGTAAATTTTTTTTTCCGAAGGTCGTGCCAGTTATGATATAATATGGGAAAGTATGGTACAGCCAGACACGCCACACATGACAATATAATACGGCACAGAGAAGGTGCCATATGCATGTTGGATAACTAAGGCAAGAGTGTAGACACGCTCATGATATTTAGGACTTATTGTTCATAATTGATTAACCTTCTAAAGCGTAGCGGTAACTTCACGTACCACCAGTTTTAACATTAAAAAATTCTACGTGGTGCCCACATTGCGTTTATGTGTTTTGTACGGATCTCAGAACAAACAGCAACTTTTGCCTTATAAAACATTGAGAGACTGGTTTTTGTAACCGAAGTGGAAAGTGTTTACAGCGCGGTACGGACTGAGTTCTTATATAAAACAAATACGCTTCGTCTTTAAAGGGTTAATTCCGTCTGATTTCGTAAAATGTTTTACGGCAACACATACGAAAACTGAGAAATTGCGCAACATCTTAGCTGTCATTTCGATCTGTCTAGCCAAATTGTACGTCTTTCAGCAGACAAACGTTTTGTGTTTCAGTGCAGCGTTTGTATGTAACGTGTGAAAAGGGTGTAAATTAGTAAGAATATAATTTCTTTCAATAACTGGTACTATAATTTTCATTGTTGCCCGTGATATAAATTTACGTTGAAAGCATTGTTGTGCAGCACTCAGTTTTTTATATAGTTGAAAGTAAAATCTAACTAAACAACAACAACACACAGAATGCATTGTTATGTTTCCACTACATAATGGTTACGTGAACGTGCCACAATGTTACGTTATAGATACATTGCCTATCTTGTTAAAAATGTAATTTATGTTTATTCCGTAAGCCAAACGAAACCCATAAACGCATTCTTTACACAAAATATTGAGTTACTGACTGATCTGTTCAGTAGACGGCAGACTGCACGTAAGCTGTAGACACACCGAAGCAGACTACACCAGATCAGACCAGTGTGATTGTTGCGAACCCTGATAACAGACTTAAATGCCGGCGACCCAACTGCAGAAGTCACGGCCAGACACGACAGGTCTTGTTTTGTTCTGCCTGGAGCTTGACGGGTCTGATGCCATTATGTGTCAGTCAGGAAAGCAATTGAACAGGAAGCATGGCAGGTTTCATTCGGTTATTACGTGGTTCTAATTTTATTATTATTATTATTATTATTATTATGTTCTTTCCGGTACATTTACTGCAGGATGAATTTACACACTGCATATAGTGTAGGCTGTATAATAGTGTGTATAATACTGCAAATCCGTTTGGTAACTCTTATACAAATATACGATATAAACGATTTACCCGCAGCAGTCAATTCACAGTCCAAACCTCTTTGCTGATGATACTAATATCATTATATATCGCCCCGAAAGCGGCCAGTTTCACTGAGTGATTCGTGCTGAATTGAACAGGTGGTTCATAGCATAGGAACTCGCATCAATTTGTGACCGACAAACTTCATGAAATTTGCTACAAGCGATAAAGTATGTATTACGTTAAATGTAGGTTGTGATAAAACAATTGACGAAGTAATTATAACTCGGCTTTCAAATTCATAATTTAATGCAACTTTCCTTGACAGTGACTACATAATCTCATTAATGTTTCGCGTTGTAGGCAAAATGGAAAATTTTCAAACAAGAAGACTGAACAGCTGTACAAACCAGGTAATTCAAATCGTTATTCTATTGTATGGGATCGTACTACATTATATTCACACTGTGATATGTCCTGCATTCTTGTACGTTCTGTAAAGTATCAGTGGAATGTAAATGCATTCTAATTTCAATTTCACTTTTAATTATAGTGTCGGGACTGAGTAGCCCTATTCCACGTAGTGATGCTGCCATTGAAGTGTCACGACAGGGGAAAGGAAACAGTCTGTCAATTTCTGTCCGACATCAGGAGCATTTTATTATGAAGAATATGCAAAAATATTTCACAGCGATTTGAAGAATAATGAAACTTTGTGTGTGAAGTGCTGTAAACATACCGGTATCGTCGTATAAGGCTGTATGCAGAGGCTGTGTAATAAAATGTTGGTTAACCCTTTAAAGACGGGATGTACTCTGTTTTATATAAGGACTCAGTGCGTACCGCGCAGTAAACACTCTCCACCTCAGTTATATAAAACCAATCTCTTAACGTTTTATAAGGCAAAAGTTGCTGTTTGTTCTGAGATCCGTACAAAACACATAAACGCAATGTGGGCAACATTTAGTATTTTTGAATGTTAAACCTGGCGTTAAGTAAGGTTACCGCTAGGCTTTAAAAGGTTAAACACGTCAGTGTTGACAGAAATGCGGCGTTAGACCGGTCTTCGTGACTGCTTGTATTGGTCGTTGCGACTGAAGTTGACTATAGTTCTGTCTGGCCAGTGTGATTGGTCGGGTCTGGGTCTGGGTCTGGGTCTGGTCCAGTGGGAGCAGAATTGTTGAATTCGCACAGACAGACAGACAGACAGACAAACAGACGGACGGACGGACGGACATGGATCTGATAGTCGCTTTTCGCAATTTTGCGAGCGCGACTAATAGCATGCAATTCCTACCGCACAGAAAACTCTGGGTCTCCATGTAAAGACGTTTAGGTTAATACTGTGTACTTTGTGAATAATAACGAACTCACAAATACACTGTGGGCAGAATGCAGGCTTTCTGCATGTTATCGCAGCGGCTGATATACGTTCTACTGATACTTGGTGCTTTGTACAGAAGGTCGGTGACGTTTGTGGAACAGGTAAGAAATGTCGTCACCTGCTCTGGACTGATCTGATATGACTTCCAGTTGCTCGTGATTCTGCATTGTACCATACAGGGGAGCAGAATGCGTTCGTAGCAAGCACAGAGAAAACGTTATTTACACGTAAAAGTAATGACATGTTTTGTGCGCCTAAAGCAAAAAGCAATTAAGATTCGTGAAAGACTAAAGTGAATGACATAGCTGAATTATGCTATCCATTTTGATTGGGAATTAAAGTAGGAAATTCGAAGGAGGAACAAAAATATGTAATTACAAGATCACCCGTGGTATAAGTAGGCGTAAGACGCTGGAGATCAACCCGGTATGAGTAGGCGTAAAACGTACAAGATCAACGATGATATAAGTAGGCGTAAAACGTACAGTATCAACCATGGTGTGTAAGCAGGCGTAAAACGTAGGAGATCGACCATGGTATAAGTAGGCGTAAAACGCACGAGATCCACCGTGGTAGGCTACAAGTAGTTAAGAGATCAGTCGTGGTATAAGTAGGCGTAAAACGCACGAGATCCACCGTGGTAGGCTACAAGTAGTTAAGAGATCAGTCGTGGTATAAGTAGGCATAAAACGCACGAGATCCACCGTGGTAGGCTGCAAGTAGTTAAGAGATCAGTCGTGGTATAAGTAGGCGTAAAACGTACTGAGGACAATATTTGGATCTAAAAGGGAGGATGGAGAAAACTGCGTGGTGAGGAAGTCCATGCTGTGTATTCTTTGTCGAATATCATGATGATGATGAAATCGTGGAAGATGAGATGGAGAGGGCGTGTGAACGGCCTAGAGAAGGGTCTTCTTAATCGAAAGACAAAGGGGAAAGGCCACTTGGGAGATCTAGGAATAGATGGGAGAATTAAATTAAGACGAATTTTAACAGAAATGACATGGGCTAAATTTGTCTGGCTTGGGATGTGTTATACTTGCAGACTTGTGTGGACACGCATTTGAACTTAAATGCTTGCGATTTGAGGTACTTACACGTACTGTGGCGAATATTAAACTGCGCGGTCCTCTGGGATGTGACGCCGCGCACACTTGCAGTGTACCAGCTTTTTTTAGACATCTGTTGCTGGCATCTTCAGGCTCCTGAAAAGATCGTTAAAATTTGGTTTAGCTTTATATTGGTGCGATATGAACAAAAAATTAACTTAGTTGGCAGTTTTTAATGTGTAATTCCGCAATTAAATTTAATCGAAATATGTTCACTGATTTCGGAGTTGAAATATGCGGAAGGGCATTACGTACACTGCACAGCCTCACATGTAGAGCACAGTGGCAACGTGTTTGTGCTTCATATGATTTCCCACAATAAACCACTATTCCTTCTTCGACTGAATCGGTTTGAATAGAGATGCATTGTGTTACGTAAGGACTGAATGTTTATATACAGTATTTGGGCTTCGCGTGGTTAAAAATCATGGCAGCTGTTGTTCAACATGGTCGACTGAAGAACGCTGTTGTTACCGACAGGTGGCAGGGGGGCGGCCATTGGGACGCGGCCATATAACGATTACGTAATCCGCAGTCCTTGGCCGTGAAGCGGAGAGAAACTGTTTCAGAGCTTCTGTCTAATTAAACCACTAGTGTGGGGTTTGTCCTTCACGTAACAGCTGTGCGCGCATATGTGTTCCTCGAGGTCACATGTTCGAATTCCGAGAGTCACCTTCACATATTCCAGGAACCCGTGCCCGAAACACGCATTTGGCACTGAAAACTGTCGGCTTTTGAACGCTATAGGCGACCACTACCATCCAGAAGACACAAATCAAGGATCCGTCCCCCTCGTCTCCCTAGTTGGCACATTAATAATGTGGGAAGGTTCGCGCGTGTGTGGAGTATCTGGCGTAAGATTTGAAAACGAAATAATGCAAGAAGTGCTACTCGTGTGTTCATTGCGGAGCGTGAGCGAACATTTATTTTGAACACAGAGAGACTGTTGCGTGATTGACTGTAAAGGGGAACTGCACATCGTTAAAGTTAGGCAGGTATAAATTTTCATCATCATCATCATCATCATCATCATCATCATTGTCGTCATCATAATCGTCATTATCATCATCCTGTCCCCCTTGCTAAGTTCCGCACAAGTATACGGAGAACTTCCGAAAAATACTACAGTAAAATTATTAGCCCTTTGAAGACATTTCATGTATTCGGTTTGTACGTCGCAGAGAACACATTGTGCTTGCATTAGTAAGACCAATCGGTGAGTGTTGTGTGCGGAAATAATGGCTGTCATGAGACATGCGAAACACACAAATAGACATGTGGACAAAAGGGAGACTTTTGAGTGTTAAACCCGGCGGTACGTATGCGAATCTTTAGGCTTGAAACGGCTGAGGTCTCGGGAATAGCTCACCGCAGTGCATAGGCTACAGTGTGGACGAACGACAAATTGGGGTTCGATTCGCGTTGGGGAAGAGCTGTCGCTTCTCCACAGCACAGCATCCAGACCGTCTCGGGGGCCGACCTGGGTGAGAGGGCTTTTTTCTTGGGGAGTGGAGCTGACCACTCACCTCCATCTAATGCCGAGGTTAAGGATGCGTGGAATGAAACCTCCGGCGGAGGAATGCCCTTGTAGCTTAGAGACAGCTTTAAGGCCTGTCGATTTTTGTAGCCTGTCCTTACATAAAGCCCAACCCAAGTTTCTTGTTCTTTTATCAAAATGCACTCCTTTAAAAGGGAGGCACCCTTTTCAGGCATTTGTACGGCGTCACACAAACTATAGATATCTTTAACCTTTCCGTGTTGGTTTTTGCTTGAAGAAGCAATTCTCTATTACTGTATTTATGCAGTGTAATTTCTTCTGGGACGTGACGCCACGTAATTTCATCGATAGGCACCAACATTTGAAAGGAAGCTATTGCGTCCTGCCTTACACTTTCCTGCCCTGAAGACGTAGGTAGTACATTCCTCCGAAACGTTGGTAATAACGTGCCAGATTTCACGGGGTCATAACGTAGAAGAACAGAATATTGAATCTTCAGCGCTTTGGAAACTTCACTGAAACGACGTTTTCATATTGGTGTGCCCCTTTGCGGGCTAGGGCTGATTCAAGAGAACAGTGAATTACTGTACGTCTGTGTTTCGGTGCAATCCGATTAACCGTTCCCAGAAGAGTATTCTTTCAGCCTACTTCTTTCCTTCCTTAAAATAAAAAAAAAAAACATGTAAGGTAATTACGTCACCATGCCGCTCCGCTCCACGCCCCCCCCCCACGCCAGCCGCTCCACTCACAGCTTTTGAAACAGCGAAACGAATCTCATGAGACTTGGCAAGATTTGTATGCACTTGGAGGTTTCCGAAGACCATGCCGTGTAATTTTCTGCAATTAATTGTAACATGGTGGGGGAGCGAACCTTTGAGCTGAGGCGACACTAGCGGCACTTCTTTAGGGCTCTGAAATGACGCACCTTACTGGACGTTGGAGAAATACGCAGCGTATGTTAGGGTAGGATTTGTTGTAGGGTGTACGATAACATGGCGACGGCGATACAATTTAACTTTTAGTTTGATGAACGTAACTAATGAATGATTGGAGCTAAACCGTGAAAATGTGTACGGCGGCAGATAATGAGCGTGAACTCGTACACATATGGCGACGATGCGAAAATTTGATGTTATATGCAACACGTTTAACGTGGCCGTTGTGGAATTTGTATTTAGGTAAAAAGTCGCTCAGAAGTATTAAGTGAGGCAACACGAGTAATGCTAACAGGAGTGTAGCGCTAGATGTCTGCACAATTACAAAAGTAGACTTTATGATGTCCGCTTGTTCATTGTTGTCAGGCCGATGGCAGGCCGGCCACTCTTTCAGGCAGACCTCTCGAGTCACAAGCTTATCTCACTGCGGCGTCAGATTACAGACTCCACTTGAGAATGTGCGTGCAGGATATCGGCCCTCAGTCAGACGGTCTGTTGTTCGTATCGCATTACATGGTCGCTGTACTGTGTCTGCCTCCCGATGAAACGGCTTTAGTGAGTTTCAGAGAAAATTTCTGGCAGTTCACCGCACGCAGCAAACCTCACGTTTGTACTTTAAAGATGGAGGCAGGATTCTGGTCTGGAACGAAATTATACGGTGCAATAACCCAGAATAATCTTTTTTCTCTTTTGCATGGACAATAATTAGTATTAATTTGTCTCGTTCTGTCTTCTATATCTGAAGCACTTGTCTTAACACTTGATTTAGTTGAAGGATGCTTTCACGAGCTAGGATTATGAGTGTTGAGTGACAGGATGATTAATGATCAATTAGTAATGAATTTTGAAGGATGTGTTAGGAAGCACGTACGCTGAGAGTGTTCAAAAATAGGGTGGTAAGGAAGATATGTGGCCCTAAAAGGGACGAATTGAAAGGGGACTGCACGGAAGGACGCCTTGAAGAGCTTCACAATTTGTATTCCTGGCCAAATATTCGGGTGATCACATCAAGAAGAACGAGATGGGTGGGGCATGTGGCACGTACGCGGGAGAGGACAGGTGCGTACAGGGTGTTGGTGGGGAAATATGGCGGAAGGAGACCGCTTGGAAGGCGTAGGAGGGAGGATAATATTAGAATGGATAGTGAAGAGATAGTTTGGAAGGGCGCAGCCTGGATTGATGTGGTTCAGGGTAGGAACAAGTGGCGAGCTGTTCTGATCACGGCCCAGTGAACATTCGGATTTCATAAGATGTGGGGAATTTCTTAACAAGCTGAAGAACTTTTAGCCTCTTAAGAAGGGTTCTGCTCCATGTAGTTAGTCACTGATTCAGTTACTTGAAGGCAGTGGTTGTGGTCTTGTTTGAGGTGCGTCTTATCCACGCAGTTGCGTCGAGGGACTGAGGAAAATAACGAAGAGCCTCAGTTATGCTAGCCAGTCTCCGGGTCAGGATTTGTACTGTGCTGTTACAAACCAGTGAAAATTGACAAACGTAGTAAGGACTTCGGTGACACAGCAGATGTAGGCGTGCTTAAATTAGGAACAGTACGGTTCTGTTGTATTCTGAAATTGATGCGTGGTGCATATTACTGTCATACATAAAGAAAAGCATGTACGCTGTACGCGCCGCTAGTGCCTATCTTCCTGTTATCATGTTCACGGGCGTCATAGTACTGAAATTAACCCATGTCTCAAACTAAAATATTTCTCAAAACGTATAGTTACTATCCATTTGAGCCGGCTAGCTCAGTCGGTGTAGTGACACAACTAGGGCTGGACGATCAGAGAGTCGGGGATCGTTTCCCAGCGGGGGCTGACATTTTTATATTCGCCACTCGCCACACCGGCTCCGGGGCCCACCCAGCTTCCTATCGAGCGGATACCGGGGGCCGTTTCCCCAGGGATAAAGCTGTTGACGTGCGCAGCTAATTACTTGCCCCTATCCAGTTTGGAAGGTTAAGAAGGACTGGCGCTATACCTACACGCTCCCACATATTGGTATTCGTGTAACGCTTAATTAAGCATGGGGCATCTTTATCCTTTATCTGTGCTCTATATCATCCATAAACATGTTAATATATTACTGTTCATTCCACAATTGTGACCTTGTATATCGTGGTAACAATATTTTGTTGAAAGACGGACATGGCCATCCCCAAAATAATGATTATTTCCGTAAAGCAGCAGGGTTCAGTCAGCAGTCGCCTTAAATCTGCATTTTCTGTGCTACAGATTATTAACCTTCCCGTGACACTGGGGTTTCAATTGCCACTACTGCCCAGGGTTTTAAATTTATAGTACCCTCAGATGCATTCACGACCGTACGGGGCACCGAGGCCGGCAGAATATGAAGAATTAAAGGTCCGTACAGTGCACGGAGACCGGCATTAAAGAGTTAAACGACGCCTGTGTACATAATATTGGATGTCAGTAGCGTCGTCAGTGACATTGGATACCTTTCAGGGTCTGCGATTTGTGTAAATTATCACTTTTCAAAAGATGTGACTGTGCCCCTGATTGCGAGCACGAGAACACGTAACTGCGTCGTAAGGAAGACATCGCATTTCCTTCCATCAGGAAACACGTCGGATATTGCGGCCCCAACAACGTAGTAATAGGGTAAGGCGGATTCCGTGTAGAAGTTGCGCCAGGGAAATCGTAGTCGGCGAAACGTGTTTGTAATGGGTCCTGGACAGTCTTCTCCAGTTGAAACAGGTTTCAGTTTAACATAGTTCTTCCAGGTAAAAGAATCTTTGTATGTGCACAAGTTGCGTGGCAAAAGTTTCCGGACTACCCGCATGGAGAGCTAACTGGATATAATGAAGCTATGTGGCACTGAGTTAGCCTACTGTACTGTGAATTAGTGTGGTTGAGTATCGCTGTAACAACGTTACGTTTTGTGCAGTTGGCGCTTAAGTGTATCTATCTTGAATTCGTTCAACGATCGTTGTAGCCCACTGAAATGGCATACCTTAAGTAACAACGAATTTGCATCAAGTTTTTGTTTTGACCTTGAGATACCATCTCCTAAGATTTAAGAAATTAAAAGGAAGGCCTGTCATGATGACACCATGAGTATAACAAGCACCTTTGAATTCTGTTCAAGTTGCACTAGTGGCCAGACTTCGGCTGAGGTTCTTAAAATTTCGGGTCGCCCATCGTCAAGTTGGACGGGCGAAAATGTGGAAGAGGTGTGACAGATCGTCCCTGAGGACAGACGGCGTGTGATTAGCGATGATCGTAACATTCGAGACCTATCATACGGTACATGCCGACGCATTTAACCAAAGACGTAAACAGGTGGACTGCTGCAAAATTTGTGCCACGTGTCCTGAACGACGACCGGAGACAAAACCGACTTTCTGCGTGCAAGGTCCTGCAAGAGCAGGGCAGAAGGACAGAAATTTGCTTTTTAAGCTCATAACAAAAGATGAAAGCTAGGTTTATGGTTATGACGAATATTCGATGATATAGTGGAGATAGATACAAGCTGAGGTGGTAGAGGTGTTGAACAGTATCACGAAATGTGGAGTTCCCGAGATTCTTCCAGCAGTCCGGAGGGCACTGGGCGCGGTGTATAATCTCTGAATGGGATTACTTTGAAGTGGATAGTACCGACCTGTATGTGAGATAAGCCTAAAATTGTTACTTTGCCTGAATCAGGAAACGTTTGGCTTGCACTTTTTCATGGATGTTACAAAAGCGGCGGCTGTGCCTGAATCGCCAACTGAATTTTCATGGAATTTGATGTGGCAAGGTTGATTAAAATGTGTCGACACATTCCTGTTGCTGGCTACTTCTATAAGTGACAGACACGTGACATGCATACGACACGCCAGCTTTTCACCGTGGAAGCCTAAGTTCAGCCCCACGATAATACTGAGACGTACTTTTTCTCTCACTAGCCCTCCTACTCTTTTGTTTTTTCTCCTGACAGTAGTCATTCTGTAAATGCTTCGTACTCACGTCACCGACGGCCTTGAGACGTAATGTAACCTCCGACCCAACACTTTGCTGCCAGATAACTTTATATGTTTGTATGAGCTCTTTTGTCGGGGATAAAGCGTGCGAGATGTGAAGCTGACCACCGGTAATTTTTAGTTCCGAGGTTTCAAAGCATGGACCCAACAACCCACAGCAATGGTCACCACTGCGTATGCGGAAGATGAAGGTTTTTGATCAGGCGCGGGATGGAGATATGTCTTGTTAGGTCGGTTCTGGAGTTGCGGGGTTACCCAGCTTCCTTTGTGATGGGAAATTTATGTTTTTATCCTGGAGGTAAATCAACCGGGACGTGAGTCTGACCACACACCTCCATATAGTGCTGAGGTTGGAATGTGTAGAGGTATACGTGTACTTCCCCTTGCGTCTTCATGGGGTGGTGCGTTTAACGATAGGCCTACTGTCAGTAGCTTAAGACTGTACAGTGTCATATGGTAGGGTGATGAGTGAACAGTAAATTGGAAAGGACGTGGAAGGAAGCAGGCGTGGCCTAAGTAAAAGTACTTTTGCGGCATGACGTTTGGATGCTTAATTGAGCAGTTACACGGCGTTATCTTCAGCAGAGAACTGGGAACTGCGAAAACTTCCGCTTGAAACTTTGATGCAGCAGCTAGACAGGTTTCGCATCCATGTGCAATTTATCCTTCATGTGAATTGTAGGCAGTCTCGCCTGTATGTCTGGAGCTTCATTTGTTCTTTGTTGGGCATGATTAACAGTGGCGTACGAGTGGGGAGATCAGCAGAGGTGTGCTAGCTTGGTAGCTAGTGGCAAAGTGGCAACGCAGTAAATATTCTCTATGCCACCATGATAATTTTTCAGTCCTTATCAAGGCGATCTACGCGAGGTTACGACTGCTGTGAGTCATATTTATTCCGACAATAAAATTTACCATTTCCCCACTTGCCTTTGATTTGCAGCGCTAGTTATGTTTATCGTCTGTTTTAACATAAAATACGGCTGCATTCAGCTGACACAATGCATTTGTATATTCCTCACTGTAAATAGCGATTACTTCCCCATAGAGCACCAACGGGTTGGGCGTTGTGATGAAGACTCACTGTGATATTTTAGATTCTCATGGCGTTGACTGTGAATATTGCTATCTTCGGGGATTTTACTCCGTGAAGTCTGGTAAAAGTAGCGGCGTTTCAGATGACCATGCTGCCTCCGTCAGTATGATAGTGAAGTGCGGTGTGTTTTCTTCGATGTAGGGTCCCAATGTATGGATAATATATATACGATTTCTTGGGTCAAAGGGTTAAACGTTACAAATTATATTCACTCCTTGACACGTACGCCAGTTGCAGTTCTGGCACGCTGTCACGGTAACAGCGCTGTGGCGGCAACGCGTCAAGCCAGCCGAGCTACTTGTAATAAGTTGCCGCGTTTGGAGCGCCGATACTTTTACAATATAATTTTCGTGGCATTGTACACACTAGTAAATAAAGGAATATTAATAGCCAGTAAGTGGAATTGTCTAGAAATAAACGAAAAGTACGTGCCCTTGTATCGTTGCCCATTGGCATGGCCTCACGACTGTGGAACGGCCCCCCCCCCCCAATTCAGGCCTTGGTGACGATAACCATTTTGACGGACTAGGCGATAACCGAAACCGTTTAATTACTGGACCAAAGTCGCAATTCGACTTTCCTCCCCCCCCCCCTCTGGTATTTGTAATGCTGTTCACTTTGATACGTGTAGGAAGAAGCTGCCTACCTTATCGACATCGGATATGGCGGCAGCGGCTTCACTCTGGATATTTGCATCTACCAAACTCTACTGCGTCACATGTCAGAAGACTGTAATCTTATCTGGATACGAGGATGGGTGTATCTATGGATCGTTCCGGTCAGATGGTGAAGATGAAAACTCCCCGCGTCCCTGCCAAGACACATTACGGTTCCATTGATGTAGCAGTGGCAAAAGGGAATTGCTGCTTGTGTTCTGACTCATTTCTACCACCACTTGCATCATCCAACCTGTGTTCCGCGGTGCTGAGTGATTTCTTAAAATAGGCTCTGCTGCGAAACGCTGCGCGAATCCTGTTCGGGTTCTACACGACCTGTGTGGGAACAGACTGCCGTGACTTTCAGAGGTCCGGCTTGTTCTTCCACGCCTATCTAAAATTGATAGTCGGATTGTTTCATGACACTTCTTGAATGCTGGATGTTTCTAAATCGTGAAGTGGAAATATACGGGTAAAACGGCCCGTTGTCTGTTGTGAACTATTCCATCTAATGTCCAGGCTAAGAATTCGTGGAGCTGTACTTCCGCTTTGCCATACGTATTCATGCGTCCTGCGTAATTGAATAGAGGGACAATTTCACCTTTATCACACGGTTGTCTACAGGCAATGACAATGTGCAAATTCTTCTGGAGGCTAATCGATAGGACTCCGACGTTAGTATGACCTGAGGGGTCATTGTCGTGTTCACAGGGACAGCCATTGGGCCCTATCCTGAGGCAGTTCAATCCAGTCCACAGAATCACACCATATTATTTCAGATCTATTTTAATATTATAATCCGTTGAGATTTTTCCTTGTTCGTCCTCCGACTGTAATATTGATGCATGGGACCTACAGGCTGCATGTCCCTTCGTAACGTAGGGTGAAGAGTACGGGCTGTGACGCCGTGTTAGGCACAGGCTGTGATCCTACGGGCTGTGACGCCATGTTAGGTACAGACAGTGATATTACGGGCTGTGACGCCATGTTTGGTACAGACTGGTCCTACGGGCTGTGACGCCATGTTAAGTGCAGACACTGATTACGGGCTGTGACGCAGTGTTAGGTACAGACTGTGATATTACGGGCTGTGACGCCATGGTAGGTACAGACTGTGATCCCACGGGCTGTGACGCCATGTTAGGTACAAAGAATGGTCATACGGGGGGGGGGGGGGGCGTGACGCCATGTTAGGTACAAACTGTGATCCTACGGACTCTGACTTCATGTTAAGTACAGACTGTGGACGCCATGTTGGGTACACATTGTGATCGTATGGACTATGACACCACGTTAGGTACAGACTGTAATCTTATGGGCTCTGCCGCCATGTCAGGCACACACTGTGACTGTGAGACCATGATACTAAACGCAAACATGACAAGTGTGCTTCGTTGGATAACAATATCTTATGTTGAAACGTATTCACATTAATTCAGACGTCGTGTAGGATAAAAAAGTTTGTGGAGAGGGACGATATGTTGAGCAATTGCGTTTCATTTCCCTGTCTCTACACTTAACAGAAACGCCCTATAACCCATAACTACTACACAGAAATAGACAAATAAGCCCAGACTCGTGACGTCTCTTTTGGGTGCGGCAGATTTGAAGCGCACGTATGGGCCTTCCTTTTAACAAATGGAACGAAGTTTTGAGCAATTTCCACGCTCGATACATAAGTGTCTGTGGATAAAGCACGTTCAGAAAACATAAGAATGCCCGCGTCGCCATCTTGGTCCTTGAGACTTCTGTATGTGTTATGTTCTTATTATCATCAGTTTTGGGATGGCTTATGGTGCTATGGCAGCCCGCCTTGGGATAATACTTCATGAGAAAGCGACCTCCATTTCAAGGGCTGTGACGACACCTGTGGACCCATACGGGGACAGTCCTAGAGAGGAGTTCTTTTGCCAGTGTTTGAGCGAATAACGGCCGTCGAAATTCTTGAGCCCATCTCCAATACGGACAACTGAAGTGCGTGAAGCTGTACCTTCATGGCATAGCATTTACGTGTAACTAGAGAAGCTAGTGCTTCATAAATTGAACGAAAAAGTCCCCGCATTTTATGGAACCCGGAGGTTTGTTGCCCCAATCACACACCCCCTCCACGCGTCCTTATTGTGAGCCAAGTGCAACCAGTCCGTATCTTGCGATCCTATTTCTCGTAGCTCTCATCCGTGCTACATGCCAAGCCCATCTTGCCTTTCTTGATTTGATTCGTCTAGTGATATTTGGCAAGGAGTATAAACTACGTAGCTCTCACTGTGCAATTTTATGCATCTTCTCGTTACTGCCCTTTGGGCCCAAATATTGACCCCAGCACCCTGGGGTTACTATAGTTTTCCTAGCAGTTCTTACAAATGCAGGTGTATCCTGCCGGTGTGGGCATGTGTGTCCGCGTGTGTGTCGTCGGAAACAAACTGTATTTTATTTACATGGCGTTTGGGATTCGACACGGGGGATTGCTTGTTATTTATTGATAGAATATATTATGGTTTTGTTTCATGTAATTTGGTATGTACTGTACAATATGATGCCACTGGAAACATGGGCGGGGCCATGATTTTTTCCGGACAGATGGTCGGGGGGGGGGGGGGGGGTCCCCGGCAATTGGCGAGAGAGTTGTTCCTCGCTTTTGTGTTTAGGGTAGAAAAATATTCCTTAAAAATTAGTCTAACTTTTGGTGTTAGTGTTCGGCATTTTTTTTTAATTTCCAATTTCCTCTAAACGTCCGGACGGGGGCAGCACCTGTCTGCTGCTGGTCTCCCGCTGCCCCCGCCATCCCCTCCACCGCCGCCCCCCGCCCGGGCCCACCCCCCGCCTGTGACTACGACAGGCCGTCACTCATTTTCCTATCTCTCGAGGCCGTGCGAAATGTCGAGTTAGCCTCATTACAGGGCCTTGAAATCTGTTGGCGAAAGGGCTTTTTTGAAGACGGTAATGAACCTTTTGGTCCATTGCAAAGTGAGGCATATGCTGTCAGCTTCTGAGGAAAATTCTGTGTTCCATGGACATAGTTACACTAATGATGTGTGGTGAACCTTTCCAGCTGGGTATGTGAAATTTGGCAGGGAGGGCATAAATGTGTAGTGAAGGTGAGGTTGATGGCGCGAATCTGTAACGTCGTGTCTCGGGACGTTTCAGAGGTGCAGATGTATGCGCATAAACAGAAGGCTATATTCTGTGATTTGTAATTTTAGCAAACCTGTTTAAAGGGACGTGGGCTTTAAAGAGAAGTTGACCACAGCCGAGAGTGGAAATTCTGAGGGCGGTAACTGTGGGCCTTCTGGTACATGCCGTCGTGCATTCTGGTAGATACGCGCCGTTTTAGAGTAAGGTACTGCCTGCCATCCGCTTCTACATTTAAGGTGGAGGCAGTATATCCTTCCGAAACGCAGATACCCACAAGCCAGGCTACACGAAACCACTGTTTGTGTGTATCTTCAACACTGTAAAAACCTCGAATTTCATAAAGTTATTTTGTAGGTTATTTTTCTGTTCTAAAATGCAGTCTCTTGTGTATTGACGATCTGAAACAATGCGCTAGGTATGGCCGTGCATTCAGCTGTGCACTAAGTGAAGTGCCTACCCCAGCAAACCCTGAAGCTATGATATATATATATAGAAGTATGTTTCATTTTAAAAACTGTGTCATAAGAATCACGTCTTAAGTGTAACTGTAACATAACGCTCTCCGCAACTGCATTTATTCACATACAAATGTAACTTCATGTTCCGTGACTCACTCGCCTAACTTAAATCACGAAAACTAATCTTTTTTTTTTAATTTCCTATAAGACATCATAAGCATGTTTATTTTATTTTCAAAAGTTATAATGTACTAGTCATTAGCAAATTTCAGTGGCTGATTTCGTATGAAGTGTAAACCCCGTAAAACGTTGGTATCATTGTGTCTACAAATCTGTATTTTTTAAATTTCAATTTGAGGGAGGGGGGTTGCAACCCGGCAGCCTCTACCAGGTATCCCCCACCACCTAGGGTCCACCCCGGCAGAAAATTACACCTTGTCCTTATATAATCGCAAGAAGCAGTGCTTGTTGCGCACTGTCTTAGTAAAGGTATGCCTATACGTAGTCTTATAAATAATGATACTCCCATACTGAATTAAGCAGTACACTAAGAACACTTGCCGGAGTGGGTGCATAGCTGCATGCATTCTTAACCTCAGTACTAAATGCAAGGATGGTTACTGAGCCTTATGCTTTACTCATCTTATCCTGGGGCAGTCATCTCTGTGCACAGTATAGGAGACCACGCGGGCCTTAGAGCCGGCCTGGACCAGTTTTTATTCATGTAATCCCCTCCTCCCTTCTTTTTTTGCCAAACTCATGCACTTTGAACACACACTGTAAGAAACTGCGGGCATAGGAGCTAAAAGAATAGCTTGCAGGCCAGCGCAGAGCAATTAAATTTTTTGTATTGACAACACTTCCATCTTAGGAGGACTTCCACGTTGCCTGTCACTCCTGACTACTCAGGCATATGCTTCAGTGGTTTTGACTGTTGAAACAAGGAACAAAAAGGCGGTCACCTTCGCTGATCACGTTTATTGCATTGACTTGTCTTCAGGCAACACGAATGTCCAGACACGCTATACAGACAGGGAAAATATGCGTGCGCGAACAACATATGTTCCTGCGTAAAACCGTCTTATTGGTGTGTAAGGTTTCGTAGTCCTCACCTCTTCTACCTACTCACAGTAGGTGTCGAGGTTGTTTATTTTCACTTGATCACACACAGACACACACCACAGTCGGTAGGACTCCTCTGGACGAGGGATCGGCCCGTCGCAGAGACCTCTACCTGACAACACAAACACTCACAAGAGACAGACACCCATGCCCCCGGTGGGATTCGAACCCACAATCCCAGTAGCGCTCGGCCGCAGACCTACGCCTTAGACCGCGCGGCCACTGGGATCGGCGGTGTTTAAGGTAGAAAGACAGAATATAACGTTGTCCCTGTGCTTAATTATCACACCGTGGAGGCACAGGGAAAGTGCAGATACAGCTTCATTCATTCTTAACCTTGGCACTAGATGGAGGAGATTTGTCAGCTTGATACGCTGGTTGAGGTAGCCCGGGGAGGAAACTGGTTACAGTTGAACACGAAATTTCGTAGGCTCCAGGGCCAGCCTGGATGGTGTGAAGCAAACAGTTTCTGCCTGCTGCCGGGAATCGAACCCCAACAGCGTGGTCTTCCAGCCGAATGTTTTCAAACTCCAAATGAGGCGCTGGAAGCAATTCTGTCCATCGCAATGACGAAGCAGAAGGCGGACTGTAGGATGGTGTAACGAAACTGTCGTTGGTTCAGGCTGTAGTCACTGTGTAAGGCAGGATGGTAGTGAATAGTGAATTGAAAAGGGTGTCGAAGATAACGGCCCTTGTCAGATTTCGAATACTGTCACAGAATGTCTTGAGGGGCCTGTAACGGTAACGACGCGTAACGTGGTCAGAGCTGCCCGCTCTCAATCTCAACCGGGATATAATGCCTACTAAATACTTCCGTGGATTTCCTTAGTCCTTCCAGGCGAATGCCGCTTCAGTAGTTTGAGATACGCTAGACTTCAGGTTCTTATAGCGGTGTCGATAAACATTCAGCTTCTCTGGGACGTCACGCCGCGTCGACTGGAAAATAGCTACCGACGTTTTCGACAAGCATGCTGCTTGCACTGCAGGGTCAAACAGTTCCAGAACTGTGGGCTGCTTGTCAATTTAAAATACAAGACACGAGTCATCCAGTGGGCCCGATCGTGAGCCAGTTAACTATTCTCAAAACTTCATCTCGGGTTCTTTAACCTTTTAAAGCCTAGCGGTAACTTTACGTACCGCCAGGTTTAACATTAAAAAATTATACGTGGTGCCCACATTGCGTTTATGTGTTTTGTACGGATCTCAGAACAAACAGCAACTTTTGCCTTACAAAACATTAAGAGACTGGTTTTTATAACCGAAGTGGAGAGTGTGTACAGCGCAGTACGCATTGAGTCTTTATATAAAACAGATACGCTTCGTCTTTAAAGGGTTAATACGTTTTAATAAAATCCATATGCGTGTAGGTCTCTCAAACTGTATGTTTTCATCATATTTAAGTTGATATTCCCATTTCATTACCCCAATAACACAACAGTGATTTATCCTCCTGAACACCCGGTATTCGTCGTGACGTACTGTGCGTGTTGGAGAAATTGAGTAAAACCAGGAAGATGCCGGGTAGGGCGGCGAGCGGAGTCACGCCGGCCGGCCGGCCGGCCTGCCTGCCTGCCTGCCTGTTGGCTGTAGACGCGCTGTCTCTGTCTTGCTATCGTGACCTACCTTCCGCTCAGTTGTTGCTGGGCAGCCGTTGCGAACAGCTGAGCGCAGGATTGGACCGACCACCTGGTAACTACTCTCGTTGTCTACGTAAGTACATAAGTTATGTCATTTCTAAACTTACGTCTGCCTTAACCCGTTAAAGCAAACTGGTGACTATACGTGCCACTTTGTATTAACATACAAGAAATTCCCGCATTCTTTCTGCACGGTGTCTTTGTGTTTCGTATGATCCTCGCCAGAAATACGGATTTTTTTCCCTTACACAGCATTAACCGCGCAGCTCGTGTAATAGAGACGGGCCATGTTCCCTGTGAGGTGTGATCTGAATCTTTAAATTTTGTTTCTGTGAATAGTTAGGGACGAACATCTGCTCGTTCGTTGTTTCTCTTCGAGCTGTATTTCAAGACCCAATGAGTAATTCAAAACACAGTAATCGCTTCATGTGCATTTTACACTTCGTACTGTCCTTGACATATCTGTTTCCATAGACGTCGATGTGAGTAGAGTGTCAGTGTGTGTTGCAGTCCGCCGTGTTTGTTAATTTCCCCGATCCGTTCCGTACGATTTTGTACGCACAGCTGCCTGTGATGTTTACTTGTTGAGGGTAACTGGATTTATAAACGTGCTGCCAAACCCATTTCGCGACAGTCTGAAAAGGGTTTTGTGTCTGTTTCCGTAAATGCTTAATATATCGGAAAATGTTGCAACTGAAATTTGTAGATCGTAGGAATAATGTGTGTGCAATACATGTCTTGTAAAGTGAACCTATTTTAAGAAATTTATTTTTTTTAATTTACGGCGGTTTCAGTAAATAAGAATAGAACGTCGATTTGTTGGATTGTTGCTGAATGATGAATTGGAATGGATATGGGAGGAGGCGATCGTGGCCTAATAAAATTCGCCTGATATTTGGCTGAAGGCACTGGGTAAAATCACGAAAGTTAGGATACTCTTTGACCCAGCCGACAGTTGAATTGGGTATGTCCCTGATACTCATCTGAAGTTGGACTGTTTGGCCGACATGAACAGAAATTAAATACTTCAGATAACTTCCAGTGTAAACAAGCGGGTAATCAGCGGCCTGCGAACCAGGCAGGTAAAATTTGAAGTCGTGAATTTTCATTGTTATATTTTTTTAGACAATATAGGATCCTTTCTTTTATCATCACACCAAGCACGGCAACTTTATCGCGTAGAAAGCCTGCATCCGCCGGGATATCCTGTGACAGCTGCGGAGTGCAGGACAGCGATAAAAGAAACGTGCTGCATATTTAATAATCATGTACGCGAATATCATAAAATGATTTTTGGCCTACAAGTACGAGTGTTATACTGGTGTCACGCAAGGATGCTGGCTTTACTATCCAACAAATCTTGCCTGGTCGGCACTCCCACCACGCAAATGGAATAGCCCTGGTACAAACGTCAGTGCTAATTTCTAAACTAAATACGTTGAATATTTAAAGTCAGGAGCGAACAGACGTACGCTTCGTGCAAAGAACGTATGAAAACTGTAGAAGTGACACTGTGACGGTAAACATTTCGCTTGGGTTGGTGACTAATGGAGGAAATTAACGATAGTGTACAAGTGATTTATTATCAGTTCAGCAGTGACGCGAATCGACAATTTTCCCTCCTGCCGCGGGCGCCCGCCCCCCCCCGACAACCAGAAAATTTGCTTGCATATTTCACGTTTTAGTCGAATGTTATTGAGGGTCGTCCAATGACTGTGTTTTAGACACATACATACTGTCACATTATATTTAATGGTACTATTGTTTTGTATGTTTGCCTCCTCTTCATTTTTTTTAACTTTGATTTTGTTTCTAAACCACCAGAAGCCTGTGATGTTTGGCTGTCTTCTGTTTTCGTGATGTTTCAGTAATGTTCCGACAGTCCTGCGAGTGTAATTTCACATGTTCCGGATTAGGGACAGGATAATTGATGGTCAAACCCGCCCCTCGCTCAGGCGTGGTCAGAATAAACAACAGTGGAAAGTTGAACTCCAATGCAGCCCAAATTTTCCGGACGGGTTCCTTGTAATTTTCCGTACCCCATTGACCTTGGTGTTCATTTATAACAGATAAAAGCTTTTGTTGCAAAGCTAATTACTGTGCACAGAGTCGGAATGTATAGTACAAATCCGTTTGTGAACCAGGATTGCTCTGTCAGTATAGTCCATAGGCTGCAGGCTGGACAACTGTTGAATCTGAATTCGCTTCCCGACACAGGCAAGAATTTCTTTTCCTCTCAAAACTGTACAGTGGCGCTGGAGTCCACCCAGCCTCTTGTCGGTTGGGGACCGGCGACTTTTTGCTTTGGGGAGAAGCGGCCAGAGTGTGAGGCTGACAACTCACCCTTGTGTAGTGCTGAAGTATGAAGCGTGGAGCTATGTCTCGACTCTTCCCGTACGTCCTATTGATGTTTGTACAGGGACAACTTAACCTTTACAAGTCTGTTACAAATCCGAGCACATTACGCAGTTCAGCAGGGCACTGTATGTCTACTGAAACACCTTAATGAATTCTGTGCTGTGTAAGGATATTTGTGTACGGTGAGCTTCTTTCTCGTTAAAAAAATTGTTACTTTTATACTGCGGGAGAGGTTACCCCACGCGGCAAGTGTTTATCCTGGAATTGAGTTTCGTATAAATAGCGGTTGTATCTGGCCAGTACCCGTCTGTGTTAGCACCGATTTGGGTGTTCATCCAATGCCAAATTGAATCGTAATTATTGGAATTTCTACGATAACATGGGGAGGGGCATGGATTGGCCCGGGATCGAGCCTGGGTCTCCGCGGTGAGAGGGGGGTGACTAACCGCCCGAGCCATGGTACGGCTTTATATGGGCCTGAAGTTCATGTGCGTAATCAATAAACATCCAGTTCCTGCCTCACAGAAAACACTGCGTTTCCATTGCACAGACCAGTGACTTAACCCTTTAAAGACGAAGCGTATCTGTTTTATATAAGGACTCAATGCGTACCGCGCTGTAAACACTCTCCACTTCGGTTATAAAAACCAATCTTTTAATGCTGTATAAGGCAAAAGTTGCTGTTTGTTCTGAGATCCGTACAAAACACATAAACGCAATGTGGGCACCATGTAGAGTTTTTGAATGTTAAACCGGGTAGTACGTAAAGTTACCGCTAGGTTCTAGAAGGTTAAACCTGTAGGACTGAGAAGTGTACGAAACATTAAATGTAGTAAGTGAGCAAAACGCAGTCTGAAACTGTTCAGGTGGCTCGTCTGTATAGTTATGGTTAAATCAGCACTTCACGTTGTATGACTGAAAACCGTAGGGACCTTCAAAAGTAGATGTCTGGCCTTCAGGTTCTTAACATGAGGATGTGTCAACATAAATTCCATGGCAGTGGTCCAACCGTTTCGAAATAGAAGAGTGTTTCTTCAGTAATAAAAATAAAGAACAGAAGTGCAAACACCTCTTTCCCTACTCTCTGATCTAATTTTGGCAGTTATTTTCCACATCTTTCTTGCGTACAAAAAATTTCACATACGATGTAACTTATCACGTAAATATGATTTCCATCTGAAAGCAATTCAATTTTTTATTTTCATGTAACTGAATGCAACAAAAACTATTCTTTAATTGATGGCTGCTGTTGGAAGTATGAGGCCGTATACACGGTCGGATACGAATTCTTGAAAAACACCGTTTTTTAGCTTTAGGCCCTGTCCTATATTTCCTAGTGGTGTTTTAAGCGCGTTCGCAAAAGTGCGAAAAGCGACTATAAACCTCGTCATGCCTGTCCGTCTGTCCGCATGGAACAACTCGGCTCCGACTGGACGGATTTTCATAAAATTTGATGTTTGAGTATTTTTCGACGATATGTCGAGAAAATTCAAGTTTAATTAAAACCCGACAAGAATAACAGGTACTTTACATGAAGACCTATGTACATTTATGCTTATATCTCCCTAAATGATTCTTAGAATGAGAAATGCTTTAGACAAAAGTTGTAGAGAAACTAAAAACACACATTTTATTTTCTGTAACTTTTTCCCGAAAATCTTGCCGTTTATGAAATAATGTGGAAAAATATGGTAGAACCAGACAGGCCACAGGTTACAATATAGGCCTAATACGGCGCATGAGCTTTGCATGCTGGATAACTAAGAGTACAGACACACACAAACTCAGAATATGTAATACTTTTTGGTTTGCCACGGCAACAGTGGTTACACGAAAGCGTCTCAGTGTTGCGTCTGTACGTACATTGGCTGTCCTGCTGTTCTCTTAGAATATTTTGTAACCTAGTGAGTTACAATCTAAACATATAAGTTATTCTGTACTTCTCTTACCTGAGTTCTGTTCCATCTTAAAATCCCGGTCGCCATACGGGCTGTCTTCATTGGATTGTCCCAGTACCTGCAGACAAATACCGAGATGAGTACCTGGATTATGCCACGGCCGCATTCGTCCACATTCCTTTCAAGTCATTCGTTAAATTGGCCAGCATATCATTTCACTTTGTGTGTGTGTGTGTGTGTGTGTGTATATATATATATATATATATTAATATACTTGCATAGAGTCTGAGGTACTGACGTCGTAATATAACCCACATGTAAATAAAATATTCCATATCGAACTGTACTATTTAAGATCTGTCACTAAACAGGTCGATGTAGTAGCGGCGTACTGGCTTTGTATTCGGCTAGATCACCCGTCATCCTGATATCAGGCGCGTTCTCGAATTTCCGAAGAGCAACTTAGCTTGGTTCTGCCTGTCCTGCCGCCTGGAACAAGTCTGCTCCTACTGGACGCATTTTATTGAATCCTGTGGGGGGGGATTGCTGAACTCTGTCGAGAATATTCGAGTGTGGCTAAAATCGGACGAAAATAGCAGGGACTTTACTTGAAGACTGACGTAGATTTAAGACTACTTTGGTTACTAACGTTACCATGGCGGCCTGCAGTAGTAATCGATAAGAATAAAAGGTAATCGATAATATTCATGCTAATCTGCCTTATTTCTTCATGTGGTTTACGTGATATATATTTAAGGAAAATAACGTGTAATCATTCCCAATATTTATTATTTAGAGGAATATGAAATTTGTATTAGATTATCTAGATAGATTACCTTGAAATTGTCTAAAAACATTGTTTTCAGTCGGCAGTTACCTAATATTTCTACGGGTGAGAATTTGAGGTTATGTATGACCCATAGTTTTTAACATACTCAAAATAGACGAAGGCTTCTAAATAATTGCTGTACGGAAGTATAATGACAGACCCCAGCAGTAGTGGTAACATTCTGTAGTATGTGCACATTACGAAGAACAAGACGTGCGACCACAGCGCATTAAATGGAATGCCCACCGAAGAGAAGTGTCCAGGACGGAAAGATACGAACGCGTCTCATTGGTGCGTTATTACATTATACGTACGTTTCCTGCCCTCAGTTATGACTTTATTGAGTTTCTCCGAGCGAATGCATGAGTAACGCTGGTTTCGCCACTACCGTCTTACATATTCTGAGACAACTCGCCTTTCATTATAACCTTGACGTTTCATTTGACGTTCACAAAATTTCTGTGAGTGAAAAGGGCGTCATTAAACAGCTTCCCCATAAGACAAACAAATTTATCTTGTTCTGTTGGTATGTTGATAGCCTCGCCGTGTGAAGACTGTTAATGGGGAAGCATTACATGTAGCTATACTGCAGACAAGCAGAGTAGATAAAGACTGCACTGTGTGTCAGTCCGTCAGAAGGCCGAAGAGTGTAACCAGTAACTAGTCCAATGATGAAAAGTTTACAGTCGCTCAGCATTTCTGTGTACTCACTGCATTTATGGAACTTGAAAGTGTCTGCCACTGGATTAAGTCAGTAGAATCGAATCCACATACTGGTATCCTGTTTTTTTTTATTCATTTATCCAAGGATTTGCCACCTGTGCAGTGGTTTCTCTTCACCCAAAACTAATGTTCTCCACATGTTCCTGTCTCGAGTATCTCTTCGGTTATGCCTTGGTTGGTTAGTACTCCATGTACTCCATGCATCCGTCTGTTTCTTTTTGACTCTTCCCTCCCTTCGTGTTCCCTCTTGTTCCCATTCTGGAATTCTCTATGGCAGTCTTTTGCGTGGCGTTCTCGTTACATATCCAAGCTATCGTAATCGTTTTCCTTCAGTTACTTCTAATGTATTCTTCCCTACATCCACAGTTGTTCAGATGGTGTAATTTGGAACCTCCCTCCCCCCCCCCCCATCCCGATTTCCTTGCGGATCTACTCCAAAATTCCATCTCATTTGCAAGTAGTTTATTAGCCTGTTATGTATTTAGTGTCCGTGTTTCTGCAACACATATTAGACTGCTTTGAACTAAAGTTTGGTTTTCGGTTTTATTGAGAATATTGCTATTCCATAAATAGAGTTTAACATGCCAGTCACTCTTTTGCCATTGGTCCCCCCCCCCCCCCCCCCCGATTTCTGAAAGAGTTGTACTCCTGGTTTCCAAGACGGATCCTAAATATTCGAATTTATTAACAGTCGTATTGTCCATTTCAGTAATAATTTCTGCCCATTATTCCCTAGCTATTCAGTTCTCTCCAAAATTAATATGTAACCCCAACTTCATGTACTGTTCTTTCATTTCGCTGAACATGTATGCCGCCTCTTCTTCATCCTGTGCTGTTATCACTTGATGGTCCGCAAAAATATTAATTGTATAGACGGGTAGTCTTCGCCAGTCGGTAATCCCATGGCATGACATCTTTTGGACCGACGTCTAAGGCTGACGTCGGTATAGCACGTATATTTTAAACAGGGTTTGTGACAGCAAGCAGAGTTGTAGAAATCCCTTAGAGGTATGCAATCCTCTAGATGAACGTGATCCAAATTCTGCTTCATGATTAATATTAATACTTTTCTTATATCTGCGAGTAGGTCTGTCTTGATATTTGCAGCAGACCAGATTTATGCGTGTATTTTCCATTTCATTCACGCGTGGTATGTGTCGTTCCTTTCACACCCCACTAGATTTAATGACACCACAAATATTTAGTGGAAACTGTAACCTACGGGCGTTGCATTGCGTAATGTTTCCCGTCCTTACACTAATTCTTAGTTCCTTTTTCGCCAAGACTCCCATTCGAACTCTAGACCCATAGGATATATGTCATACATGTGCAATTTTACTATGTGTTTGCTCAGAACTGTAGGTATAAAGTCGTTTTGTAATACGCCAGATGCATTATCTTTGTCAACGGAAGCCAGACAATGGCAACTCACTGACAGCTGACAACCACCTCATTGGACAAGCTATCTCATAGACGGAATAAAGTGACGGAAAATAATCGATAGCTGGATTGCATATCGTAAAGAAGCATCTTCTATCTAAAGTCATGAATATTAAAATATACGGAACTATGATTTCAGTGAGATTTCACCTCGTGTTTTGTACTGATGTGAAATCGTCATCCCCCCAGGGACTGGGAATCTTTTTAAGGCCGCCTGCCAGAGCTTGCAAGAGACAACATGTCTGCACACACGCACGCACACAAATAAATTTCACAATCAGTGGTTCGTCGTCGCTGTCCATTTGGAAACACGCAGATTGAGGGTGTGTGAGAACAGGGTGCCGGCCGAAACGTATTTGATCGTATGAGTGGCTTTGTAGTTTGTGCTGTTCGACAGATGTTTTATTAGAGCGATCGAATAGAGGACGATGAAATGATGTACGCATGTCGGAGACTCAAAATGGTGGCAAAAGTTAATTCCGAAAACCCGACGCAGTCGGGGGGGGAGGGGGGGGCTGGGTGTAAATGGGAGGATCAAATAACAATGTAGGTAGTGTCCAGAGAGCGTAAAATTTCAGGGGCATTTGTGCTGTCATTGTCCGTCTTATTCCCATTGTTCCTATTATTCGTGAATACTTTCCGTGCAGTCCAAACGCAGTCACTACTTTCTTTTGTTCGTCGCGTGGGATATGGTTAGGTCGTTAACTGTTTCTCCGGCCTCTCTGGCTGTGCCGTGTTTCTTGCACTTATTTCGTAACGTCGATATATTGTATTTCTTGTGTGAGCTTGTTCCGTAACAGGGGATGTGTGTGTGTACTTATCTTGTAATGGGCGAGACGTCCTGTTTCCTGCTGTTGTCTTGTAAAGGATGAGATGTTTAGACTCATTTCTGTCTGAGTTCTTACCGCACAGTGAACACACACTTCGTTACAAGGATCAACGACATTAATGGACATAGGGCTTCGTGTAAAGTTTTTGTTATTTTGGTCTGATTTTAACCAAAATCGGACAAACTACTAATCGCTTTGCATTCTTAGCGCGCCCAGAAACGGCTTATGGGTTGGGCCTGTTGCAGGCTGCTGCGAACCTGCGGGTTCCATAAAAGACGTTGACCGACATTTATTTGGCTTATGTTAGGGGACCGGCTGCAGGTTATTGTGAACCTGCGGGTTCCATGAAAGATGTTGACTGACATTTATTTGGCTTATGTTAGGGGACCAGCTGCAGGTTATTGTGAACCTGCGGGTTCCATGAAAGATGTTGACCGACATTTATTTGGCTTATGTTAGGGGACCGGCTGCAGGTTATTGTGAACCTGCGGGTTCCATGAAAGATGTTGACCGACATTTATTTGGCTTATGTTAGGGGACCAGCTGCAGGTTATTGTGAACCTGCGGGTTCCATGAAAGATGTTGACCGACATTTATTTGGCGTATGTTGGGAGACCGGTTCCAGGCTATTGTGAACCTGCGGGTTCCGTGCAAGAGGTTTGTTAGGGGACCAGCTGCAGGCTATTGTGAACCTGCGGGTTCCGTGCAAGAGGTTTGTTAGGGGACCAGCTGCAGGCTATTGTGAACCTGTGGGTTCCGTGCAAGAGGTTTGTTGGGAGACCGGTTCCAAGCTATTGTGAACCTGCGGGTTCCGTGCAAGAGGTTTGTTAGGGGACCAGTTGCAGGCTGTTGTGAACCTACAGGTTCTTCTTTCAGTGCAGTCCTTGACCAGCTGAATAACTTAATTTCTGGTGAATAATTCTATACAATGGAGTATTAGGTATATGAGTTGAAGAGTGGAGGTGTGACTCCACGCATTCTTTGTGATGCTGTTTGGAGGTGTATGTTCAGCTTCACCCCTCGGGTCTCCTTACCACCAGCACCCACTGCATAAGGTGTGTTGGTCGTGACAACGGCCTAAAAAGTGCGACGAATAGAGAAATCACTGCTACTGCCAGAATTCGAACCCGATTCGCCCAGCACGTAGTTCGTCACTATACTGAGCAATCGCGATGCATGGCTGAACCGAGAAAGTTTCGCTTTATGCTTACTGTTTGCTGTTATAAGATACAGGATTCTTATTACTCAGCCGATGACGTCGCAATGAGGGGAAACTCGGGAAGATAATTGTATGTAAATGAGCCGAGCCAGAGCCAAGTGTCACACGGTACCGTTGCTTCGATGTCCAGGCAGGGCTGCTAGCCAGCTGTCGTTAGCTGAAGGAGCACCTGAGAATCATTGATTGTCCTAATTGACACGTTCCGTGGTTTTCCTCACTTCTTGTAGTGGTGTGGCGCGTTTGTGAGTTTTTGCGCACATACGAAACAATAAATGGATAGTGTTCTTATTTGCATCCTTTCGGGAAGAAATATATAGCTGAGTGCAGGTTAGCTGAAGTGGTAACCTGGCTGACTTGTATTTGCAGTCCAAGCAACACACTTCCCAACTGATTATACCATTTTTCTTAGGTCTGTGTAGCGAAGTTTCCAGCATCGCAAACGACGTGTAACCTGGAATGTTAGGATGATTAGGTAAGGTAAAGTTGCGGCTGTGAGCGCTGTGGAGGCATATCGGAGAGTGGAGGTATGACTCAACCCATTAAGCTTTGCACTAGATGGGGTGAGTGTAAGCTTCACGCCTAGGCAGCTTTATGCGCTGAATCAGAAAGGATGTCGAAAAATGTGGTCGTGACCTAATTTGAGTTACTAAATACGCATTTGCCTGGAGAGACTGAGGAAAATGACGAATAATCGCAGGATGGCCACCACGCCGAGATTTTAAAGCTGGACCCTCTTGAATCGGAAGCAGCAATACTACTTGACCGCAACGTTTGGTGTAATTGTTTATTTATATTCTTGATTTTCACCAGTTGTAGACGAATATTAGGCACTAGTGTGTAAGCGAGTCGAGGTGAAAGCAGCGGACAGTGTCCATGACCCAGCTTCCTGTTCACAGTGAGTTGTGAATTGCGGGTGTTGGCTGGCAGGTGAGATTGCGTACATGTGAGTGTGCGTGAGTGAGTGAGTGAGTGAGTGAGTGAGTGAGTGAGTGAATGAGTGAGTGAGTGAATGAATGAGTGAGTGAGAGTGAGTGAATGAGTGAGTGAGTGAGAGTGAGTGAATGAGAGTGAGTGAATGAGTGAGTGAGTGAGAGTGAGTGAGTGAGTGAATGAGTGAGAGTGAGTGAATGAATGAATGAATGAATGAATGAATGATTGAGTGAGTGAGTGACTGAGTGAGAGAGGGCGGACTGCGGTTTCAGATGCCAATCATGTTCCCAACCTGCGATTCAGGTTTACCTGTTTAACACTTCACCTGCTCAGGTCGAGATGTCTCGGTTACAACTACTGTCTCCTCTGATAGTCATTCACTTGGCATTTAAGAGATCTGTGCAAGAAACATGGCCACCAGCTGTGGATAGTTGAAGCTACTTTAGTTTGCAACAGTATAAATAATACGTTACCATGGAAATGTGCTTTTTAAGGCGCGTTAATTAATGACGCTCCTAATTGCTTAGATTAGGTTGTATAGTTTCGTTTCGTAGTCCTTACCTCTTCTACCTACTCACAGTAGGTGTCGAGGTTGTTTTTATTTTCGCTTGATCACGCTCAGACACACACCACAGTCGGTAGGACTCCTCTGGACGAGGGATCGGCCCGTCGCAGAGACCTCTACCTGACAACACGAACACTCACAAGAGACAAACACCCATGCCCTCGGTGGGATTCGAACCCACGATCCCAGCAAGCGCTCGGTCGCAGACCTACGCCTTAGACCGCGCGGCCACTGGGATCGGCAGGTTGTATAGTGCCTGGGATAAATGGGTCAGTGCGTATGGAGCGTTGGCGAAGTGATGCTGATAGGGGAAAACCAAAGTACTCGGAGAGAAACCTGTCCCATTGCCACATTGTCCACCACAAATCCCACATTGACTGATCTGGGACTGAACCTAGACTTCCGCGGTGAGAGGCCGGTGACTGACTGCCTGAGTCATAGCACAGTCCTGGAAACATACTGACTGAAGGCTTCTATTAACAAAAACCATCATGGAAACGAGAATGAAGCCTGCAACGTTTATGTAACTTCATCGGTTGGAAAATGGCGTGGCGATAACTTAACGGCTGTTTATTAACAGAGGTGATTATTTAGCGTGAACAGTATGAGAGGAAGAGTGGATTCAGTAAACGTAGAATTCTGTTCTCACGATGGTAACTGTGTAGATTGCCGTCCAGTCTGTAGGGTCTGTATTGCGGACAGCTGAATCGTAACTTCGATCCAAGGACCTTCCGAATACGAGTGAGACATTACAGTGGGCCGTATCAAGGTCAGTCAGTTATCGTCCAACAGTTGGTGTGTGGCTCGTGAATGCGATGGCAGTTGGTACGAAACGCGGCACGTTTTTGTTTAACCCTAGAAAGGCAAACTGGTGAAGGCTGTCTGGGAAAATAGTCACCGTTTATTTTGAGAATTCTACGAAACTCATATATGACACTGTGACAAAATATAGCTTTTTTTTATTGTTAAAACAGGCGGTGCTGCTAGGTAATGTAAAGCAGGAGTAATTCCACAAAGTCCCCAGTTTCAGACGCAGGTAACGTTAACGAGCCTAGGCTGATGTCACAAGCGGGTAGAGTGCGCGAAGTCGTGTGCGTATAGATCAGTGTGTTTCTGCATTCGGAGCGATGGAGGTGCCAGTGTTCGTTTGCTTACGTAGCAGTTGCTGTCGTGTGACTCAAGTAGGAGAGCCGTAAGGTTTGAGATTTGCGCTGAAAGATTGTCATGCAAAATTACGGTGACTTTGTGGATGCAATCCCGCTATAACACCGAACGCTTATGCGGCACTCCAGCGCAGTTCATTTTCCTTTTTAAACATGTTCAAAAAAATTAAACCGCAACTTACGGGTCAGGTATGCAGTCGAAAAACGCCCCTCTCCCTCTTTTCCCGCGTCACTTGAGCACCTGGTGGCGTTACCGTGACAGTGACCGTTGGTATGAACAGGTACATTTAAACACAGGTGAGGAATATCTTGGCCGTGTACCTGCCCAGAATGTGGCCTGCAGCTACGATTACAGGCTCTATTTCGGCTGAGGATTTGGTTACGGGTCCACACTTTTCTGTTTCTCTGTCTTGTGTAATGGCATACGTATGAGTTCTTCTGCCTTACTCCGTACATTCAGTGGGGTTTCAAGCTAATAGCAGCTTCTCCTAGTCAAGAAATTCCCTTTTTATGGAACCGGAAGGTATATGACCATTTCCACAAGAGCCCTGGACACTACCCTGCGTCACATGAATGTCTTGAAGGTACTCTTACACTGCATTATCATTTAGTGTACGCCTGTGTATTCCAGTTCATAGCTTCGTATGAGGCTGTTTGACAACGTCTTTGTGTGCTGTGTATGGCCCGTCTCTTCGTCCCGTTTTTGACTCCCCTAACGGCATGTGATGAAGGGTACAATTACGAAACCTACGAATTGTATTACTTCAGTCCTTTCCCTTGTAGAACGTACAGAATGAAATCGTTACAATGAGAGGAACGGTAACAACTTACGACACTGAGGTGTTTTAGCGCGGAATGCATCAGAATTTGTATATCGGGATGGCAGGCCTATTGATGAAGTTAAAAAACGAGGAATTCAGGTGGCGCGTTTACCTTTCGTTGTACACCAGTGGGCTTATTCTAAGCTTTAAGTGGATAATGTGTCTCTTCCCCCCCCCCCCCATTGCGCAACAGCCCCTAGTGGGCCAGGGCCTCGTCAGTATCGAGGCTTCACGAACACACTCATACACACGACACTCGCGGTAGGACTCCTCTGGACGAGTGATCAGCGCGACGCAGAGACTACCTGACAACACACAACATTATTCACAAGATACAGACATCCATGCAGCCGGCGGTATTCGAACTCGGAATCGCAGCAAGCGAGGGGCCGCAGACCCACGCGTTAGACCGCGCGGCCACTGGGATTGTCATAGTGTGTCAGATTCTACGATATTAGAAGCACGAGTCGGTATTTTCTGTAAAGGCTGTTCGTAATCGAGTGGTCTCGTGCCGCACCGCAACTGATACGACACGTTCGAAAAGCACCCCGGCTCATTCATTGCCTTCGAGATGCTGTGCTCTAGTTCCCAGTTACGGCGCGAGAGTTTCATGCTGCATGAGAAAAGTTTTCCTTTTTATGTCAAATTTTCGTCACTTTCGCGGAACGGCAGATGGAAGTACGTACTTAACACCCGTGATCCATCCGAGTTCAACTGGTTTCTTGCTCGAACAATGGACCGTCGTTACACGTCACCCGATCAAAACAGGTTCCACTTCCTTGCGGCACTTTCCATCCTTGAGACTGCGAGTTCGAACCCCCTCACATTGGCTGTCTGCATACATTATGTAAGTTTGTTACATCATAGCATGAACCCAACTGTGCGTTTCATTCAGAAGTCTAGAGTTTGAAAGTTACACTCAAGAAGTTGTATTATTTTTTAAGTTATTGTATTCAGTCGAGAGGCAGCTCGAAACTTGTGCGCGTGTATACTGCTGAAAGTAGTTCATAGTTCATGATTTCCTATAGCTTGTTGCTGGGGCAGTGTGTGGATAATACTGAGAGGGATGTGAAAGAAGTACAGGATGGCCCAGAAGTCACTTAACCGAAAACATTCAGTCATATTACATTTTGTGCCAGTAAAGAGTTAGGCCTGTCAATTTGTAACACGGCATCACAGCGCTGTGAGTTGTGCAGTGAACACTGAAGAGCTCATGTCAAAAGATGTTTGTGAATTCAGCAAGTTCTACCCGCTTCGAGTTGCACTCTGCCGTACACCTCTTCAGAACGGGCTCTGAACTCCTGTTTATTATTTTTCCGTGAAAGTGTAGCCTAATTAAGGGGGGTAAAGGTCACGTTGGCCCTGCGGTTTATTACGCACGGCGCCAGCAAGAGGAAACGGGGAGTGGAAGAATATACGGATTCTTACACATCGGCACTACGTAGAAGTGATTTATTAGTTTCCCGCCCCGACCGCTTTACCTTCTAACTAGTACCCATTGCACTGCTGGACCCCCAGCGAAGGCTGGATACTGTGCAGAGGAAAAAATCTCGTACCCCCCCTCCCCCGCCGGCAGTTGGATCCAGATTATTCGGTTGGCCAGTGCCTAATCTAGTCACAGTACCGACAGAGGTGTTGAGGCCACGCCACTCCCAATTGCGCGCTGTTTACATGTGTGTTTAATAAGGACCATGTGATAAAAAGTTCGCAACGAAGTCTAATCCCAAGGGTCCCGCAACCTCGTCGCTTCCCGTTTCTGTAGCGAGGCGGGTAGAGATAGCTAATCCTGTTTATGGGGAAACTGATGTAGCACCCCCAGGCAATTGATGATGATGAGGATGATGATGATGATGATGATGATCATCATCATCATCATCATCATGTCGTTTCTCCTCTTTTCTGTTGCTCCTTCTGCGCTGCTTCTATTTCTGTCTTCCTTTGCTTCCCCTTTGCCTTTGTTAGGCGTATTCGCATCCCTGCTGAGCGCCAGTTAAAGTCGCTCCGTCCGTCCGTCCGTCCGTAGCAAGCATGTAAATCCAGAAGCGCTGAACCGATTTTGACAAAATTTTATACTGGAGAATTTTACGGAAAGTTTCTATTGTGGTTACAGTCAGACAAACGTGTGTGTGACACTTTAAAAGAGGAACTGTGTGCGTTTGTGCATACAGAGGCCAGTTCTCGAATGCAGAGAACAGAAAGTCTCAACTGACTACCCACAGTCCTCAGCTAAATTTTGGTTGCGTTTAGATTACATTGAAAAAATGGGGTTTGTTTCGCTGTTTAACACAATTCTCTGTAAAAAGACTTTGAAGCTTCGGTGTTCACAGTTACTAAACACTTTTTAAGTTTTATCCGTATTTTGCACATCATTGGAGTGGAGACGAAAAAAATGGGCAGCCAGCTACATAAAATACTCGGATTTGTCAGCGTTTTCCTTGCGGTCGCCAGTTTCACACAGTTTATGGCCATCAGTAGTTATCATTCACGAACTAAAAATCTAGAGACAATAACAGAACAAATGCACCAGATTTGTCACGCTATGCGCGCTTTTCCCAGTCTTTCTTTCTATGCTCTTCCTTCTGTTCTTTCACCCACGTCATCTTCCTTCCTCCCCTCTTCTTCCCCTTTCGCTTTACCATCTCTCCTTCATCTTCTGCTCCCCTGTTTCCTGCCTTTTCTTCCTAGTCGCATGTTTTCTCATTAGCCAAAATTTCTCATTTTTGTACTCCATAAGTGTGGATCACTCCAGTTCGCTCGCAGCTGTAATCCCATGGTTTGTAAATTTCTTCTTAATACCCTGCCTCTGATGGCCTTAATCAGTGAAAATTAGAGTTACTATGGAAACTATCAAACAAAAGAAATATTCCTTTTGTAATGGAACTCGGCACAGAGAGAGTTCAAGTTTGCTTTGGGAGTAAAGACATCGCTAAGCGTGCTTCAACTGCAATACGAACAACAGATAACGTAGTGTAAATGTAAATTAAACAGCAGAAACAAAGGAAGAACACTACATTCAGAATGACTGTGAACGGGGAGGGTATTTAAAGTTCTCTCCAGGGGATTCTGCCTTCATTGTGTGATCTGGCAACGCTGCAGGACGATACTTCACTTTTGTTTCTTTTTGACATGAAACTTGGTCGTGTGTTCTTCTGCATGCTTGCCAACATTGACTTGTTGCGGTTTTAGAGCATGAGTTTTTTCACTGTAGCCCCTGTTGCCATGTTTCTGAACTGCCATTACATCACCCGGGGGAGGGGGAGGGACTCATTACATCGGTATGCCTTTTCCAGAGGTCCAGATTCGATTTTCGACAGAGCATTTATACTTTACATTATTCCTACCGAGCACGTAGTTACTAGAATTGTAGAACAGGCAGCCAACACGTGCACACTTTTTATAAAATGTTCGTAAAAGATGTTTACTCAAAAACCCGACATGTTTCGGGACTCATGGGTACCATAATCAGGGGTAGTGCTGAACATAAAACACTGGTTATTAAACTTTAGGGAGTCCGACGCATGCCTTGTATAAGTAGTTTCACTTGAAAACGGAATATCTCTTAACGAACATTTTATAAAAAGTATGCACATTTTGGCCATGTTAAGTGGGTCCCTGTCACCACGGCATGGCGCGTCCTCGGGTTGCGGATGGAGGAACGGCCTCCAGGTATGGAGGGTAGCTGCGAATACATTGAATAAGCAGTCGCGGACAGCCGACAAGGGGTGGTCCTCCAGCTTGGGGGTTGGGCGAGGTGCTAACAACTCCTCACCGTAAAAAATTATGATGTTACGAAACAGCCTACAAAGCCTCGGACCTGGACCGATTCTTTGGTACGACCCCAGCTACGGAAAAAGGATATGAGTTTTGGAACATGGAATGTGAGGAGCATGTATAGGCCAGGGTCACTTATGACAGTGGCCAGGGAATTAGCTAAGTACAAGTTAGATTTAGTGGGTGTACAGGAGGTTAGGTGGGACAAAGAAGGGACTGTAAGAGCCGGGGAGTATACTTTTTTCTATGGCAAAGGGCAGGAAAATCATCAATTGGGAACAGGTTTTTTTGTGCACCAGAGAATGGTATCAGCAATCAAGAGAGTGGAGTTTGTTAGTGCTAGGATGTCATACATAGTGCTGAGAGGCCGCTGGTGTAATATCATTGTTCTGAATGCGCATGCACCAACGGAAGAGAAGGGTGATGATTCAAAGGACAGCTTCTATGAGGAATTAGAAGGGGTTTTTGATCATTTTCCTAAGTACCATATGAAAATTCTGTTAGGAGATTTTAATGCAAAAGTGGGGAGAGAGGATATTTTCAAACCGACTATTGGGAATGAGAGTTTACATCAGGATAGCAACGATAATGGTGTTAGAGTAGTAAACTTTGCCACATCAAAGAATCTAGTTGTTAAGAGCACTATGTTTCCCCACCGAAACATTCATAAATACACCTGGACCTCTCCTGATGGGAAGACTCACAATCAGATCGATCACATATTGATAGATAGGAGACGGCATTCCAGTATACTCGATGTGCGATCTTTCAGGGGAGCTGACTGTGATACTGATCACTATCTGGTGGTTGCGAAAGTTAGGGAAAGACTGGCAGTAAGTAAACAAGCAGCACAGAAGTTTGATGTAGAGAGATTTAATCTCAAGAAGCTAAGTGAACTAGAGGCTAGGAAACAGTATCAGCTTAAGATCTCAAACAGGTTTGCAGCTCTGGAAAGCTTAAATGTTAGTGAGGACATGAATAGGGCTTGGGAAAACATTAAAGAGAATATCAAAATCTCGGCTCAAGAGAGTCTAGGTCTACACGAACGGAAGCAGCATAAACCATGGTTTGATGCAGAATATGCAGAATTTTTAGATAAAAGGAAGCAGGCTAAAATTCAGTGGTTACAGAATCCAAACCAAAATAATGGAGATAATCTGCACAACGTAAGACGTGAAGCTAGTAGACATTTCAGGCACAAAAAGAAGGAATATCTGAAAGCTAAAATTAATGAAATTGAAACAAACAGTAAGAAGAAGAATATAAGAGACTTGTATAGGGGTATCAATGAGTTTAAGAGGGGGTACCAGCCTAGAAGTAATGTAGTAAAGGATGAGAAGGGTGACCTGGTTACAGACTCCCACAGTATTTTGGCTAGGTGGAGGAATCATTTCTCCCAGCTGTTGAATATACACGGGGTTAACGATGTTAGGCAGATTGAAGTACACACGGCAGAGCCACTAGTGCCTGAGCCCAGTGCGGTTGAGGTTGAGATGGCTATTGAAAAACTAAAAAGTCACAAATCACCAGGTATTGATCAGATTCCAGCAGAATTGATTAAAGCAGGGGGTAGGATTATTCGGTCTGAAATCCATAAACTTATTATTTCTATTTGGAATAAGGAGGAATTGCCTGAGGAATGGAAGGAGTCGGTCATTGTGCCTATTTATAAGAAGGGTGATAAGACAGATTGCAATAACTATCGAGGCATATCACTTTTGTCGACTACGTACAAAATTCTATCCAACATCCTTTTGTCAAGGTTAACTCCATATGCAGAGGAAATTATTGGGGATCATCAGTGTGGATTTCGACGTAACAGGTGAACCACTGATCATATATTCAGCATTCGCCAAATACTTGAGAAAAAATGGGAATACAATGAGGCAGTGCATCAGCTATTTATAGACTTCAAGAAAGCCTATGATTCAGTTAGGAGGGAGGTCTTGTATAATATTCTCATTGAGTTCGGTATCCCCATGAAACTAGTAAGGTTAATAAAAATGTGTCTAAGTGAAACATATAGCAGAGTTCGGGTAGGCAAACATCTGTCTGACACGTTCCCTATTAAGAATGGCTTGAAACAAGGAGATGCTCTGTCGCCATTGCTTTTCAACTTTGCTTTAGAATATGCCATTAGGAGGGTTCAGGCAAACCAGGAGGGCTTGAAATTGAATGGTACACATCAGCTTCTGGTTTATGCTGATGATGTTAATATATTGGGCGGAAGCGTACATAGCATAAAGAAAAATGCAGAAGATTTAATTATTGCTAGTAAGGAGATTGGTCTAGAAGTAAATGCTGAGAAAACTAAGTACATGGTCATGTCTCGAAATCAGAATGCAGGACACAATCACAACATAAATATAGATAATAAATCCTTTGAAAGGGTGGAAGAATTCAAATATTTGGGAGCAACCCTAACGAATCGAAACTCCATTCATGAAGAAATTAAGAGCAGATTGAAGTCGGGGAATGCTTGCTATCATTCGGTGCAGAATCTTTTGTCTTCGAGGTTGCTATCCAAAAACACAAAGATTAGGGTATACAGAACTATAATTTTACCTGTTGTTCTGTATGGATGCGAAACTTGGTCTCTCACACTGAGGGAGGAACAAAGACTGAGGGTGTTCGAGAATAGGGTGCTGAGGAGGATATTTGGGCCTAAGAGGGACGAGGCGACAGGGGAGTGGAGAAGACTACATAACGAGGAACTTAATGACCTGTACTCATCACCAAATATTATTCGGGTAATCAAATCGAGAAGACTGAGATGGGCGGGGCATGTGGCACGTATGGGGGAGGAGAGAGGTGCATACCGGATTTTGGTGGGGAGACCCGAGGGAAGGCGACCACTTGGGAGACCCAGGCGTAGATGGGAGGATAATATTAAGATGGATATTCGGGAAGTGGGATGGAAGGACATGAACTGGATTGATCTGGCTCAGGATAGGGACAGGTGGCGGGCTCTTGTGAATGCGGTAATGAACCTTCGGGTTCCATAAAATGCGGGGAATTTCTTGACTAGCTGATAAACTGTTAGCTTCTCAAGAAGGCCTCTGCTCCATGGAGTTAGTTAGTTATGCACATTTTGGTCTCCTGTTCCACGTACAATTCCCCGAAGTGTGTTCGCGCTTTAAACACATACCGTATTTACAGTCATAGGAGAACGTGGGTTGACATGGGATAATAGTAACCTTTTAAAGCCTAGCGGTAACTTTACGTACCACTAGGTTTAACATTAAAAAATTCTACGTGGTGCCCACATTGCGTTTATGTGTTTTGTACGGATCTCAGAACAAACAGCAACTTTTGCCTTATAAAACATTAAGAGATTGTTTTTATAACCGAAGTGGAGAGTGTTTACAGCGCGGTATGCACTGAGTCCTTATATAAAACAGACGCGCTTCGTCTTTAAAAGGATAACAAGAATTTTAAAGACACAGCTTTTGAAGATCTCGCTCAAAATAGGGACCCACGGCGGGGCTTTCTGAACACTGTAATGAAGTATCGGATTCCATAAAACGCGGAGATTCTACTCCTTCGAATTCCATACAAGATGCACTATTAACGCTCCAAACAGGCGTCATTTACGCATTAAATTCATCGTACACCGAAGTAACTATATTAGTAATTGTGCCTGTAAATGCCTGTGATATTGATACAGTAACATCCTTGAGGTTTGGACGTTTATCGCTTATGTGAAAAGTGTATTAGCAGTTCCTCCTTGTAGGCCAATACAATAACCCTGTTTTATCTTTCTCAGTGTCTAGTGACAACGAATTGCCTTATCTAATGCGTCACACACCCTTTCGTGTACATCAAGATGGAGACAGAAAAAATCTTAGAAGCTTCACACGCCCGTAAGAAGATAACGAATGATTTACAAAGAAAGTCATGCCTTGAAGTTACTTAAAACGCTAGTACTTGCTACGAGTATTATTTCTTGATCCTGTTGTTACATATATTCGTAAGTGGTAACGAATAGGAAAAAATGACTTCGACCGTGGGAAGTATGCCAGTGTTGATATTACAGTGCCCACCGTTGCGAGAAAGAAGTTCCTGCACACAGCAGAACCCCGTAATGCAGATTATTTGATTGCGTTTAGTGTCTCTGTATAAACATAGCTGCCTTTCAGAAATTTTTCAGTTGTCTGAGGTTTTGGAATGTCACAGTCCAGCCCTTCTGTGTTCTATTCTAGAGATCCCGTCCGGAGACCGTCTGTCACGATTGAGGTGTTCTTGGTTTTCCTCAATTCCTGCAGGCAAGTGCGGGGATATCGTACCTTACGCTACGACCGCCTTGTTCCACATCGCTTACAATTATTTTTTGCAATAATGGTTATATTCGGCGTTGTGTGATTAGAGCTTGCGACAGCGTCACTAAATAATTCATAAATTAACAGACTAATATTTCAGACGCGGTTTCGATACAGTGAATGATTATTTAAATAAAGATAAATGTGTGAGGGTTATGCAGAGTGATTGCTTTGCAGCAGTGGTTCTGCCTGCAATAAATGTGTGCCATTACCAACGAGAAATGTAAAACACAAAACATTGCATTTGGAGGATACTACATCGGAGAACATCTTTCCAGTCGCACAACGTCGGCACATGCATGACATAAAACGGTTGCCTTTGGCTGTGAAATTTATGGAATTGTTGTATGAGAAGAGGATTGCTAGCAGAAGTAATTCTCAAATGAAGTAAAAGAAAATGTTGTGATAGATACGAAAGCAAGCTCGTTCTTTGGAAGACAGAAATATTACTAAGAAGGTTTGTGAAGTGATGACCTTTGGGTTAATGCAGGATTGAAGTCCTTTGCACTGCGTCAGAAGGAACAAAGACGCACTGTAGTGCTTCCAAATGCTGTTGGTCTATGTTCGTATCAACGGCCATGGCCCTTGCACCAGAACTGTCCTTTACCTGTTGCGCATATTTAACTTCAGGTGTACCTTACTTAACCCTTTAAAGGCGAAGCGTATCTGTTTTATATAAGGACTCAGTGCGTACCGCGCTGTAAACACTCTCCACTTCGGTTATAAAATCAGTCTCTTAATGTTTTATAAGGCAAAAGTTGCTGTTTGTTCTGAGATCCGTACAAAACACATAAACGCAATGTGGGCACCACGTAGAATTTTTTAATGTTAAACCTGGTGGTACGTAAAGTTACCGCTAGGCTTTAAAAGGTTAATGTGGAATACAGCTGAAGAATCGGGAGATACGTGGTCTATATTAATTGAGGGATGCTGTGGTTTACCTCAGTCTCTCCAGGTGAATTGCGGAGATAATACCTGGATTAGGCCACGACCGATTCCTTGCAAATCCTTTCTACATCTTTCAGTCTATCATTTGACGTATGAAGTATGAGTTACAGCGTCACAAAATAAGCAACACTGAAATGAAAGCTGAAATGCAGGAGGTTCCTTCGAAACACTGGTACCTATTTACCAAACAACACGGCGTCACATTCCATAAGACCATAACCTTCATGATCTCTCCGTCAGCAATTTGATGTCGCCAATTCAGGTAAAGCTACATAAGTCTGTTCAACAAATTGCAGTGTGTGCGTTATGCACTCTTAGCAGATGAACAGTGCAAAAATGTGTCCTCACTCGAATGTACGAAGAAACAAACAAGTTGGGATTTAGGTACAGCGAAACAAATCTGGCTCTTTCTTTGCCTTTGTTTAATTGTCTTGAAAGGGAATGTTTAAACTATACTAAAGTGAGGCTGAAGCATTACGTTCCATTATACTTACGTATTTATATACATGTAAAAGGTAAATGCCATGCCTATGCAAGCACAGAGGGCAGGCAGAGGTATAGCTCCAACCCATTCGCAACCCAGCACCGCCACTCCCTGGCCGCTTTACCCCCCGGGAAGGGCTTAGCACTCATTGTACAAGAGGCTGGATGAGCCTCGACGCTGGTCTGGACGGCACAGAAAATGTCGCCCCCACCGAGATTCGATGCCCGGACCGCCCAACCCTTAGCGAGTCGCTGTACCGACTGAGCTATCCCGGGCGCTATTTATGTACACGTGGACCTTGGAAAATCATGTGGAAAGAAGCTTCTTTTACGACCAGTAAGAGACTTCGGTAATTCCGCATATGTTTGGAAGACCACTGTTGATTCCTAAACATATGTATAGGACAAATTCGGAAATGCACACAAGGGACCCTTGTATTTAATTACCTCGAAATTCCTAAGACTGAAGTACATTGCGCATGACGCGTGTATTAGTACTCTTTAATGTTGGTTTGTAGAGCAGTTCGCACCGATGGAGCAATTTTGCCTGCCATACGCGCAGAAACGTCATGTGAAGTCGCCCTTGAAGTTGTCCAACCTGAGTAAGAACCGAAATGGCTCGACAAGTTGCATAAATTATCCTAGCACCGGGGGCTGTTTCTCTGGGAGTAAAGCGACTATGGCGTGAAGCTTACCATTCCCATCTCATGCCGCGCTGAAGAATGAATGGAGTCATACCTTCTCTCCACCCATGTGCCTTCATGACGAGCACAAGGACAGCTTTATCTTTACCTTACCCCAGTATCCAATTCCACGGAAATCTATTCAGCGGTTCTTGAGACGGACGGACAGAACAGTTTTAATTGGCAATCCTCAGATTTGTGAACATTTCTAAAATGCTGCATTTACTGTTGCGAATGGCAGGATGGTAATGTCGCTGTGATTGTGTTGAGATACTTTGCGCCGCTCTTGCATTCACGTAGGGGATACGTTAAGCGTCGGGATGTCATTATCACCTGCCAGAGTCGCAGGTTGTTATATCGGGACCAGCGGAAGTCTTACTTTGAAGAAGCTGACAGCAGAGCTATAAAACGCAAAATGTTCGTTTCAAACACACTTTTTGTAACTTTTAAGAAAGAATAATGGAGAAAACACACCGTCGATCACAGCTAAGAATGTTCATTATTTATTTATACGAGCAGTTGGCTTACAGCATGTTTCGGCCGAAGTGGACCAACGTCAGGTAATACATAATGCCAAAAAGAGCCTCTGACAGGTTACGGGGCTCCGAAATTTTGGTTCCCAAACAGTAGCGTGCGTTCACTCGTCCAGAGAAGTCCTACCGCGCGTGGTGTGTCTGAGTGTGATCGTGCAGCCTCGGTAATGAGGAGGCCCTGGCACACTAGGGTCTGTTGCACCAGTGGGGGGGGGGGGGTGGGGGGACAGTAGCGCGCTGAACGTAGCCACCNCCCCCCCCCCCCCCCCCCCCCCCCCCCCCCCCCCCCCCCCCCCCCCCCCCCCCCCCCCCCCCCCCCCCCCCCCCCCCACAGTAGCGCGCTGAACGTAGCCACCATGTCGTACGGAAGCGAAATTAGTGCAAGTCACGAATGAGCAAAGTGATGTTCGTTGTCACTATAGTCACTGTCTGTTGTCGCCTTTTTTGAATCCTCATATAAGCCTAAATGAAATATGTTAAAGACGAAAACGTCGCATTTTTCTTACGGTTTCTCCATGATTGGATTTTGTGGGTGGCCATTCTGTTATTTTTCAGTACAGTGACCAGGCTATGGCGGCCTTGGTTATTCGGAAATCGTGGTTCGATTCCCAGTAGGAGCAGAAATGTTTCTCTTTTCCTGAGTCTGTACCGACCCTGGGGTCCACCTAGTTTTGTATCCAGTGGCTACCGCGTGTTAAGCGGCCGAGTCGTAAAAGTGGCCACTCACCTCCATCCATCGCCGAGGTTAAGAACGCCTACAGCTCTGCTTCCATTTCCCCGTACGTTTCATGGCGTGATGCTTCATTAAAAATAGGGCAACATTCTTTACCTGTAGTTTTAATTGGGTTACTTGGCAGCCGCTGAAGTTGTGTAGGCTCGAATAATGTATGTTTATATGGTGAGGTGGGGTAAACGATCAAGAGCAGTGAGAAGGTTAAAGGCGAGCCGAAATTGTTCAGTCCATTGAAACTTTCCGGTGGAGGAACACAGTTCCGTAACGACTGATTTCATTTTTCGTAGTGAAAACAAAGTTCACCCTAGAACAGGCCGTGAAGGCCCAGAGGGGGAGTAGAGATGTAGCTCTACTCTTTCTTTAACCTCGGTGCTAGGTGGGTGTGAGTGATCAACACCACGTTCCGGCCCCTATACCCCTGGGAAAGAGACCCGGTAGCAGTTGTACAATAGACTTGGTGAGCCTCAGGGCCGATCTGGACGGGTGCGAAAATTTCACCCGCACCGAAATTCGATCCCGGGATCGTCCAGCCCATTGTGGACCTGGATATCTCGGTAGAATTATTACGGATCCGTTGACCGTGGTTCAATTCCCGGCAAGGGCAGGGATACTTCGTTTAGTCATAGCGCCCATTCTGATTCTGGAGACCCGCACCAGCAGCACGGTAACTGGGGTTATAAGTGTCCAGAGCATAAGGGTTAGACCTGGAGCTTTACCTCCGCTCCCCGTATGCGCCTTCATGGCGTGATGAGCAAGCACGAGTGCAGGTTTGCTCTAATTTTAGTTGCGCAATAGCCGTTGATCGTGCAGCAAGCAGTCAAGGGCACGCCAGACCTCCGCGGCAACTTCTCCGTCATAACTGTAAGACCGGCGTGTATGTGTTGCAGGCGTTACGCGGACCTTGCCAGTTGAGAGTCGCTGTGTGCGCGCCTCCAGCTTTCAGAAAGCAAATACATTTTCTCACATTTCTTGCAGGCAGATCGTCTTTCAACAGATATTTAAATATTATGCGAAGTACGTCCGGGCAATCGGTGTTCAGTTCCCAGGAAGCACAGAAATGTTTCTCTTCACTGTATCCAGATCGGCCCAGGGGGTGCCGGGCAATAATTCTCCCGGCAATAAGACGGCCGGGGCATGAAGCTGACCACCTATCTTCGTCTAGTGCCGAGATTAAGAATGTGTGGAGTTGTACTTCCACTCCCCACTTGCTGTGGTGCTTTAAGCACAAGAACAGCTTTACCTTTTTGCATTTAACGTTCTTGTAATGTAAAACAAACCGCAGTTTTCGGAAACTTCTGCGCCCGTTCGGTGAGGTGTAAACCATAATTCAGGAGTAGGTAGGCATGTTCGAAAAACTGAAGACGAACAAATGTGGTTATATGAGACTTCAAGAGTAAGCAGCGCCTTCAGCTAAACTAGGTCACAGATTAAAAACTCGGCAGTGACAAGGGAACGGATTTCAAGGAAGTGTGCGAGCAGCCATCTGGATAGAATATAAAATACTTTTACAGAAAGTAACAAAATGCCTATTAATATTCCGTGGTCGGTGACTGATGAATTGGAAAGGATTTTTGTGGAAAGAGGAGATCGTTGCGTAATCCAGGTACTAGCCTGACATTACCAGTAAGGACTGAGAAAGCCCATGGAAACCCTCAGCCAGGATAACCGGTGTCCCGGCCAGTGTTCGAAACGGTAACTTCCCAAATACATTACTGACGTGGCTACCAGTTGCAGTGTCGGCGCAAGTACGAGTCGCTTGTTGTACCTAGTGTGGTGATGTGATGCAGAATTGCTGTTTGGAGACCAGAAGCTTCAATCGACAGTTTAGCTGAGTTTCAGAGCGCAATACAGCAATCACCAACAAACGTGGAGTTTCAAAATTGGTTGACCCCTGAAACTTCACGTGTGGCATTCAGTATGACGCCTGCACTGCCAGTCACTTGGCTAAGTAGATGCCTACATAATTCAGTCCATAACTGTCATTTCTTAACGTCACCAGCAGGAAGTCCTTTGATAGAATGGGACATTATAATAAACGAACATGGTCGACAAACCAAGTAGCCTCAATAACTTGGAAATTTTTGGGTAGATAGTTACAGGCTGCAAGCATACCAAAGTCGATAGAATAACAGTTGTTGCTGTCTAAGGTGATTTTTTTAATAACGACAGACACTGCAATAGACTTCATCATACTTAACATTTATTCCACCTTCTGGTCTTATTCGTTACTACTTGATAACATACGTAACGACAGAAGAGGAAACCTTAGCCTTATTTATATAATGGGCTTGTTTTGTGGTATGCTAGTGGTTTGTGTGAGCGAGTGGGTGAGTGAATGAGTGAAGTATCTTATGTTCCCAAAGGGCCCATCAGCAAAAGCACCCGATGCACGGCAGCCTTAGGCTCATTGTACAGCCCTGTGTTGTTCTTTCAGTACAGGGTCATTAACCCTGTGTCTGTTTCAAAGAGACACTGATCTTCTAATGAGGCCGTGCTTATATCTTTAGGTTCTACAACCCACAGAAATTATAACGCTGGCACGCCACGGCCTCGCAGCAGCAAATGATATGGTGCGTTGTTTCAGTCTCCATCCTGCAAAATCTGCAATCTGGATTAGCATCAAACAGGCCTGTAGTATTCAGGCGCTTCTTCACAGGAATATGGCCCGTGAGGAATGCAGCTTCCGCTCGCAGCTGAGGCCTGCTTAATTTGAGCAGGTCCTCGGCTCTTTTCTTACATGATATACTAAGAAAAAGTTTACCGTGTCTGTGACCTGGTAAATTTTTCCAGGCAGTACAGTGTTGAATCTCGGCCCAGTTCTTGAACGAGTGAAGTAACTTCATATTTCTTTGCTATTGTTACGATAGTGTTTGATTAACGAATATTTACGAAAAAATGCTGCAATAAGGGCGTTGTTTAACAACTAAAGCCAGATATGATTTTGGATTCACGAACTGTCTTACCGACCGTTGATTATTCTGATAGCTATCTGGACGTGGGAAGCAGAAGGGTTTAAGGCCAGTTTTGTATTTGAGATAATACATAATTTTTCTTGGACCATTATGTGGCTTATTGCTGTTTAATTCTTGGTCCAGCCACACTGGGAAAGCTGGACTTACAACCAACTGCAGCTGAAAGAGCTTGGAGTCCTAAGAAAAACTATGTATTGTAATGTAGCAAATGTGATGAAAGTGGACTTACACCCTTCTGCTTCTCAGGTCCAGATATAGCGTCCATCCCTAATCTCGTCTTATAAAATGTTGAAAGTCAGTTTATTTATCGCTGAATTCATACGAGTGTTTTTAATTCTTTTTCATAACTGCATGTGAGTCAGATTTAAGTTGTGGTTACACGAGGAAGGAATCCAGGTTTGCGTGCATTTTACATAATAATAGGGAGCAGTTTTTGTCAGTTGATCAAACATGTACGAAAACTGTAGTAAAAAGATATTGAACAATTAAAATTGTGATTTTTTTTGTTTCATGAGAGGCGTCTCACTCTTCTCACGTCAAAAGTGACGAGTTTCAAATGTGTTCAGAAGAAAATAATAATGTAATAACCAGTACTGTGGTGACTTCATCAATCTTCATGAATCAAGAAACGCCCGATGAAAGACGGGGTGGGTTAGCATGTGTACATTATGTTGACCCCGTCACGGGTCGGGGCCATTTCTAGTAGTTACATAACAGTTTACGAAAGAAATTAAGTGCTCCAGCTTTTGAAGCATGAAGAGGAAGGGCAGAGGGAGAGACAGCAGACGTGTGGGAAGTGGGTAGTGAGACATACTACGTTTATTGCAGGGAGGATTAAGTTCATGAAATTCATATTTAAATTTTCAGTTCGTACCGCACATAATAAGGCACTGTATTTCCCTTACAGAGACAGACAAGTCAGGGAAATAATCGGCTTTCATTACGGGATCCATACGAAACGCATACATACACTGGTACTTCTGAATGTAATTTTCCGCACTCGTCCAGACCAGCCCTGGGGCCCACACAGCCTCCTGTACAGTGGGTACCGGCTCTCTTTCCCGGGGGGGGGGGGGGGTGTTAAGCGACCATGGCGTTCATCACCCACCCGAATGTAGCGAGTACAGCTGTACCGCTGCTCCCTGTCTGTGCCTCCATGTCGTGTTACAGGGTGAACTCAACTTGTGTTTTAGGTTTGAATGTTGAGGGCGAGACATACAGCAACTGTTGTGCTCTAAATTATTATTAGTATTATGTATGTAGGCCTGAAATAAGTAAATGTATTTTCTCTATTTCATTCGAAATATTTATATGTAGATTCATTCTTCGGTTATTTAACGACGCTTATCCGACTTCGTGGTTTGTACTGCTCCGAGTGACAGGATAATCGGGAATGGTGAAGTGAAAAGGATGAGGCAAGGAGTGGTTTGTGGGGGTCTGGGGACAGCAGCGAAAATATTGCTAGCTGGTCTCTGATTTGAATTTCGAGCCTAGGACTTCCAGAGCACGCAGCAGGAAGGGTGCTGGGCAAAGGAGTCTTTAGATATTCAACGGTACACAACTTTCTTGTCGACATCGAAGCCTTTAACCGAAATAAGCTGTTAGAAATAGCATGAAGCTCGGAAGGGGAGGTAATACGGCAGAATGGAAGAGAAATGTCGAGGTCAAACTTCATGTTTCCGTCATTTGCGTCAAGCAACTTAACGTCATGCCTTTTCAGTCAATATTGGTAACTGCTGACAGTTACAGACATTGGAGCAATGCGTGGATATTGTAGCTTCCAACAACCAGCGTGACAAAAACGTTGGTAGGCCCGAGGGCTGTATCGCGTGACCATGGTTATCAAACAATTGATCGCACGTGAATTACGTTAATAATCACTGACGGTAATAATCACTGAAGGTCAACTGTCCTTCAGTGACTGTTTCACTCCTACAGAACTGGGAGGGGCTTTTAACTGCTACAGGTTTGTGGGGCCAAATAGTTATACTGAGGCCACGGAAAGGAGTTCCATGGATCACCCCGCTCCCCTATCAAGCTGTTTCGTTTTCCATTCTACCGCACTTCTCATTATTCCCCTCCAGTTACGCAGCAGCTGTCTTCACGCCAGTGCACTGTGGGCCAGAATGCGTCAAAACCTGGCCAAAAGTCAAAATTTAAGTTGTAATGTATGAGTATCATGTGTCTTCCATTTCAGAGACAAATGTCCAGGCTTTCATAACGTACAAGGTGTAACATCTTCAGGCAGGTCTGTGCTTGCCAGTGACTGCTAGAATTTGGAGTTCATTGCAGCGCTTGCTTGTGGAGAAATATGTCGTCGTTGTGTGGCGTTATTTGTGCTTTCATTCTGACAACATCGTCTGCACTAACAACTTGCTTCATATCTTAAAAAAATACGTTGCAGTAGGTACTTTTTACATTAATATTGAATTATTTACAACTGTCAACTATCCACGTCTTTATGTGAGGATTTCTACAATAGTGTGAAAAATGAAGGAATTTTCAAATTAGCAATATTTCACGTGGGTTACGAAATTACGTCCACGTACTTCCGCTTTGATTCTTACGGTACTAAATATTTCGACAAGTGGAAAACATAATATAAAAAGAATTAGCTGCTTCTTCTTGGCCCTTTCTGTTTTATCGCAGTTTAATCTAAAACTGTGATACGGTCTTGTTTGACTGCAGTTCACGCAATGCATTTCGTAAAATGCAGCTAGACGATTGCAGTGGTGTAACTGCATGTTTTCACTAAGTGCTGATGGTGATTTAAGGGTCCTATAAGTTTATGCGACGAAGTTTCATTATCTAGAAGATAAACTTCTTTGTTTTTAGGCAAATACAGAGAAAATGTTGACGAAAAATGATATTTTTGACATGCTACGGTAATCTCATGGAGATTGCAGTGCAAAGAGCCAGCACATGTTGGATTGTATCTCTAACCCTGAGGGCAACCGAAATACTTATCAGAGGCTACAAAGAAGAAGGACAGAGATGCTGTACAATTCCTGCAGTAAGATATTTTACAGGTGGAATAAATGCAGGGGGATAAGACGAAAATTTTTAGCTGAGCACTCCGAACGGTTAAACCAAGAAATCACGCTACCATCGGAAAATTCTGTACTAGAAATTCCTGCACTGATAGGTCGCCCAAAAACGCCATTTCGATGCAATAGTGATAGAACCAAGCGAAGAAAAACGGTAAATCTTCCGTCGATGTTTTCTGCCCCGGAGTTGCCTTACGCAGCCCAAATGCGTTTGCGATCGGCCGGCGAACAGAATGCAGCACAGCTATTTAAAGTAGCGATGACAACTCCAAGTAGAGCCTCGAAAATGAGACGCGCATGGAAAGTGAGGCAAGAAAATGTGGGCATTAAATCTTTTACAAGAAAAGAAGCAGGCCTCTTGGTAAAAGAGTACCCTTGGTATTACATGCCAGCGGGTGTGCATAAGGTCTTAATGCATGGAGCGCAAGAGTCATTGCATACAAAACTGAAGGCATACCGGGAGAGGTATTCGAGGAAGTGCTCTAGAATATCGACAACTACAGACTTGATCCGTTCTCTTCTGGTGTCGTCGGACCCATTCGCTACAGACTTCCGACCTATGCCCCGCAAGTGAACATCAGGGATTTCAAAAGACATGCTGCAGCTCATATTACTTCCACATCAACAGGTCTGTGAATCAACGGACTTGGAAGGAACGGAATCTGGAAGCAGCGAAGATGAGAAGGGCATACGATAGTGTACATTCCATCTGGTTTCTTTACTTATTGTGCCTAATAAATACAGTTATTATGCTAAATATATGTTAGTTCACTCTTTATGAAGTCAGTAGTATTTATTTCACTCAACAAAATCGTCACCACACTTGGAAAACAATTTTGGCCAGGTTTTCACGCGCTCTGTCCCACTGTGCAGTGTTGGTTGGCATAAGCACATGGTAACTTTCGCTGCTACTGAGGCGACGGAAGGAAGTCCTATGGGCGGTGGTGACATTCGTGCACCAGGTTTCCGTCTTTGTGCTTTGTGTTGTATTCCCCTCCAGCCCCCTGTAGCACATGTCAATAAACCCAAAGTACTTGTAGCTAGCTGAAGTTATCGCTACAAACACTCATGTGAACAGAATTACCACTTGACTGGAGGGGAGTGTAGGGAATTACGCTGGAGGGGCGGAGTGAGATGTGGAGGGGTTAGGTTAGTGGGATTTATGTCCATGCCCTTGGTTTAGAGACAAACGCTTTGGGCTGGTTGGCATAAGCAAACGGGTGGGGTCAATACATCAGCAGGCAGAAAGGCTGAAGCGTAGAGCCGATAATTCCGCTCCTTCCGGATTAGTCATGATTGCGTCCGTTCTGGAATTAGACCCTTCTGAATAACTGGGCCCAAATAAGGGCAAAGTTCTGGTCTTTGTTAGGACGGAGCCTGACGAGAAACAGTTCCTCCGTGACGTAAAGGTTTCTGGCGGTGGTGGCAGTACAGATTACAATCTTCTGGGGTGTGACACCGTGTAGTGTGGAAATCTGTCGACGTTTCAGAAGCGTACGCTGCGTCCGTACAGTTCTGTTATGTCATTCTCTTTTGTGGGCTTGTCACGGTCTTGTTTCATCCTAAATGTCCGGGAATTTCCACCAGACTACATGGCGTCACATCCCAGAAGGCAATCTTTAAACCTTTTATCCTCTCCTTTACGACCCGCATCCCAATCATACAGACGACGCTGGCCGTATAACACTTGTTGCATGTGAACGCAAGTAATGCCGCTACAAAATGTCTGTTAGGTTAAACGTGAGGTTCGCAAGTGTTAGTTGGGGTGCTAACAGCCGGGAATAACTAGTGCAGTTGAGTAGTGTGTCACAGTGAATCATTCATATACACTTAACAAATGCACGCAATTTATATGAAATCATAAATCATCTATACACATCCCTAAGGATGACGATTTATCACTGAAACATGGAGAGTTAATTTGCCTGGATGATTTATGATTTTGTGTAAATTGTGCTCATTTGTTTGTGTATATGGATGATTATAGTCACAAGGCACGGAACGAACAATATTAAATTTGTTGTAATGAATGTTTTCAGCTGGAGGACTTAATGGTTTTACTGAGTATATGTGGTGATCTGCTTGCAGGCGGGCGATGCTTCGGACCTGCAGGTGCTGGCGCGCCTGTCGGAGTGTAACGTGTATACTGCTCTAAACGCCCGAGTCCACTTCCGCGCACCCACGGAGTTCGCCCTTTGTCTGGCAGGCGGACAGGAAGCTCTGCGCTGCTTGGCCTGCGAGTCTGAGCGCGCAAGAACCTGCTGGCTCACCGCCATGAGGCTCGCCAAGGTGAGTGAGTCCTGCTGACTGCAGACAGTTCCGACGCACTGTACTAGAGGCCATAGCTCAGATCCTTCGCATCTTCGACTGTTACAGCACTCCTCCAATCGACAGTTCTGTTTGCACGAATGTATCAGGTATACCGCGTGATAACCTTCACTGGTGACAAGAGCTTTAGGCCGGATAATGTGGCCAAACCTTGTCGTAAGGAAATACGACAGCAGGGAGAGAGTGAACGCCTGGAGCGTCGTTAACCAGTATCCGTGAAACTTCTTTCCATGTCTCTGATTAAAGGAATGTTGTTTTGGGGGTGAGGGGATATAGACATAGAAGAATCGGTGAACGGACAGAAGGCAGTAGGGTATTGATTGTGGACGCACGAATAAATGGACCAGTGAAATAACGGAAATGTTTATCGTAAACGTAGGAATAAGTGCATCAATTAAGGAACGGATTGTGAACGTACAAATAAACAGACCAGTCACTGAACAGTACCTCGCCCGTTATAGGATGAATCTGCGTGCCCTACCTATGTGTCCGCTGCCTACGCCCAACTCGGGAAGCTGCAGGTGTTGCAGACCCAGTGTCCCTCGCACTGCGACTGACAGCTGACCGTGGTACGTTAGTAACAGGCAAATTCAAGAGGATTTGGAGCTTCCACTCTTTCCGACATCAGAGCACTAACCGAGAGTTTCGGCTCAAAAGTTAGCTGGTGCAGGGAACCCCTTAGTTTGGTAACTTGAAAGACACTTGGGCCGACCGAAGGCTTCAAAGTCGCACGATTCCGTAGGGGAAAGCAGCTGGAAATCGGCAGGCCAGTAGAGGCTGCCCACAACAAGGCGGTCATGTCGACGGAACGTCGCCGTGATTTTACTCGGTTAAAAGGCGACTGTCATGGTATAATGGAAAGACAGGGCACAGCCGCGCACCCCCGGGCAATCTAACTCCCCCGCTCCAGGACACAAAAGCCTATACGACTGAGCCTACTGCTCCCTCCCTACCCCCCCCCCCCCCCCAAAAAAAAGAAAAGTCGTAATGCCATTAGTAGGAAAGTAGATGTCGGTTGTGGACGCACAAATAAACGAAACCGAAAAACAAGACAAGCAGGCAAATAAGGTAAAGTCACGAAGCCAAAGTTACTGTACTGTACTGTGCTGTGCTGATTTCGGACGCACAGACTAGCAGTAGTTGTCTCTTCGGGTGGAGGGTCATACAAACGGACCGTTGTGTGGGTTACTGACCGACATATGTGCATGAAGAGGAGTTTGCCCCGCGATAAATTCTGGCAGTGTCATGTATGAAGTACAAGCCGGGTTCACCTTCCGAGGAGTAAAGTACACGGTATCGCTCACAGCACATATCCTCCATTGCCGGACAACTCGTGACCGACTGCAAAACACTTCAGTCTCAGCAAATTATGCTGTTTCCACTGTTCTTACCAACTTTCATGACCTTACGTTCACTACAGCATTAATCTGTTTTGTTACTAAAGCTACCTGTTTTGTCATTGATTTTGCCTGTGGGTTCGTGGCAAACAAAGGAACGGTAGCAGCGCCCACCTGCAATCTGGTATATTTACGTAACATGCGATAAGAGCGGTTGTCATGTGTCATGCCTCCTGCACGTCAGACGTAGTGGAGAGCACAAGCGGGGCGCCTTACGTGATGCTTGCGTTGTGCACCGCATGATTTGTGCATAGTACGCGCATCATATTTATGGGTTGCGTGGGATTTTGAGGAAGGCCATGATTTCATTAAACACTATCTGTTAACTGATATTCGTGGAGACTCATTGTTATCTGTGGTAAAGGTAAAGGTAAAGGTAAAGGTAAAGTTGCCTGTGACCGGTATAGCTCCACTCATTCTTAACCTCGGCGTTAGACGGAGTTCACCGTCACGCCTCGGCTGCTTTGCCCCCAGCAAAGAATCCTGGTGCCCACTGAATAGTAGGTTGGGTGAACCTCAGAGACGGTCTGGACGATTTGGAGAAGAGAAAAGTGTGATGCCCCTGCCGGAACTCGAATTCGGATCGTCCAGCGCCCTAACCTAATCACACTATACCGACTACGCTATCGCGGCCCCTAATGTTTTCTGTGAGGTAAAGTCAGTGCACATTTGTCCCTGTACACCTTACGAAGGCATTATGAGGAAGGTTGGCTTCACTCATCCTTTACCATGGTACCGTATAGAGGTGAATGGTCAGCAGTATGCCCCGGCCGCTTTACCTTTGGGGGAAGTGCCACCACTATCCACTGAACAAGAAGCAGGTTTAACCACAGTGCCGGCTGTGCATGGTGCTAACTGAACGATTCGTCAATCATCCAGCCTGTAGCCCACTCACTATATCAACTAAGCTGTTGGGGATTCCTTGTCCATGAGGCAGGAACTGAATTACTGAGTAGCTAATTTGGCATCAGAGAGTTCAGAGTTTACTCCCCCCCACCCCGCACAATCACATTATCCGCCCTTTATTTATTTATTTATTTATTTATTTGTTTTGTTTATTTTCTAATGTCCCATGAACAATGAGCAGTATATTTTAGTGCACTACTAATGGTGCCAACCATCCTAAATTACTAAACTCAGTTCGGTTTTGTTTTGTTATTCCAACACATAATGGGGATGTCAAGCGAATGTTCTTGCGAATACAGAGTCAGTGGACAGAACAGAGGAACAGACTGTCTGCTGAGTCAATAAAGGGAATTCTGACATGGAGTATAATTCCGAGAGTTTGTCATATGAACAATTTTGTACTTCCACACTTAAGCATTCCCACAGTTCATAAGACAGTTGAGTCAGTTGAAAAATATGCTTTACCATAAACTGGATTTAGCAGTGCAGTTATGTCATGTGAAGGTTTTGTTACCTAAATCTGCGGTATTTCAAAGCAAGTAAACACTTATTGCAGAATGTTGCATTTGTGCTCCAAGAAATATGGTAATTGGGGTAATGTGTCCCACTTTCACCGCTGAGATGAATAAGAGGCTTTAGCTCAGCCTAGTACTACTGAGGGTATTAATGAGGATATGTATCTGTTGCAGTATGGTAAACAGCTTCGGGAGAACTACCGAGCCTTCAAGAACAAGCAGCAAGTGGACAGCATGACATGTTCTGTTCCAAGTGTAAGTGTTGCCTAACAGCATTCAGTCATGTAAATTATGCATCACACAAGAAGTGCAGGCCTACATGATAAAAGCAAAATGGTATTTATTATTATATACAGAATAAGTAAGTTTATAAATAGTCAGCATAGTGTAGTTAATATAGTGACTACACTGCTGGATGAATGTCCAGAGAACCTAGGTTTGATTCCTGGCAAGAGCAGGGATTTTCCTTTTTAGTGTTGCGTTTTTTACATATTCAGTTTCTAGGTGCTGTGTGTACTCAACTAAAGTGACGTTTCCCATATGATACGTGTGCACCTTGAGTTATCATACATCATGCTGTGTTTGGTGCCAGTGTTGTGATGTATATAACAACACAATTGCGGCCTATTTTGAGCTCCAGTCTTATCACCTGTTCGTGTATTGAGTGCAGCTATTTGCTAACCGTGCAGTTGAATACAGAACAGACACGGACATAATCTGACTCATGTCAAGCAATGTCTGTTCCATATTTTGTAGTCTTACTGCATTTAAATTCATAATACTTTACGCACACATTCACAGTGGTAATTAGAGGTACAGTATAACTCCAGTTTTCTGGACTAATTGGGACCATGAGCTGTCAGGATATGCAGAAAATCCAGATAATTGGATTTTTCTTTGATACTAGGCTACATTGGCTGTTTTAAAGCGGAAACAAATTTCTACAAATGGCTATTTTTAGGCTGCATATTTATTTATGTACAAATAACCGTCAACTTTCACGGTTGACGAGGAATTTGGGAATTCCTTGTCTAAGTTGGGAACCCCTTTGGCTGTTACTATTTACGGTATGTATCTGCGTCTAGACCTTTTGACAGCACCTGATTTGAAGTTCGAGGCAGCCATAACACTCTAGAGTATTGTCCTTGATCCGATAACTGGTAATTTCAAGGCAAATTAGTTTTGTAGAATTCTTGAAAAAGTTACCTGAAGGGCCAAGCTGATCTGGATAATTGGCGATTCATATAACCAGTGTCTGGATAACTCTGTGAGATACTGTATCTGCAGAGAAGTACTGTGATTACAGTTATGAACTGCTTAACCCTTTAAAGACGAAGCGTATCTGTTTTATATAAGGACTCAGTGCGTACCGCGCTGTAAACACTCTCCACTTCGGTTATAATAACCAATCTCTTAATGTTTTATGAGGCAAAAGTTGCTGCTTGTTCTGAGATCCGTACAAAACACATAAGCGCAATGTGGGCACCACGTAGAATTTTTTAATGTTAAACCTGGTGGTATGTAAAGTTACCGCTAGGCTTTAAAAGGTTAATTCAGCGTGTGGATGGCTGGTTGTATGAATAATTGTAAGGTTAACACTTGATTTTCTGTCATTGTGTAAGTTAGCAAGTAGCTTCAAGTAGGTGCATCAATAAAAAAGCAGTAACGGTTTTGCTTGAGTTGGTATTGTGGTGTCCGCCATTGTCATAAAGAACTTCACGTGGTGCCTCTAGACAGCAGCATTGTTCAGTGCATGTTATTATTCCATCACTTTTTTTTAGTATGAATTTGGCTGTGCAGAACTCCTTGGTTTGATGATATCACATACTTCTGACAAAGTCTGTTTTTGTAGGCACAAGATACTGTACGTGCACAAATTGTTTTGTCCACAGATTTTATACTCCAAATTCAATAATAATGTTGAAAAACTAGAACAGTTTCCCATTGAAATTTCAAGGGGCCTTATGCTAGTTACTAATAATCATTGAACAAACACTGAATGTACTCACATCAGCAGTTGTGTGTCATGCAGGAAAGTGTGCGGTCTCGTGTGGCAATGGACTTCACGGGGAGTGTTGGTCGTATTGTGGAAGACCCAGAGGAAGCAAAGGCAATTGCTGCGGCAGAGGGCTACTCGTGGAAGAGGCGGTGGCGGCCATCAGCTCGTGGCCCCAGTCTGCTGAAGGTGTCGGCTGCAGGTCTGAAGTCAGGGATACATATCACACAGCCTTGGTTCCACAGTGGTATGACACGGGACCAGGCAGCACAGCTCATCAGCCGATACGGCACTGTGGATGGGTCAGTACCTGAAATGTTGCATGTAGTAAGACACAATATGAGGTGTTGAGGAGTAAAAGAATTGGACCTTACAGAAGCAGTAATAAAGGAAATTACATAAGATGGCCATTTTCTTGTTACTAGGTTAGTTAAAGCAAAGATGTTGTAGTTGGTTAAGTTTATGTGAGTCTGACAAGTAAATAAGAGATACATACTGAATTCAGTTTGGAATCACACTGCAGAGACTTAAGAATTTTCATATTAAGAGATCTGCAAGTGGTGAACAATAAGGAATGAGCTGCTGGTTAGATGATGATGGCCAGAGAGCATGAAAGTAAAACAGCATGCTCACACAAGCTCTGTGTGTGTGTGTGTATGCGCATGCGTTCCCGTGTGCGCACGCACGCACGCACACGCGCGCACACACACACACACACACACACAGTCTCCCTCTCCCCTTCTCTAGAGAAATGAGCTGAAGTTTAGTGTATAATCACCTTTTAAACCCATCAGTTGGAAGGACTATGATACAGGTGATTGAAGAAAATAGTTTGAGATGGGTAGGACTTGTAGCACACTTTGGAAAGCTGTGAAATCTGTACAAAATTTTTGTTGGAAAACCCAAAGGGAAGAGACGAGTTGAAAGAGATCTGGGTGTAGGTGGAAGGATAATATATAAAAATCATACCGAAATAGGATGTGACACTAGGGTCTGAATTCACATAGCTTAAGATAGAGTCCAGTTGCAAGTTTTTGTGAATGCAATTTAAACAGTCTGGTTCCAGGAAAGTTGGATTTCTTGAGATGATTATGTATGAGCTTTTTTGTGGGGGGGGGCGCCGCCCCCGGGGGATAATTATGCATTTTTGGGGTGTGTTGTGGTGCAGAAGATTCAACCCATGAAAAAAGTTTGGCTAAAAACATAACATGTTTCATAATATTTTCTGCTTACTCTACTGTAAACACAAAGTTTCTCCATAATTATGGATCACCTAAATTGCTTCCATAAGACCTTTCCTGTAAGGTGTTGGAAGGTATATTAAACAATTTGGGTCCTTCTCAGATTTTCTCGTTATCCTGAATAACTTTTGTGGCTAATTACAGTGTTGCTTTTGTCCATGCTGCCTTTTCTGTAATTGGTTTCCTGTTTGAGGACATATTCAGAAGCATTAAATGCAGTTGCAATGAAAATAATCCATTTCCTGTTTTTAAGAAACATGGGGGGGGGGGGGCGAGTGCTGGTCAGTGGAAGGCTGTGGCAGTCATTTATTCACCATTACTCACAACACATAACCTAGCAAAGAAACCATGTGGTTGAAACCTGTCACATAGTTATTGGTAATTATCTGGAGAATCATAGTATGTGTATAATACTTCACCTTCAGATACATATCACACTGTAGGTGAAAGTCATCTCAATTTTCCAAAGAGGTGTGTTATGTAAAACCTACCGAAATAATTTCGTGGAGCTTGTGTCAGCTACGTGCAGAGGAACAGCCGGGCTAACTGTAATGGTTCATGGTGTCATTGCTAGGTGGTAGCACCTGCCCAGATCCTTTATCAGGGGTACTGTTTATGCAGTCGTAACTGACCGCCATTAACTACTACCCTATCTGTACGTGCATTAACATTATATAAAGGCTTCTGACTGGGGAGGGAATTCTGTAGTATTAATTTACATTTTAATGTTGTGTTATGTATATGTTTAAATTGCCAACATATTGGTACCACTTTCTATTCTGTAGGGTGTTCCTTGTGCGGGAAAGTCGCAGCAGTCCTGGGTCCTTTGTGCTAACTTTCAAATGCAGCGGCAAAGTGCTGCACTCACAGATACAGCCTGTAAGTATGTGTGCAGTTGTTCTGGTCACTTAGCAGACCAGCAAACTAACTACATAGTACAGTGTAGTTACTTGTTTTGTTGGCTAAAGCATAATTCAGGCAATGTCACCGACTTCTCACAGTGGACACCCGTGTTGAGTTTATGTGTAGTCCATATGGAATTTATTGTGGAAAGATTGGCACTGGAGCAGGATTTTCTGGAAGCACTTGGGCTTTCTTCTGAAAGTATTCGTCTGCCGTCTGTGGCTGGTATAGTAGAGCCATTTTGGAGTATGGTATCAAGGGGGACTATCTCAACCATTGGCCAAATGACAAATTTGCTGCTTTTACGGAACTCATAATTCTGTGTGTGTGTGTTTAAAAAGTCCCCCCCATTGAACATATTTTTTATTGTAATATGTACATAAAATGAATAATTATATTCCATTTTGTTACTAATGTGTAATGAGAATTATCAAAACCACTTTGACGAACCTTTAGAACTCTAACTTATACCATGTTAAAACCTCTGTTGAGGGTTGCACAAATCCCGAATGCCAGGTCACGTGGGCAACCAAGTTTTGTATGATGGCGGCTAATATTTCTGGGTCCACAGTATGGAACTTGCTTCTTGTCACCTGTCTGGTGTCTAGAATTTTGAGGTGGCTACTCCACGTTTTTGGAAAATTTGTGCATCCCTGCCTTTGTCTAAGTAATACATGGTGACATGGCCTTTATACCAAGTTCCATGAAACCAATTTAGAATTATATTTCCTCACACCTGAAAAACTTCTACGTCTGGTTACAATGTGGCATTTCCTTCAATTGTGAAAGCAAACTGCTAAATACTGTCAGAGATAAATTACTTTAACTTCAGGGAAGAAAGCTAGTATAATGTTGATTCTGGCCAGCCATTTGAGAGTGTGTGAAAAGAGTCAGGTTAATGGTTGGCTTCAGTAGAGCTGGCCAAAGAGTTTCTGTTTAGACACATTCCACTTTACGACTCCATAATAATGTTCTTCCCACATTTGATTTCCTTTTTGTTCCAGTCAATTCTACATCCCACGTGTGCATACTTAATTTCATTATTCTCCTTGCAGCTTTATTGTTTTTATGTGGGTAAAATTAGCACGTATTTGAGGTTTCATGGCAGTAGAGATTTATTTTTTGGTCTTCTGGGTTATGACACCCATAGCATAAATGCCATTAATATGTCAACAGGTAATTAATAAAAGCAAACTTTTTTAAAAAATACCTAACCTCAACACCTTGGAAAGTTCTGAAAAAAGAGAGCTACATTTGCAGTAAGATTATGAACTGGGTGAAATAACAATATACACTAAATGGTGGTGCTAACCGCGGGAATTTTTTTTTCCTAACATGGGCACTGTAATATTGACGTCAACGTAACTTTAATTGCTCTTATTCATAACCAGTGGCTAATACATATAATGACAGTACAATGACACGAGAGCAAGCTTTACCCTTTTATGTACAACAATGCTGTCTGGTAGTCTTATTTTGAGAGTTGCCTTCCAGAATAGCTCAGTTGGTATAGTGACTATGCTGGACAACCAAGGATTTGTGGTTTGACTGCCAGCAGTCCCCTCTTCAGAGTGTCCACACTAGCAATGTGGTTTGCTCAGTCTCCTATTCAGTGTGTACTGGGATAAAGTGGCTGGAATGTGAAGTCAACTGTCATGTATGCCAAATCCCATTAAACGTAAAATTATCGCGTAGATTCTAAAAGTTGTGTAAATTTTCAAGTCGCTTAAAAGGGAAATTGCCCAAAACGAAATGGTGTAAAATGAGAACTACCTGTACTTGTACCTTTACCTTGTGCCCAATGGAGGTGACATGCATTGTAAAATCTGAGGTTCCCATGACAGTGACAGTTCATATTCTGTTCACCTACGAGGTTACAAAGTGTTCTAAGCCAGAAGGCCTCAGTATGGAAGTATTTTTGTACCTGCAGTTGCAACCTATCCTATATCACTTTGTACACAACACAGATCTCAAAGGATATGGATTCCAGGGCTTGTACATGTGGGATTGATGGTGGACAAAGTGACACTGGGACATGTTCCTTCTGAGTTATCATTCCACACATATTCCATATGCAGCCATATATCATTGATGCTGACATAGTGTCTTCAGTAAAAGGTGATAGGAATGTCTATTTTGCCCTCTTGTTTTTCTGCAGGTGCTTGACCCACTGCGAGATTCAGTATGTTATTCTCTGGACAGCGGCATGACCAAATTCTATGACCTCCTGCAACTGGTTGAGTTCTACCAGCTGAATGCTGGGTGTCTGCCAACACGACTCACACATTATGTTGTGCAGAATCCAACTGGCCCACTGTACACAGAGAAACAGATTATACCGGCAAGTTTCTAACATTGCTGGTTGTGCTGGCTGCAAGACAATCAACATGGCGTGATAACTTACATGCCTTTTTTATCATTATACTCAGACAGTATTAAAATTTTCATACAGGGTCAGTATACATATTCAGTTTTTATTTTCTTAATATGAACAGAAGAATATAAGGCTGAGGTCAATGTAAATAATGAATCTCATAGTTACTCTGTGACCTGACAACGTTTTCCAGTTTCATATTAACATTCACTTTGCGTGTTTTTTGGCTATGCATTTTATTTATGTCAATGGGACTCCTTACGATTTCATAATTTGTGAAAGAAGTTTTATCTAGAGCAGCGGTTCTCAACCTGGGGTTCTCAGTTTAAGGGCTGTTTTAACCTAACCATCTCTTGACCATAGTACTTACTCAAGTACATGATTCAGCAGTTTGTACCTGTCTAACTTGCTGGCTGATTCTATGATGTAATGAATTACGGTATGGGATTGAGGCTGTCATAATGTCAGCCGTTGAAGACTGCTGTTTTCGGGATGCAACACTGTGTAGTTTGGTAGGTATGTACCAGCATTTTAGAGGAATTTGGTGTCTCTGACTTTACAATAGGTGGAGATGGAGGCAGCAGGCTGCTCTGAAAGAACAGTAACAAACTACATGGTGTCATATGCCAAGGGACAGTACTCTTTGAACTACTGTGTGTACATGTAATTACATTTATGTGGTGAGGATTTTCAGACTATATGTTACAAGTATCTTGCTGAGATCCAGTATTTTCTTTGTTACAGAGAAGCTTATTGATGCATGTTACTTACTTTGAAGTGTGAAAATAAAAGTACAAGAAAATGTAGTAAAATTTCTGCAGGGTCCAGATTGTTGTAAAAGTTTATGGAATTGTTCCCAGAGAAGGCAAAGGCTGTTTTGAATTGAATAGATCTCACTTTCTGTCGTTACTGAGTTTGTAAGGTAAAACTTTGCTGTATTTTCTGAATGCTGACCATCAGCTGATGACAAGGAGAAGCTGAATCCTGGATATAAATATTATGAAATGAGACCAGGAGATGGTTAAGTATTTTGTGTGCATGTATATGTGTATGTGTGTGCGTGCGTGAGTGTGCAGAAATTATTTTGCCTTGAAGCAACACCATTACAGTGATATTAATATAAATAATGTTATGTACACAAACTGACATCTTATTTGAAGACCAAACTGATATTATAAACAGTAAAGGGTCAGTCATTTCAAAGTGACATATCACATAACTTATAATGAGGAGAACCGTGTATGTCTTCTACTTCAATATTCATCATCAGATGTTATTTACTCTGTAAAATAAGTTGGTTACACAATATGCGTTGGAACCCCCATTTAACATGCATTAATTTAGTGTTAGTTTTAAAATTCCCTCTCTTTAACATTTTCCCCAGTTTCATGTTTCAAATCCACTGATGCCGAAATGGAAACTTAAATGGTGGTTTCACTGTGTTTTGTTTTCCCTGACACAGTCCACATGCAACAACATTTCATTACAGTTTCTGTAATTAATTTCTTAACCTTGTTGCATTACTACTACTTGTATAATGATAATGCTAGACATGGTATTTTGTGTAAAGTATAGTAATACCTGTGAACTTAGAAGAGTTGTGAATTTACTGTCATTTAACGCAGAATTTTAAATTTCATGTCCATTCTTGACCAGTTTTGAAAATCCAGAAACAGGCTAGGTGAAAATGGGTTAAAATGACGAAATAAGGAAAACACAGGCTTATATAATTTCAGAGAACATTTTAAGTCTTTAGTTCAGATTGGATTGTACTGTGATTGTAATTTATTGAATATATTAATTTAATATCATCTTCAGTAATTCATCATTAAATATTTACTTGTTGACCTTATTGATACATGTTTAATTAATTATGTTGCAAGTTGCATTTTGTTAATCATTTTATAGTAAGTGTGAGTGGTTGTGTATTGTTTTAAGTTCTTGTGCAGTGAAGTATCAGCTCATTCAGAAAGTAAGTACCATTTGGCTATAAAATATATACTTGATGTAAAAAATTTTTATTCATTGCTATGGAATTCTACATACCTTAGTGTACTTTTCGACATAAGTACCACCCACAATGAGGCAGTTGTAACAGGACACAAAATTTTGTGTGCTCTGTTCATGAAAGTGAGCCACCAGGTAGACGTGAGCCATTTCTGAACGCTCATTCAAGATATCATCACTGTCAAACTTTTTACCAGTAAGAAATCTCTTCAGGTTTAGGAACAGATGAAAGTGTGTAAGGTGGGTGATCCACCAGTTCCCATTTGAATGAAGCAAGCAGCTGGCATTTTCAAGCCATGGCATGTGGGTGCATGTTGTCATGCAAAATCACAACTCCTGGACTAAGCATGCCAACACGTATTTTGTTCTTTATTGCCCACCACAACTTGTTCAGGGCGTCGCAATATGCTGCTGTGTTGATTGGCATGCCTCATGGGAGCAATTCAACAAACAAAATTCCCTGCCAGTCCCCGAACGCGGTGCACATGATCTTTCTGGTCAACATTGTCTGTTTGGCGGCCCACTTCTATGAACAGGGCATACAAAACCTTGTGTCCCATTACAACAAGTGCCTCAATGTGGGTGGTGCTTATGTTGAAAAGTAGACTAAGGTGTGTAGAATTTGATAATAATGAATAAAACTTTTTTACTTCAAGTGTATATTTTTATAGCCAAACAGTACTTACTGTCTGGATGTGCTAATAGAAGATGAGAGAAAGAAGAGTTTTGTGTAGTTCTGGTCTAGGCCCTGCCTGGCTAGGTTCCATTACAAGCTCTGGTTTCATTGTCACGTTTCAAATCTAGACACACATTTGATGTGGGTTGCTGAAGTAACAGTTCTTAGACACTTAAAATTTGGTGCATACTTGAAGGTGCATGCCTGTAGTTATGGAGCTCTAGGTGATAGCTTGAGGTTATGCAATTGGAGGATTATTGTGAGACACGTCAGTTGTAGTTGGGATGAGAAGAGTCACCTCCCACCAAAATGAAGGTAATAACCTCTTCTTCTGTTGTGCTTCAGCCTGTTTTCAGGCCATCACCTTCACATTTTTTGAGAGTTGAGTTTGTGTGAGGTGAGGATGTTAGTCCCATGCTTAAACCCCAGCATAGAGGGCCAGAGTGTCCCTTTGCCTGGCACCTTGCTCAAAACCTGTCTGGCATGGGTGGTCCTACCACCATGTAGGCTGCCACTGGCATAACTTTTGAGTTCACTGGTGTGAGCAAGCTACCTCACCTGGCTAAATATGCCTTTGACAAGGTGGAGTTACCTTCGAGGGAGTAGCAACCTGTTATGTATCTTAAAATGATAAATAGTTTTAATGAATATAGTGTGTCCAGAGACTCCTTATGTATTTTGTTGTAGTGCAGGTCATAAACTGATCTGTCATTTATGTAGCCCATGCATGTGGCATTCCTTTTGAACTCTTCTCTGATTTTGCCCTTAGATTTCAAACAATACTGCTTTCACATGTTCTGGTACATTCATTATCAACTGTGTCATGCCAAGTGTGAAAGTTACTGGTGAAATTGTGTGTGTACTTCATTAAGAACCACACCATGAAGGAATATGGGGGATGGGGGATGTGGGCATAAATCAATGAATTTGTAATCTTGGCACTAGGTGGATGTGAGTTGTCAGTTTCCAGCCAAGTATAATAATGTATATACCAATTTTGAAAGGTTAAATTTAAAAGGAAGTGCAGACATCTGTTGTACAAAATTAACTGAATATCTTCTAAACAGAAAACACTACAACCAGTGCATTAAACATTTACAGATGTTTTTTTGTTGACATTTTACATGTTTCTCTTTTATATAAAATTTTGTACTTTCAGTTTCTAATGTTCTGCATTGCAGAATACACATTGACCATTTACAAGATAAATTTCATTTGCACTTCCTAATTACAACTTCAGGTTTCATTATTGTTGCAGCATAGAACAGTGTAACTAATCTAAATAAGTAACAACACTTTACATTTGTAGTTTCAAATAATGTACTTATCCTGAGAGCACAGTATGAAGTCCCATGACTGGACCACCTTTGTATCTCCCTTAAGCTTGTATGTTTCCCCCTCCTGCATCCTTCTGACTGTTCATTAAGCCTGAGATTGTACATGGGGCATACTATATGATATACTTCATTAAGAACACTTCCGCAACATTTCAACTTGAAAAGTCATCTTCAGTTATGTCTAGGATAGAATGCAAGGTACAGTTGTTTCCTCACAATACAAGCTTTTAACAACCAGGCTTTTATTTAACGTATAGTATAAACAAATGTATCCTTAAATAAACAATTGTTATCTGATCATTCTCTTCACATTAATGTTTGTAGTAGTAACTACACGATAAGATTTGCTGATGGTGAGTACTGTGGGATTGTTTGCATGTGCTAGAAGATGCTGTGGGGAGGCAGAACAGTAAGCAGAAAAGGGGAAGCCTCAGGTGTCATCATTCCCATTGTCCATGGGACTTCTTTCTGTGCCCTTAGTGTAACAGAACAGAACATCCATGAATATAATGAGTGGACAGTTCAGAAGGCATTCTGAACAGCAACAGAATGCATTACATTTGAGCATACATGGTAATGAAGTCGAAACATAAGAGGAAAAAATTTACCTGAAAGTGGATAAGCATGTTCAAGTATTCGTAACTGTCCTATAGAATGAGATCATAATGAACGTGAGTACACTTAAACCGAATAAATTACCACCATTTTGGGGAGTCATCATTACTTCTATGTTACATAATGCATGACTGTGTTGAAGTGGGAGAGATTTTGTGCAGATAAAACAGAGGTACTAATGTAGCGAGTCACAGGGGTTGAGAGCTGCTGTATTAGTTCTGAGACACTAAAGTGATTCGATTGTAAGATGTGTGTGGGCAAGTTTGTGTGACATGTTTACTTTTATTTTTATTATGGTAACAATTTATTTTGGTATGCTAGAAATGTTAGATGATGAATGCTCTTGGAAGCACCGTGAACACATGTAATATGTTGGCTTGTTCAAAGGACCAGGTGTGAACTTCATGTTCCATGCTTAAATGGCACTCTTCTTTCTGTAATTCCATGTGTAAAGATGTAACACAGTGAGCTATAAGTTTATATTCAGATTATAATAAAGGCTATGTTGTATATCTTTTGTGGTGTTTCTGCTCCCACAGACATTCCAGACTTCATATGTACAGTAGAATTCCTTTAACCCAGAAGCTGGGTACTCCACAAATCCTGATACTTCAGCAGCTGAGCAAAATATTCTCAAGTCTCCTGGTCCTTCAGGATCTCTAATAGAATCTGCGGGAACTCCAGAAACCATTGATGGGGACATTGAGGCCCCTGAACCTACAGCTGAAGGTGAAGGAGGTGATCCAAATGGAACAGTCACCTAATTCGTCATGCAGCTCAAATAGAGGAGCAGTGACAAAAAGTTGCCTGGAAGGACTTAGGTCACTACAGGTACTGTCTGATAATCCAGAATATTACATAAGCCAGCACCTGTCTGTTCCTGTGGGTGCTGGATTAAAGGAATTCTACTGTATACATGTATGCATATTTTAGCAGGGGGTGAAGACAGTCTGTTGGTACTGTGATGTCAGGTGGGCCTATGGAGCGTGAGTGGAATGACAGTTGACTAGAGAACCGAAATGGTCGGAGGAAACCCTTCTCCATTGTCATTTTGTTCATCACAAATCCCATATGGATCACCCTGAATTGAACCTGACCCTCTGCAATAAGAAGGCAGTGAATGAGCAATGGCACAGCCAGTCACAGACATACTACAGCGAAACCTGTCTTAAATGGAACGTGGATGGAACGGAATCCTGCCTTTAGCACAAAATTTTCACAATCCACAGGCTCTTTAACTTACAAGTACCTATTTTAAAAGGAACATGTCTGCCACAGAAAAAATCCAGTCCCTTGTGGTTCTGTTGTAGGCAGGTTCCACTGTGAATGATTTTAACTACCTCCATTGAGCAAATCCTCTTTAAGGAATCACCTGGCTACTCAATAAATTCTCTTCCTTTTATGAGACACAACATCCATTACCATGTTCACAACAGCATGCCCCTTTATTGTTGAAATAAATAGAATTTTAAGGAACTGTTGTGCGACCAGGCTTAAATAACCAACTTAACCGCAGCGGCCCACAGATAACATGTTGGCAGGAGTAGCAGAAAGTATGTTAGTGAGAGAAGGTTGGGGAATTTAGTTAGAAACTCGTAACTAAGCTTGCTGAATTCCACTCTAGTAAATCAGAGGTCAAAACGTTAAGTTGTGCTAAATTCAGTAGCAATAAAACACCATGCAGGATCCGCTGCTAATAACTACATTTAGTACCAATAAATTCTCCAGCAGGGTTAAGAGCAGAATACCGGGCGCTAAGCCAGACCAAGTCATAGAATTATAGGGGGGATGAACCATGTCAGTGTTACTTACTCGCCCCTGCAGCCGCGCACCACGGGGGGGGGGGGGCCGTCGCACTACAGCTCCCCGCCCAGCCAAATTGAATTAAAAAAAAACATTTTTTAGACACAATGATAACAAACGTGTTACATGATTTAGCCTTCAGCTGAAATGAGCCACCAAAATCGGCTGATGACTAGTACATCACAATGTTTAAAAATAAAATAAACTTACGAAGTCTCAGATTAACTTAAAAAAAACAAGAAGACTAGCCCCTGTGATTTAACATCTAGTTATATATATATGCACTTTCAAAAAATGTTATGTTACAGTTATATGTATGACATGATTTTTATAACGTAGTTTTTTAAATCATAAAATATATGTACCCTTAGGGTCACTTCCCCTTGAAAAATTCTGGGTGAGCACCTGCGCCCAGACAATGAAGAAATAAGATGTCATCCCGGCCCTTAGCAGTTCAGAACGTCCTAGCAGCTCTTCCCGAGAAATCGCACGCAGTGTTCACGTGCAGTTACAGATAGTGACTGGCGAGTCTGCAGTTCACCTTAGCAGTGTTTTCCACTGGGGAGAGCTGTCCCTTATTTGTGACTAGTAACCGATGTAGTCCAGCTAAAATTACATTAGGCTGAAGTGCGTCATGTTTTGTGCGCGTGCAATAACACATTGTCTTCTGTAGTGTTCTGTGCGGTTAGAGGTGTGCATATTTTTATATTTTCCATTCCATGCGTTATAATTCCATTTCTGTAATATTAACGAACAAATGCATACAATCGTCACAGGTTCACAATAATATTTTTAAAACACTAAACTCCTACATGTTTCGGCCCTTACTTGTCCATCATCAGGGAGTACATTAATTGTTGTAGTCAAAACAGTTATTCAACAATCTTGATTTCAGGCTTCCGCCACGATGTTGATTATGTCTGGGCTCTTCTGGAATATTACGAGGCGTTGCATGGTAAGTTCACCCGAAACGTCGGTGAACTTACCGCACAACGCCGCGTAATATCCCAGAAGAGCGCAGATCTCAGTTACTCAACAAGATTTTGATCTGTTGCGCGTGTAGAAGAAGTGACACAAATTCTTCCGTGTAGAGTGGTGTGGGTAGCAGACAGATTCGTTGCACAATAAATTGGAGCAGCGTGTGGATGTGTTGGAGGTGCCCACGGTAAAATTCGAAACACCGTGTAGTCTGTTTAGCGTTTACCAACGTTTGGGAGAAGCCTACTGTTTGGGTGTTCAGAATAAAGGACATTGTTAGTTAGAAATTTGTTGTGTGTTTATCTAGTGATATGATTTAAGAACTTTGGAATGAATATCTCTTGATTTGAACAAAAGTAGAAGCCTCTTAACGTATAAACGCGACGCTTACAGGAACGCAAAGCTCATAACCGTGCTCACGAAAGCCCGCTATAAGATGATGTCCGAAACACATATCTAAATTGTGGGGTCAAAGGTGTGTTTTGACACTTTGTAGTATGTCAGTTTTTGCGGTGAAGCCATGACCATACCAGACATAAAAACGGTGAGGCAAGTGGGGCGCTTGCTTCAGGCGCAGTGCTTTTAGGGGCGCACAGTTAGGTGGGTGGTTGAAAGCACCAAACATATTCGCATTCTATTATTTCGCTTACTGACACCTACTTGCAGTCACAATATTTGTGCATTGAGTAAATTTAGTAACAAAAAATGAAAGCATTTCATCATTGTTTGAGGTGTGAGGCGGCAGTTCAGTAGCTTATGCAGTGCGTACGGTGCTTCAGTTACGGCTGTGAGCGATAATACCGCTGTCCCAGCTGGAGAACCAGCCTTTATCCTTGACTCTTTTCGGCACGTACCATGAACAGGCACTAAGTGATATCTTGTATGTTAGGGCTGGCCAACATGCGGCCCTCCAGGGAAGTATATGCGGCCCTCGGTCACCCGAACAGTTTCAGTAACACAATTTAACAAACATAATATAATAGTTCTGCAGAATATAATATGGTAAATGTATTAGCTCAGAAAATCTTCACAAACTATAACTCATCACTTTTAAGACAACACACAGTAAACCAATATTTCTTCCTGTTTTCCCGGGGTTAGTACAGCCTACTGCCTTGTCATTCAACCGTACTTTAGCGCAACTTATTGTTTGTAAGTAATGGCATTCTACTGAATTCAAACCTCCCCACGTTTCGATATATGCATACACAAGTGCGGGCCTCTCGCGAGTCCGTAAGGAATTATGTGGCCATCCTGTGGGTTGAAGTTGGCCAACCCTGTTGTATACCGTGATGTTACGTGTCCTAGCTGCAGGCACAAGCTACGTGATATCAAGCAGCAGGAAGGAGAAAACACGATATCCTATAACGCGGTAAATGGGTTTATGACTTGTGAGTTGATGTTTCTAGATAACAGTTCAAATAATGGGTTTGTAATGACACAATAAGGTGGAGGACACAGTCTTTAACCTTTTAAAGCCTAGCGGTAACTTTACATATTACCAGTTTTAACATTAAAAAATTCTACGTGGTGCCCATATTGCGTTTATGTGTTTTGTACGGATCTCAGAACCAACAGCAACTTTTGCCTTATAAAACATTAAGAGATTGGTTTTTATAACCGAAGTGGAGAGTGTTTACAGCGCGGTACGCACTGAGTCCTTATATAAAAGAGATACGCGTCGTATTTAAAGGGTTAAAATCGTATAAGCGTTTAGGCTCTGTTTATTGCTATGGCACAATGCAGGGCTTTTCAGCCTTTTTGTTTTCTGTCACGTACCGTTATCACAAAACCTTTACGTGTACCACTGCGTACTGGACATGGTAACAATCTCCATAACTCCATGGAGCAGAGGCCTTCTTCAGAAAGTAACAGGTTCTCAGCTAGTCGAAAAACTCCCCTCATTTTATGAAACGCGGAAGTTCATTACCGCATTCACAAGAGCCCGCCACTTTCCCTATTCTGAGCCAGCTCAATCCAGTCCATGCCCCACGTCCCACTTCTTGAAGCAATACTCATATCTCTTTTCCTTTGCTTGGGTCGTACCAAACAGTCGGTCCACGTCCGAAGCTTTGTAGGCTGTTCCGTAACATCATAATTTTTTATGGCGAGGAGTTGTTAGCACTTCGCCCAAACCCCAAGCTGGAGGACAACCCCTTGTCGGCTGTCCGCGACTTCTTATTCAATGTATTCGCAGCTACCCTCCATAACTGGAGGCCGTTCCTCCATCCGCAAGCTGAGGACGCACCATGCAGTGGTGACAGGGACCCACTTAACATGGATGGTAACAATCTACATTTCGTGATTTTCTAATTTAACATTGTACAGTTAATATTAATTTTATATCACGCAAATATTTAAATAAACTAACGAAAACAGGAAGTCGACTAAAAAGTTCTGATACTTTTTTTCTGTTAGTGAGAGACCTCAGCTTCTTCTGATGACCACGGGCGTAACTAGGGTGGGGCTAGTGATGCGGCCGCCCCGGGCAGCAGGTCCAAGGGGAGGCAAAATAAATATTTCAAATGACAAAATTTTCTTTTCTCCTCTGAACAAATATTAAATTATTGAGACAAATAAAAGGACATTAAATACATAATTGCGATTATTTTGAAGTTTATGATTTCTATCAGTGGGGCCATTGTGATTGCTGGCCTCGGGCGTCAAAATACCTAGCTACGCCACTCCTGACGACATCAAATTTGTTATTTTATGATGGGTTGCATAGTAGTGGCAGTTGAGGATCAAGTATGATTCCGGCTGCACACTTTCTCTGTCTGTTCGTGATTAATGCCGTGGCAGGAACCCTTTCGTCACACAAATATGTCAAAGACATCCCTGTACTTTATCCAAGGGAAGGAGTTCACGCCAGAATTCCGAAAGGGAGGTGTCCGTAAGAATGATCTGAAATCATCGGTCTTTCATTACACATCAATTAAATTATCTTGAAGATCTTCCGTGATTTTAGCTTTAGAGACAACGTTCATACTAAAGGGCAAAAAGATCTGTTCATTTCTACCACCAGAGTACTTATCTCAAGAATGGGCAGTGTAACAGGAATTGCTGTGATAGATCTTCCAAGTGTTGCATAATGTTGCTTTGAGTTCCAGAATGTGGTAATTTCTATAATTTTTGTCACGGAACTCCATTATTGTAGGAAATGTTCACAAATCTCCATATTTTACTCCTCCTTGGTACAGAAACAGTTTTCTATGAAAGGCATGCACTCTGCCTTCAACCGAAAATACATTATTTGCATCACTTTGAAGATTTAAGTAAGTCATTTAACTTTGAAAATATATCTGTAAGATATGCAAGCCAGCAAATCTGGGCATCATCATCTTCAACGTGCCATGACAGTGGAATCATATTCTTCAAAAAGAGATCAACTTCATGTCTCGGATCAAACAGCCTCTGGAGTACATTTCCATGAGAGAGCGACCGAATCTCACTGTGAAGCCTGTTCGAAATCCTTGCCACACACAGAGAAACAGCAAGTGATGCCTGAAGACACTTCGATGAAACATTCTTATTTTTGTAAGTGTTGGCTGCTGCACTGGTAAATCTTGTCTTTTGTCACTGAAGAATTCCTTTGGCTTTCGTTTCATCGATTTACGGTGTGAATAGAAGTGCGTGTAGAATAAAGAAAACTACCGGACTCCGTATGTGTTCGCTGAAACAGGAAGGAAAAGAAGAATCGAAATAACGAAAGAGAGAGAAGAAAGGGAGAGGAGAAGTCGAGATAAGGGGAGGGGAAATAAAGAAGAAAATTACGGATGAAAGGAACAGCAGGAAGACTTGTAAAGAGAGGTAGAAGAAAGTGAAGAAAGAGTACAGGAAGAAATAATGATCGTCCGGTCCAATATTCACATTTGAAGGCAAAGTGGGTGCAGGTAGGCGCTTGCATTCTTACCCGATGACATCACCGCACACCTGTATGACCTGTTCCCGAGGCCAGCAGTACTACTCACCCCACAAACGTATGCTCAACACTACTCTACCTCCAAAAAACATCGCTTTTCCATTGCGTCCCTATTCAATCACTTTGTATTACTGGTTCGCAAACTAGTACTGCCTGTAGGTCGCATAATTATTGCGGTTATAGGTATTTCTGCACTATAACATTTTAATTGTATTAATCAAGCCAATTGTGCAAGTACAGAGGGGTACATTAACTCTGGAATCTAGATATAACAATAATTGCTATGGCGGCTACAGATGGGCCTAGGAAATAAGGAATAGAGACTCTGGTTTAAATACCAGTATGAACATGACATAAGAAATTACGGAAAAGATAGCTCAGTCAGTATAGTGACTAGAATCAAACTGGAGCTATGGGGCTCAATTCCAGCACAAGGTTGTACGTCCATGGGTCTGGTGATACACGGGTAAAGATAGGCGAATTCCATTGTAAGCGGCTTTAAGAATACGGCGTTCTGGTGCTTAAGAAAACACCAAACCATGCAGACGTATAGCAAAGTGAGGGTATATCTCGACGCATTCAAAACCTCGGCACTAGATGCAAGTGAGTGATCTACTTCACGCCCCGGGTACTTTGCCCCCACAGAAAGAGCCCATGGGTACCCACTGGATAGGAAGCTTGGTGGGCCTTGGGAAAAATCTCTTACCATTGCCGAGATTCTTCGGCTGTTCAGCCGGCAGCTGTCCCAGCTTCCCTGTGAGGAATTCTGCAGAAACTTACATAAATGTATTTATTTCCCGTGTCTAAGAAAACTGGGAGTTCCTGACTGAGGTTTATTCATCAGATTTGGTGACTTTCGGTGCTGACCGGGTCACTGCTGTGCTGTATTACAATCCATGCACCGTGATGACAACCCAAAATCATGAAGAACATCTTGCATGTGAGCAATGTCGAGAGGAACTGCCCCGTCATTTGCGGGATTCGCTTTGGCAGGTCCCCTGATCCCACTCGGATGCTGCTTAAACAGAATCTAACTAGGCCACGGCATTATGCTTGTAATAGCAATAACTAAGATGGGCAGAGCATGTGACAGGCATAGGGGAAGTGACAAATTCATACACTGCGCTTGTAAACCTGAAGGGAAGAGACCGCTTGGGAAATTCAAGAGTAGATTTGAGGATAATATTAAAATGGGTCTTGAAAATAAAAAGTGTGTGTGTGGGTGTGGTCTGGATTCATGTGGCTCAGAATAAGTCCAATGGTCAGCTTTTGTGAAGGCGGTAATGATTTTTCAGTTTTCGTAAACCGTGAGGAATTTCTTGTCTACCTAGGCAAATATTAGCTTTTGAAAAAGGACTTCACCGCTTAAAAGTGTAATAGTAACAATAACAACGATGTTTTAGCTGTTGTTGTTGTTGTTGTTAGAGGCAGTCCTGAAGACAGAGGAGGGAATGAAAGACAAACTGGTAATGACGGAATTCTTCATGACAATAGTGTCGTCTGGGATGTGATGCCGTTAGCCTGGTAGAACTTGACTGACGTTTCGGAAGGACCTGCTGCCTGAATCTTTGAGGAAGTAGAGAATACCGCGCTGGGAAGAAGTAAGGTATGGGGTCAGGAGGAAGAACAGGACTGCTGGCGAACCAACGGCAGACTGTGACACCAAGATGGGGCGGGACAAAAAGCAACGGAATACGACAAAAATGTGTCTGACGAGGAAAAGAGGTGAGACAAACGCTTGTAGCCTCCTCTTAAACAATCAGACTTAAAACTTCTCCGTTATGAAATGTAAGATTAAAACACAACATATATAACAGTTCTATCGTGTTCGCTTCCTTCTGTGTGTTTGCGTCGCAATATTTTTGCTTCACCACACTATGATTTTTGTTTGAAACGTTATTTTTTGCTTTAACAAATATTTAACGGGTTACTCTCGAGGTGTGCGGAGAAACTCATTTAGGTCCTCATGTAAAGTCTTCGTGATTTTGCACCGATTTCAACCAAAACTGGAATGTGTGAAAAAAATTTAGTAACCTCTCTAATACCCATGTTTATAAAAACCCCTTAGACCATGCCATGGTGCAGGCGGTTAGTTGTCGGCTGTCACCATGGATGTCAGAGTTCAATCCCAGGCCTGTCCATGTGGAATATGTGGTAGACAAAGGGGCATAGGGAAAGGGTTTCCTCCGAGTACTTCGGTTTCCCCCCGTCAGTACCATTCACTCATCTATCACCGACGCTATATAATCCACGGAATTGACATTGTCGTCAAGGAACACGCATAAACATGAAAATTCATTTACCGGTTCTCGAAAATACGCATGTTTGCAACGTTGTATTGCGAACACGCCAAAAAAAACTTTCAATGTTCGTTTGTTCTGCACTTTTTGTTTCTGGAATGTTGGCACACTAAGTTAGGCCCAGTCCCACTCCTTAAATTCTGAAATCGAGGCGACTGTTTCGAGTTCTTCACATCTGCAGCATTAGACATAGCAAGTACGTAATAACGTCAGGCTCGTAGCCGCTTCAGAAAGGGATCAAGAGAGTATCGGGATTTTTCGGTGCCTTGTCCGAATTACAGCAGCATGCTCGCCGAATGAACGACATCTACAAGAGTAACCAGTAACAAGAATCGTATTCTGGGATGTGCTGTCCTGTCGCGCACTCTGTAGCCCAAAGTAACCTGACTGGGGTTTGTATAATATTCATTCCGTGCAATGAGACCATACTTTCTTTAAAACCCCCAACTTTTGCACATACAGTATACATATAGACACAAATTCTTTATTCCTTCTACATATTTCGGCGACCGTGGGCCAGGATAGTGCAGTCGGTATAGCAACTTGTTAACGGCTGGACGGTCCAGGGATTGAATCCCGGTGGGGGTGCGATTTTCCGCACCCGTCCAGACCGGCCGCGGGGCCCACCAAACCTCCTGTACAACGAGTACCGAGTCTCTTTTCCGGGGTAAACCGGCCCGGGGCGTGGCGTTAACCACTCATACCCATCTAGCACCGAGGTTAAAGAAAGAGTAGAGCTACATCTCTACTACCCCTGTGGGCCTTCATGCTCTGTTCTACGGTGAACTTCACTTTTACTTTTTTATGTTTCGGCGGCTACCCGCCATCATCCGCGAGCGCACACATCAAATGTATCGGTGTGTGCACTCCCTGATGATGGCGGGTAGCTGCCAAAATATGTATGGGGTTTAAGAAATTGTATCTCAGAATGGGGTTCTTCGTGGTCTTCCTCATCTTAGTTAACTTGGCAAACGGATTACGAACCAGGCGATTACAATGTGGAATTTGAGGTTCTTACAGGAGTGACATGTTAGATTCTGGTCTTGTAGGTTATGAAACTGTGTAATCTCCTCGGTAGTTAACAAAGCAAAACAATAAAGAATATTGAGGTACTATGTTCTTCGAAACTTTGGGAAACTACCCACCAGACTACATGGTGTCATAACCCAAAAGACCGCAACGTAAAGACGTTAACAGGCACGTAGGAGTACAGAGAAAAATACCGCTCAATGGTTATAGCTGGCCTTCCTGCTTCTAGTAGCATTGTTTTTCTGGCTTGGGATAGGGACAGGTGGCGGGCTCTTGTGAATGCGGTAATGAACCTCCGTGTTCCATAAAATGCGGGGAATTTCTTGACTAGCTGAGAAACTGTTAGCTTCTCGAGAGGCCTCTGCTCCATGGAGTTAGTAGCATTGTTTTTCCGGGTCTGCAGCAGTGGAACTAGCTTGTTCCCGTGACTGTACAGTGGAACGGTTCCTAGCATGCTCAGTCGATAAACGGTGCAAGCGACTGCAAAGTACGTGCAGCAGCTCAATGAACTATTATTTACTCGTAATTGGATTTTATGTAACGACGTGCCAGAAGTTCAGACTACGTAGCGTCGAATGGTAATATTGTCAGTGACTAATGAATTGGAAAGCATGTGGCAGGAAGCTGTCGTGGCTAGTCTGGCGCACACAAGGGCGAAAGTTCTCAGTCAGGGCACACGATGTTCAAGCCGAGATTCGAACTTGTCACCAGTCGCGCAGCTGGGAATTTTGGCGGCTGGGGCGAGCAACCACAATGGCCGCCCCTAACAAAAATTATGTACTTTAAAAAATCGCAGATTTTATGGAATTTATTTTTATTTTGCTCCCAAATTTAAGATTTTTATGAGCGCAGAAAATCAATTTTTTAATTAAACTATTCACCTTGCCGCCCCTTGGACTCCGCCGGACGAAGCTGGCGCATCACTCGCGCCACTTCCCCCCCACATTCCCCCCCCCCCCCTTCCCCGCTACGTCCCTGTTTGGCATGTCCACGATATAAGTCATATATTACACCGCGGACAAGTAACAAGGCAAAGTGTCTCCTGTCGACGCCAGGAACGCACATATGGGGAGTAGAAGGATGGCTCCACTCACTCTTAACCCCGCCACTAAATAGAGTTAAGCAGTTAACCTCCCGTTCCGGCCGCTTTACCCCAGGCAAGAACCTCAGTACCCACTGAATAGGGGGCTTGGATGGACCCTAGAGCCGGTATGGACTTTTGGAAAAGCGTAACATCTCTTGCCCCTACCGAGATTCGAACCCCGCGCCGTTCATTCCGTAAGCCTAGTCGCTCAGCAAATACGCTGCTCCGGCTGCGTGCGAACCAGTTTGTTTGCTAATTAACTAAGTAATCATCTTACTTCTGGAGATGCCAATATAAGCCCACACGTACAAGACATTCTTTGCCTTTTATGGACCCCGATGTTTCATTATGATGTCAGTATCCTGAGAGAAAAGAATGTACGCGGTATCTCCAAGACGTTGGTCCCACCTACCAGACTACACGGTGTCATGATCCAGAAGGCCACGGTCTTAATCTTCACCGGGACGGAAACCTAAAATATGACAAAGCAAGTCGCTAATTTCAGAGTTGTTCGCCGAACACGTGGAATGAAACTTTAACTCCTACCTTGTGTTCAGGACGCACGCGTTTCGAATTTCAGCCGGGTCACCGACTACACTAACTGAAGGTCTTAACCCTTTAAAGACGAAGCGTATCTGTTTTATATAAGGACTCAGCGCGTACCGTGCTGTGAACACTCTCCACTTCGGTTACAAAAACCAGTCTGTTAATGTTTTATAAGGCAAAAGTTGCTGTTTGTTCTGAGATCCGTACAAAACACATAAACGCAATGTGGGCACCACGTAGAATTCTTTAACCCTTTAAAGACGGAGCGTATCTGTTTTATATAAGGACTCAGTGCGTACCGCGCTGCAAACACTCCACTTCGGTTATAAAAACCAGTCTCTTAATGTTTTATAAGGCAAACGTTGCTGTTTGTTCTGAGATCCGTACAGAACACATAAACGCAATGTGGGCACCACGTAGAATTCTTTAACCCTTTAAAGACGGAGCGTATCTGTTTTATATAAGGACTCAGTGCGTACCGCGCTGTAAACACTCCACTTCGGTTATAAAAACCAGTCTCTTAATGTTTTATAAGGCAAACGTTGGTGTTTGTTCTGAGATCCGTACAAAACACATAAACGCAATGTGGGCACCACGTAGAATTTTTTAATATTAAAACTGGTGGTACGTAAAGTTACCGCTAGGTTTTAAAAGGTTAATAACAACTCAGTTCTTCCAGGCAACTGCTTGGGGCACTACCTCAGATTAGGACACGGCCGCTTCCTTGCACATCCTCTCCTGTTCAGCGTTCACTAGTCATCTCATCACTCGACACTATAGGCCTACTGTGTATAGTCTGAGACACTGACAGCGTCGTTAAACAGACTGCATACATCTGTAAGATTTGAGGTTATCACTGCCGTGTCTAGGCTGAATACTGTCTTCTGGAATGTCGCGTCGTGTAGTGTAGTTAAAATTTACAAACGTTTTGGAGGAAAATACTGCCTCCATTTTCAGGGAAGAGTAGGCAGCAGGTTTCTGCAGAACGTTAATAGACTTCTACCAGATGCACGGCTTCATACCCCAATAAGTCACAATTCTACAGGTAGACACATTAGTTTATGGTGGTTGGCGTGAGTGGTGGACTTAACCTTACGAAATTACAAAGAACGCATACGGAAAACACGTTTCTTTGTGTCGTTACGTTCCACCGATCCCGGTGACAGATGGTCATTTTGCCCACTTGTGTAGGAAGTAGGACGTAGCCTGCAGCGATGTGCTCGGTTTGTTGTGTTAATGCAGGACGCTCCGGTTGCCAGGTTGCCAAAATACAGTTACGACTTATCCACTCGCTCCCTCCTCTGGCATCGACGTGCTGTTTAACCCTTTGAAGCACGAAGTTCTTATAAACAATATTTAAAATCCATCGTCTTCGATAGGAATGTTGATTGCTTAACGAAATAATCGCTGTTTTCCTATGACTCATACAAAACACACAAATAAATTATGTGGACAAATTGCAAAGATTTGAAGGTTACATGAAGGAGGTTAGTACATATAGCAAGCGTTATGCTGTAAAGGGAAGAGTCCTCCATCAACTGTGCAGGTTCATTAGCGACGAAAATAATAGCGAGATGATTGGTTTGATAAGTAGCGGAGTCTTAAATAAGAGAGAAAATGGGGACGTAAAGTAGAGGACATCCTTGTTGAAGATCTGCTGTTTCTGCGTCTGTCTGTCCACACGTTGTTCTGAGTGAATAATGTCGTAATGTCACGTTTAAACAACAAAGTGGTTTCGCGTAACAGCCAACAATTCGTTATCAGACCAGCGTGACGTTCCCCACAGGCTTAGTAGAAGTTGTGCACACAAAAATGTAACATTTTTATGTTACTTAAGAGTGCCATATCTCAGTCAGTAAGTAACTGGCAAACGTGGTGAATCATATGACAAAGCGTTTGTTGGCTTCCTCAATTCGCCATGCCTGCTGCAAGGCCAACAAGTTATGTGATCCGAAAGTACATTAGCGGAGATGTGACAAGGTAAAGTTGTCCCTGTGCCTAATTAACCCTTTAAAGACGAAACTTAATCTCCTTTATATAAAGACTCTGTGCGTACCGCTCAGTAAACACTTTCAACCTCGGTTACAAAAAACCAATGAGATGCTGATGCTTACGGTAAAAGTTGCAGTTTGTTCCGAGATATGTACATAATAGATAAACGCGATTTGAGCACTATGGAGAATTACTGAATATTGAACCTGGTGGTATGTAAAGTTACCGCCAGGCTTTAAAAGTTTAAGCACCAGGCCAGGAAGGTATATGGGGGAGTTGCATTTTTCGCCTCGGCACCAGGTGGAGGCAAGTGGTCAACTTTACATACCGGCCGCTTTGCCCCCTGAGGAAAGACCCTGTATCATCGGTTGCGAAGCTTCGTCGGCTTCATAACCGGAGTGGGTGCTTTAGAGAAGAAAAAGTCATTGTCCTTGACAGGAGTCGAACCCATATTCCTCTGCGAGACGATAATATGGTAATGATATTAAAAGGGTCTCCGTGATTGCCTTTATGTTTATCGGCTTAATAGAATGCGTCGCGAACCAGAGTGGAATTCTTCATCAAAGCGTCTATCGCACAACTCGAGAATTGCTAAAAGAGATTTTCATGAAATTTGGTAGTGGGAAGATTTACTAAAATTCGTAGACGTACCCGTGTTTTAGTTAACATCTAACGGTAATACACAACCTAGATACATTTCTGCGCGTATTTCTAGTGTAAATCGCTAAATAACTATTTACGAATTATTTTATTCCCAGTACACGTTTTCAGTGCGTCATACGGTTTAAGAGAGACTTAAACAAAAATGAAATAATGCACTAGACTGTAGACTGTACGTGACGTTCCTAACTTCTGTTTTCTCATATAATCCCCCCCACCCCCCCCACCTTCTTTCTCTATATTCTGCGTTCAGTCAGCGCGAGTAAATTCACGTCGTAACGCAGGCCAGTCCAAGGACCCTTTAATATAGCTCCATGCAACCCCATCTCCATTACTGGTGTTATAAAATACGGAAGAATGGTCAAATTTTTGCCCATTCCGTGGCATAACTCCGTGTACTGGAGTCGTTTTTGAGAAGTAGTTCCACAACCGCTCTCCTATTTTATCTCTAAATGACGTCACATCCGGGGTTCCATGGTTATGATGGAGCTTGGTTTGCGATTGAGTCACACCTGGGTTACCATGGTTACGATAGCACCACCAGATGGCAGCAGTCTGATAGACGGAATTAGAGTTCAAGACGTCGGGGTTTGTCAGTGCGTCCCGCGACAAAAAGCCCGCCGCTGGTCCCTGTTCTGAGGCAGACGAATCGAGTCCACGCATACCTACCCACCCCACCTATTTAACCTTTAAAGCCTAGCGGTAACTTTACATACGACCAGGTTTAAGATTAAAAAATTCTACGTGGTGCCCACATTGCGTTTATGTGTTTTGTACGGGTGTCAGAACAAACAGCAACTTTTGCCTTATAAAACATTAAGAGATTGGTTTTTATAACCGAAGTGGAGAGTGTTTACAGCGCGGTACGCACTGAGTCCTTATATAAAACAGACACACTCCGTCTTTAAGGGGTTAAGCTCCATTTTAATACTATCCCTACAAGCCGGAAGGCCGCGGCTTCTGTTCCCGATGGGGGTCATTGGGATTTTTCACTGACTTAATCTTTCGGGCCGCACTATGGCCCTGGGTTCGACACAGCCTCTAACAGAAATGAGTAACAGGGGATATTTCTTGGGGGTAAAGGCGGCTGGTGCGTAGGGTTGACAACCCTACCACCATCATGTGCCGACTGTCTAGAATTCCTGGGAGTCTCAACCTCCTGAAGACCTGAGGACTTGTCCAGGCCTCAACAGGGATAGCTTTACCTATAGCCAGCTTTAATATTAATTCACCTATCTGCGCATAGGTGTTCCAAGCTGTGTATTTCTGTACCACATACCTAGACAAGTGGACAGAACACGTGTCAGTTCTACATTAGAAACCTGTGTTTGACGTATGTATTTGTGGGTTAATTAAGCACACAAGAAACACACGCAGCATTGTCTCCATGCCAGACTCTGCAGAATTATGACGTCATGTTTGCTGCTTTTGGTGCTTTCATTTCGAGGCACAAACAAAGTGATTCATAATGTCAACATGCCTTGTTTGCCCCTTCAATTGGCAGCACCCGCAAAATCGTGTCGCCCTCATAAAAAGCAATTACAGGATTTGAATACTAATGCGTTCAACATCTTATCTGTACGCTGTTCGCCTCGCCGAACCTCCTATCGAATAGAGGCCAGGGGCCTTCCCACCACAGTAAAGCTGACCACTCACCTCCATCTAAGGCCGGGGTTCTCAAATACTTGGAGCGATACCTGCACTCCCCCCTTACTTCCTGTATTTAATTTAGCAAAGGGACAACTTTGCCTGTACCAAAGCAACGATTCTATCGCATGGTATGATAGGATGATAAGTGAGTGATATATTGGAAAGGATGCTGGCGAAAGCATTTGTAGCCTAATGTGAGGTATTATCCTGGAATTTGCCAGGAGAGACTGAAGAAAATTAAGAAAATACCTTAACAAAGATAGCCAGTGTCAGGGCTGGGTTTCGACCTGGAACCTCCGGAATACGAAGTACAAATACCAGTCAAGGGACCGCGACATTCGGTCAGTCCCAATGCTATCTCTGAAACTGCTCAAGGTAGTAGGGGTCTATGCTAAAGGTGTCTGAGGAATTCACCTGCAGTTCGTATCGCTAGCTTACCCGAAACGCAAATCGAAATGTGGATCTAACAACTCGAGCCTCACAATCAACTTTTAAACTCTGAGTCTGAAAACATATGGTGCTGAGGAAAACGTGCTTCTCCGAACGTAAATGGGAGAAACTAATAAGAGGATGGCGAATTGCATAGTGAACATTTTAACAGTCTGCACACCTCAGCAAATGTAATAAAGGTAGAGTGAACAACTCCATATGCAAAATAACATGTTACTTCACACCACTGTCGCATGAACCGTTTCCACATAACTTTAATTGGGCCCTGCTAATTCAAGAAACTGTTTCTGCCATGTGGTGCAGCTACGCACCACGTTGGTAATGTTATTATTATACCTTGGCATTAGGCAATGAAGGCGCATGGAGAAGTGGAGGTGTAAGCATTCTGAACCTCGGTACTGGATGGGAGTGACCGGTCTGGTTCCCATCGTAACCGCACTACCCCCCCCCCTCACTTGCGGGCCCCAGGGCCTGACTGCATCTAGTGACGAGCAGAAAATTACTTTCCTTCCCACCGAACTGCTTGCTGGAGTGGTGCGGCCCTTGGCTTGTATTCGGGAACATTAAGATGTTGATACGTCAAAACATAATCCTTTATGAAATCCTACCTTCACTGTGCAAATGAGATCTCATTCCTATTTCTAGAACCTATTGTTGTTATTATCCTTCCAACAGTTTTGCTTTTTTTATTTTTTATTACGTGATGATGACCAATTCCTGCGGAAATGTTTTGGAATAAATAGTATGTATTGAGAATAAAAATTTTGATTTGTAATTTAGCATTCACCATTCATTCTACCACTCGATGCTATACTATCAGACACTAACAGCTGCCCCCCCCCCAGTCCCCCCCCCCCCCCACACACACACAAATCCGGTTCCAGCCCACATCCGTAATATCGCTATGCTGAGACTGCATTACCCGGCTTTTCTGACGTCAGATTAATCTCCTGTACGTCCAATGGAGTGAAGTACGTCAAATCGCAAATAAAACACCGCATTTATAAAACACGCGTCCTTTAACTATGATGGCATCAAATTTCATCTTTCTATGGTTCCACCAAATATCGCGATCAAGTTTTTAGCATTCCTACTAGGGGTCCGAAGTTCAAGTCTCAGCTCGGTAACCAGCGATATATGTTGAGGATTGTCTTTGTTTTCCTCAGCCCTCTAAACAAATGCCGGGGGAGTACCTTAGACTATGTCATGAACGTTTCATTTCACGTTCTTTCCAGTTCATTATTCATTACCTCGACGCCACATCGTCTGAATTGTTGACAGCGCTGTTCAACAGACCCTAACTAAATACAGTAACACAGTGCGAGGTTTTGTGTCTTCAGGGCGGTGAATATTAACGTGATGGTCTTCTGGGATGTGACACTGTGTAGTTACGAAGATGGTTACTGAAGATTCTGAAGAACCTGCTGCCTTCAACTTCAGGTTAGAAGAACTGAAAATGCAGGCAGCATGTTCCTCCGGAAGTTGTGTACAGCATCACAAAACATAAGGCCTTATTCTTCAAAAAAATACAAATCCAACAAACCAACGGGCACGAGAGGTCGGGAAAGACCGAGAATAAGATAGACGGACAAAATCCATCTTCAAAGACAGGAACAGGCTTAACCTTTTAAAGCCTAGCGGTAACTTTACGTACCACCAGGTTTAACATTAAAAAATTCTACGTGGTGCCCACATTGCGTTTATGTGTTTTGTACGGATCTCAGAACGAACAGCGACTTTTGCCTTATAAAACATTAAGAGACTGGTTTTTATAACCGAAGTGGAGAGTGTTTACAGCGCGGTACGCACTGAGTCCTTATATAAAGCAGATACGCTTCGTCTTTAAAGGGTTAATATCCTAAACCTGTGGAGGTTGAGTAGAAGAAGAAATACGAATACCCTCTTTCCTCTCACTTTTGTCGTTTAACATCGTATTGCTCTATGCAACAAGCGGACTGCTTGTGGTGGGGGCCCAGACAGGTAGGGCGGTTTGACAGGTTGGTGATGCCAGTAGAATGAGTGCCTCATGACGGCGCGGGTCGAGGAAAGCGATGTCGAGATGAGGGCCTTGACGTGTGGCGGCTTGTGTGCCCTGGCAGTCCTGGTGGGACTGCTGGTTTTGGTTGAAGCGGGTCTACAAGCCGAAGGGAATGTTTGTGGCGAGAGGAAGTGCGGACCCAAGGAATACTGCGGAAATCACGACAATATATGCCAGCCTTGTAAGGATGTGTGCGAGGAGACGTCGCACAACTACCAGCTGGACACGTGCAACACGCAGTGTCAAGGTATGTGCTGACTAATTAGCCCAGTGTTTCCACATGACCGCCAAAAACTCATGTACGTATTCACAAACCGAGTGACGAGGCCATATAGATCATGATCTTCTGCACTGTGACACGGTATAGTCTGATGTGTGTGTGTGTATATATATATATATATATATAGCAAAGTTGCGGAGGAGCATGCTGCCTCCACTTTCATAATAAGATGGAAGCAGCATGTATCAGCATGTTCCATAATCTCGGTACCCACATACCAGACTAGGCGATGTCGCAACACGGAAGACCAAAAATATAAATATTCAAATTCGTGAAAGCCCGCCCTAAATTTTCCCACGTGGCAACACGCAAAATAATGTACGTTACATTGCATTATATGTCTGCATAAGCGATGGTAGCCTAATGCGTGACATCTCACTACGTCACTTGCTCCTTTTGTTAATTATACGTAATCAATAAAGATAACATTTCTTACAACTGAACGTGATTGTAATTAAAATTATTTGCTCCTAACATGTTTCGGCCGTGTGAATTTCCCATATTCAGGGGGTTATCTCATTGTCAAGAAAGCTGATACAACGGAAGCACAACACCGTCTTCACTCTGTGTCCTATTAAATGTTACGTGCTTAGATCCTGCAGATTTCCTGACAATGAGGTTCGCCCGTCAATTTGACAAATTTTCACTGCTGAAACAAGTAGGGTGATACAAATAGGCGTAACTTGGGGGGTGCAAGGGGGGGCGGCCAATGCCCCTCCAATATTTTTCTACCTAAGAATATTTTTTGGCTGCTGATTTGAGGAGGGGCAAATAAAAATGGAAATATTTTCTGAACTATCATTTGGTCTTGTAAAGATAGAAACAATGAAGCAGCTGCGTTTGCAGGACGTAGAATAGAGACATGGCCGATTTTGCTTCCCCAGTATTATTAGCCAAGTTACGCCTGTGGTGATACACATTTTAGTTACCATCATGCAGAGTTTTAAGACAAGATAATCAGTCTACGTATAACGTGAACTGTGGTGTGTTTGGGTATTTGATGTCCTTAACGCACGTGTCAGTAGAGCCACGTTGCTTGAGTAACTCTGGCGGCGAAATTGGAATATACTGACAATTCTTGACAGATTTTAACAGAAGTTCCCAATACGAAATTTAACGGAATTCTATCCAATGACAGCAGCGCCGTTACGTATGGACAGACGGACATGGCAAAGCTAATAGGTGCTTTTTACTCCATCGCAAAAGCGCCTGAAATCTATATTTGTTGTTTTTAATACTTTCAGTTGATCTTCACAAGGGAAAATGAAGCGGAGGTCGTGTCTGTCTATCCTACATAGCCCATACATGTAGCAGTCGGACAGACATTTTGAATATGCCTGTTCTAGACTTTGTGCATTACAAATTACTCCTTTCCCAATCTTGCAGTATTCTTCCGACGTTATTCTCGTGCAGTGGAACAAAACGCTGCACTCTTCTCAAAGAAACGATCCATAATAAAGCCCACTTTGCTGAAGATAAAAAATGGACAAACCGCGCGCAATTAATGTTAACTTTAGATAACATACGGCAGCGTTTGGTTTAACAAGTATATTAACCCTTTAAAGACGAAGAGTATCTGTTTTATGTAAGGACTCAGTGCGTACCGCGCTGTAAACACTCTCCACTTCGGTTATAAAAACCAGTCTCTTAATGTTTTGTAAGGCAAAAGTTGCTGTTTGTTCTGAGATCCGTACAAAACACATAAACGCAATGTGGGCACCACGTAGAATTTTTTAATATTAAACCTGGCGGTATGTAAAGTTACCGCTAGGCTTTAAAAGGTTAACACCACCTTGAATCGGTCTCAACTACATCAGTTTTGTATATATGATACTTCTGTAACTGATTCCTAACAAAACTATACAATAAAGCACAGGCGCAACACCAGTATGTATTCAGTATTAGCACATTACAACATTACTGTGCATATGCATTAGTGCATTACGACATGTTTCGGTTCCACTGAACCTTCATCAGGCAATTGTACATGACAATAAAACACAAAGCCTCATGTATCGCCATGAGGCTTTGTGTTCGCCATGAAGATTTGCGTTTTATTGTCATGTACGTTTGCCTGATGATGGTTCAGTCGAACCGAAACATGTCGTAATGCACTAATACATATATATTGTAATGTTGTACTGTGCTAATACGGAATACACGGTGGTGTTGTGTCTGACTGTGTTTTATTTTATAGTTCTGCTTTAAAGTTAACACATCGGGATGACTCAGCTCAAATTTGATTCCTAACCTTATTTTCTAGGTTATTCTTATTGGTATTTGTAAATAGACTTGTTTTAATATTTTAAGTATATTTTTTATCATAAGTTTGATTACTGAAATAGGCCTACTCTGTTTTAATCTTGATGCTGAACTAACGTTCGTGCTGAAGGTGGTCAGAATGCTGATCGAAACATTCACAGGACGGGCATTCAGTAACTCACGGTCTCAATAAAACAAAGTCAATGTTACTGTCATTGTGTTAGTACATTCGGTCGCGCGTAAGTAAACTTACCGAGCTGCAATGAACGCCATTGGTAGTTTTGAGTATCACGTCACAGAGTACAGTCTTTTCGTTCTTGCGTCATCAGATTTCGTCATGATTTTCGCTTGCAAAGAGTACTAGTACGCGGTATAACATAAGGTGGCAAGGCAAATGCAGTATAAAGAATTACATCTGCATTGTGGTTAACAGTGCAGGAAAAGGGATGTAAAAGTGAGTATCTGCTGCGGAGCCCTTCACCATAAAAAAAGCTGAAGAATTACAAAGTAGCTACAGTGCATACTTAAACGTCAACGGGTCTGCGAGATCTGAGGTTGTTGAGGCAATGGCTATGGAGCAGAGTGTCTTCAGGCATGTGGCGCCATGCATGCCAGTAAGACTTCACCGACTTTCCCGGCGAAGAAACTGCCGCCATGTATTCAATAAGGTAGCAGAATATCCGTGTGCTTAACCTTTTAAAGCCTAGCGGTAACTTTACGCACCACCAGCTTTCGCATTCAAAAATTCTACGTGGTGCCCACATTGCGTTTATGTGTTTTGTACGGATCTCAGAACAAACATCAACTTTTGCCTTATAAAACATTAAGAGACTGGTTTTTATAACCGAAGTGGAGAGTGTTTACAGCGCGGTACGCACTGAGTCCTTATATAAAACAGATAAGCTTCGTCTTTAAAGGGTTAATTAAGCACCATGCCATGAAGGCTTACGGATAGATTCTCAGATACGGATTCTCAGCCTCAGCACCAGGCAGAGGTGAGTGGTTAACCTCACGCCCCTCCCGTTTTACGTCTAGGGAAACTGCCCATGTTACCCATTGCATAGAAAGCCAGGGTGGCCCCAGAGCGAGGTTCGATGCTTTGCAGAACAGAAAACGCCTTACTGGAAATCAAACCACAATTACTTGGTTGTCCAGCCCATGGTGTGGTTACTACTAACTGTACTCCCTCGGTTCCTTCATCTACCCAGAATTTGAAAAGAGCTGTTTTTATTTACAGAGCAACACTTGCCACCAATACTCCTATCAATAAATGTACTTCCCACAGGTAATGATATTTCTTCCGGCCGACAGCCAAAAACGTAGTAGAATCGTCGGACGGTAAAGTAACAAAGTGCGAATGTAGTCACATTTACGGAGAGAAAGTTTGCGTACGTGTCACTGCGCAGGACTGCCTTGTTATATGCGGCCCTAAATTATCGACCGAAATGAATTCGAAAAGAAATATTAACGTTATAGTACGTACATGCAGCCGGTTGGTTCCAGGAAATGTGTTTGGTTAGTAAGAGGGAAGTATAGGCCAAAGCCCCTCTGTTACAGGAGATGCGGGCACATTAATTTTGTGAAACTGGCCCAGCTGTCTTAAAATTTTATAAACCTTAGCCTTTCTTTCGGAAAATAACAAACTAACAAACTAACGCATTCTCCTGTGGTACACGATATTATTGAGCAGGTCACGTTTATTTATCTGGTCAAGACGTTTTTCGAATATTTGGATTCTGAAGGCCAATGACACACTAAAAATTATTCCATTTTTTAGGATGATTCACCCCATTGTGTTATTAAACCAATACGTATTATTCACTATATATTTATACACAACCTTATAATACAAGTTCTTTAAGCGACTATTTTCTGTTTAATATAAGCCATCATCATATCTTTTGCAGCATTAGATGCCCACTGAAGGTTTTTAGAATGAAAAAAAAAAGCCCGATGATGGCTTATATCAAGCCAAAACTAGTCGCCTAAACAACTTGTAATCTAAGGTTATGTATGGCTGTGTACTGAATAATATATGCAAAAATTATTCCAGCCTTTCACGCTTATATTGAATGGCATTTATGTTACAAATGGATCAACGTAACATCACTCTTCTACGCTACTTGTGTGTAGATGTTACTATACTATTCCAAGAACTGAAAATTTGCTCGAAATTTATATAGGTTTCGAAGCACATTTGACTTTTTCTCGTCTATATAATTAACCGCATAAAGCAGGATTTTTCTTGAGAAGCTGATAGTCACTTAGCGGCTCTGGAATTTCCAAGCCTTTTATAAATTGTAAGTTTGACTGCCGTGTGCACAGCAGCCTGGCACTGGCCCCTACCTACAGCCATTAAAATCGTGGCTATTCTCAGTATCTCCAGCCATACCCTGTGGCAGTAATTCAAATTACGTCACTGCTGCTTACTTCCACGCCTTTTCAGTACATTATTTACTAAGCTTACTATTCAACACCATATAGCCTGAACTATTGATAAGGCCATTATACGAACCATAACTGAAAGCAGCGATAAGTAAAAATTATGTGTCCGCCCGAAACATTTGAGGTGTCGGAGCAAAATGTGTGTGTGAAAACGAACACGTGTGAAGGCCGAGACATTACGGGTGACGGAACTGGACCTGACGATTTCATTTACACGCCCTGAAACTCATGGACTGCGGCGCTCTGTACCAGAAATGTGATTCAAACAGACGGAGTTACGTTAACCTCTCGTTAATCACAGGTTTCTCTCCTCTCCTTGACGGAGCAGTTCTGACTTTCACATAGACTTAATCACAAAGTGTCCGCCTGTTTAACTCTTATTTTTGGGGCGATGAAATAAAGGGTGGAGCACGCAGCATGCATGAGGGAAATTAACAATGCCTATTTTCACTGATGTGGATGCGAGTAGCGCGAATGTAGATGGGGCACGCACAGTATGTCACAGCCTATATCAGCTGCTGGCAAGGGGAACACAGTTTTTGACGGACAGGTCACTTCTTCTATTACGGACAGGGCCTAGCTTGCCCAGTCTCTGGGCTGCGTTGCTTCCCACCTAATTTATGTCCGTCGACTAGGTCAGCAGTGTAGCGATTGTCACCCGAAGACAATGAGACACTGAGCTGTCTGTCCAAAGAGCTGTACTGGCCGGGGCTTTTGATACGTCCCACAGCCTTAACGAAGAGCATCGCGGTGCCCATCGGGACGTTGATTGCTATCCTGCAGTCCCGCAGCCAGTGCTCGAGATCGTACGAAACACGTGAACATATTATGTCGGCCAAATGCTGATTTTTAGGCTGATGTTCAAGCAGTGACCATTGTGCCTTAAAGCGTTGCTGTTTGGCGTTAAGACTCCATGTACCAAATTTTATGAATTTTGTGCAACATACGCATTATATATATATACTGCATACACAGTATACATCAATGTTCCTTCTAAGCTGTGCGGGTGCGAGGCCGCGCAGTAACTGAAATGCTCCCGCGCACACTGAACTGTTGCCGCGCAGCTGGAATTTTTCAGTTTTCGTTGTAAATAATCGTATTATGCGTATTACAGGAAAACTTTTAAAGTGCCGCGCAGTCGTCAGGTCGTGTTAAAATTTTCTGCTCAGAACAGTAGCAGGTCCGCGCAGTTGTAAAAAAAATTGGAGGGAACATTGATTTACGTAAAAACGAATATAGCAGCCAGAGAGAGCGGCGGTCGCCAAGTGTGCTCTGCAGCGCTATCGTGCTGGCCTTACGCGTGATGAGTCATCGGCACAGAAAGACGGAAACAGGCTGCCGGATTTCCCCAGGTGACAGACACTGCTCGGCAGGTGGCAGACACCTCGATCAGTGGAAGCTACAGGCTTCGTTTGGCCTTATATTCAGTACAATATCCATGATTGCGAGGGGTGTATATGACTTAAGAACTGCTCGTAGGAGAAGGACAGGCGAGATGGAAGAGCGTCGGAACAGAGGGGGGTCGATGTACGAGGCGAATAAGAAATACAGTATTGCTTTGCTGCCTGCTGTCTTCCGACCACTTGCGCGTAGTACTGCAAACTGCGACACTGGTCGGCAATCGATAAAACCAACAACAACAACAACAACAACAACAACAACAACAACAACAACAACAANTCGATAAAACCAACAACAACAACAACAACAACAACAACAACAACAACAACAACAACAAAATAGCCTTAATAAAACCATAAAAATGCTTGTGTTGATAAGGTTATAATAGCCTTAGTAACGTCACAAATCTTAATAAAGCTATTATTATTATTATTATTATTATATTATTATTGACATGCTCTACCGATGTTTTCTTAACAGTCAATAGAATGTAATAGGACAGCATTTTCTCCGAGCCCTTCAGTCTTCTCCTTCCAGTATTATTTCCAGATGCCCCATAATCATACCTCATTCATCGGCCATCGGCGTTATAAAACTTTAGCAACCAACAGCGTCGTTAAATAAAGCACCCCTCCCTCTCTCTCTCACCTTGCCGCGCGGCCCGGCGACAACTAGTAACGCATAGCTCAAGTTACCTTACGTGATACACACGAAGGGGCTCCATTTGAGCAGGAACTCACAGGGAAGTTATCAGCGGTAGAAATAGCTTATTAGAAATGGCAATCTCTGAAAAGTCGGCACACATTTAAAGACTACACGTCATCAATCCCAGAAGACGGATCTGCATAGTCACCGCCGTGAGAACCTTGGGCGCAACACATGTCAACTCTTGGTACGATTCACTCAACTGGAGATCGGCTGATTAATAAAAATAATTCCCACAACCAAGAAAATGATGAGGACTATCAGCATTATGCAAACCGAGTCCAAGACACAGAGGTCTGGGCTGACACAAGTACGGAAGTTTATGGACACTCATCACGGTCGAAGTCACGTGATTTTTAGAGAGAGGGGAGACGCAGATTCATTGAATGTAATAATGGCTGTTCACTACGTTCTTGATGCAGCTGTACTATTATATGTTTCCTGGAATAAATTACAGTCCTCGAGCGGCAGTGAGACTTGTTATGGAGTAGCTGCAATCACGTCAGAATGCAAAGTGAAAAGTAACGTGGTGGGATTTCAAATTAGTTTCTGGCTCTTTCGAAAAGAAAAATTGCAAAAATACGCCTGTTTGTTTTGCCAGGTCTGTTCGCATGTAACAAAATAGAAAGCCATTGAACAAACTGTGATTCAGTTTCAAATCGGAGTTCTTCGGTAAAACTGGTTGACGTATTGCAGTCTCGTTTAAAATCGGACAAGAGTAACTGACACTTCACGGAAAGATCTATCTGCATTTGTGAGCACATCTCGAGCGTAATTTGATAAATATTTAACGGAGCGAAAAATATTCCGAAAGGCGTTTGCAGAGAAAAACAAGAGACACTTTTATGCCTGTACAATTTTTCCATACATCTACAGATTTCGATAGAATTAAACAAAGGGGAATGGACGACACAGAATTTTTACCCTACGCATATAGGTATTTGCTGAACTTGTTCTTTGATAATTTTTAATAACGAGCTGCTCGTTCTGTGGAAGACCACTGTGGCCACATCTGACGACGCTGGTTCAGTGGGTACATCCGTCACAATATTAATAAATAAAAAAAACTCTAGTAATGTTACACACTGCAGTAATATCCTTGCGTCTGTCAGTCACATGTTAAACCTCATGAAAATATCGTGTGCAAGCAGGAAATATACTAAATTAATTTAGTTATCAGGTCACTTCAACAGCGTTCACCACCAGCTTTGACACCCGAAAACTACGTTTCTGCCACAAAATATATTTATGGATTTTGTATGATTCTCAAAATAGATGACAATTAATTTCTTGAAGAGCATTAACCCGTTGGTCTTGGTAATGAAGCAGAAGTGCATAAGCGGCAAGGATCCAAAATTCCTCAAAATTTCCGTCCTATTACTCTGTTGTCCACGATGAGCAAACTATTTGAGCAAGTTATACTAAAGTTAGTTTATAGGCACATTGAGGTAAGAAGCTGATTGAACGCAAGTCACTTTGGTTATCTTGCACGTCACGACAATACGCTTTAACATATTAGGCTTATGGACCCTCAAATATTAGCTCTCTTCTTTCAAATACGAAATTAACTCTCCGATGATAGCTTAGCAGACGCCGACTCATGCTGCAGACATAGTAATTTAAATAATAAGATATAACGACTAATCGGTTTATTTGGTTGAATTTTAATAAACAATACACGGTCAATGCAAAAAATTAAAGAAATTCAGAGTTTCGGATAAAAGTGAAATGTGTACATCCAGAGAAATATAGGCCGGAATATCACAAGTTTCCACCCTGCCTCCGGCTTTGTATAACCTGTACATAAAATATACCCCCCCCCCCCCCGGCCAAAGCACCATATGATTTTTCTAGCCACCTTTACTGTTGATAATTCAATAGTCTACATACCACGTTCTCAGAAAGTGCAGCATAGCGTCACGTCAGTGGAACAGTGCTGTGAGCACTGAAACATAAAGATTAATGAGGATAAGACCCAGGCTACCATTTCCCTCGTGAACATACACCGGAAATTATACAAATCCATGAGAGTGAAAATGTCCGCCGCACTGGATGAGGCGAAGCCCAACTCAGAAAATAGGGGAAGTTTAAACACAGCAGTGGTCAAGCTTACGTTATTTCAAGTGCTAAGCTGAAGTTCCACGTAGCATACACTGAATAAGGTACGAGACAAAGTGCTTTGCACAGCAGGGACTGACACAGACTTGTATATACACTACTATAGACTATACATGTACCAAGTGCTTGGTTCTCTCATAGTATACGGATTTAATTATGTATATTGTATATTTAAAGTTGGGCACGTCGGAAAGGCGATCAGAAATACCTGGAAGGTTTTGAAATGTGGTGCTGGAGAAGGATGAAGATCAGTTGGACTGATCATGTGAAAAATGAAGTATTATATAGAGTCAAGAAGGAAAGAAATATCCTACGTACAATAAAAAGAAGGAAGGCTAACTGGATTGGTCACATCTTGCGTAGGAACTGCCGTCCAAAACACGTTATTGAAGGAAAGATAGGAGGCATGGGAAGAAGAGGAAGAAGACGTAAGCAGATACTGTATGACCTTAAGGATATTAGAGGATACTGGAAATTGAATGAGGAAACACTATATGGCACTCGGTGAAGAAAGCGCTTTGGAAGAGGCTGTGGACCTGTTGTAAGACAGACTGCGAAATGAATTGTGTATTTGGCAAGTACCAAGACACTGGACACACGACAGACTCGTCCTTTCGTCAGAAAAGTTGTCTCAAGCAGACGGCGACTGCGACTGCGGTGGGCGGACTCACTTCGTAGTAGATCTGTCGACAGCTCCAGCAAGAGCTTAGTCTCTAGAACTACAAGTAAACCGCAGTACACCTACACGGTAATTGTAACACATAGTTCTGTTACGTTTATCTTAAAAGAGTACGCATATTTACCGAATGAGTCGAATTGAATTTCGCGTGCCTATTTGAACTTGAGGGTAATTTACTGAGCACACAAATTATCGACTGCACTAGAGATTCACGGCACGGAGTTGTAATCTGTGTTGCTTTCATTTTCCTAAAACTGTCTCGAGCGGTAATGCCTTCGCCTTTCATTTGACAGCTGACCGGTAATACGGGTAACTTTGACCTGTACAACGCGCATCTTGATTGAGGGTTTTCTTTACTATCTTCAGTCCATTCAATCAAATGCATGGCTAGTACATAATGTGAGACCACGACCGCTTCCTTCCCGATCTACGCAATTCATTATTCAGTAATCCCCTTGTCATCCGACGCTGTAGGCTACACGGCTATTGTCAGAGCTAATCACATCCTTTAGGTAAACCACAAATGTACAAGACTGCTAGTTGTGTACTCCGCGACGTACAGTATTATACATAGACTATAACTAGGCGTTCTTTATTTTAAAAACTTCTTATGGTTGCACTGCAAACGCGTGTATGAAGTTTCATTTACCGCCATAAGAAAAGTATGACCTGCCCTGCATCGATTTTCACGAACTTCATCAGCATTAAACAGTATAAGGTGCGGATCATATGTTACGAATACCACCTAAATTGGACAAGTGTGAAAACTGTGGGTACGAATTCATTGACGATCTAAGTGACATAGGGCATTAACTATGCCGATTTTCACGAAAATCACTGTCGTTTAAGAAATTTCTGAGGACCCCTCCTGTACCGACTTTCATCCAAATCAGGTAAAAATTCATTTACGCCATAGCGACAATGTTGCTTTCATTGTACAAATTTTCAGGGAAGTCAGAATTACTCAACGGCATTACGCTGATATCTTCTCTACTGAATGTCATGAAAATCCGTGAAGAAATGTACAAATTAAGGGTGGTAATTCATTCACACTTTTAAGTATGACTATTACTGAGCTGATTTTCACAAAAATCACGCGCTCTCGGCAACATTCTATAAAGAACTACAACACAAAATTTCATACCGACAAACGGTTTGGTCGCGGGTGCTAGGTCACAGAGGGATGGACAAGCGGACAGGCGTGGTCTACACCTAAGCCGTTTCTTTTTTATTTCGTAATGAACACCTAGTAAGTACTAGCAAATAAATAAATAAATATTTTAAAACAGGCAATATTGGAAACTACTTCATATCGAAGTAGAGGATATTAATTTCTGCATCCTTTCTTTTAAGAAAGTTGATGCAGTTTGAATTTGTTTTTCTTGTAAATTATGAGTTATATTAGCCCCTAACTAAATCCACGAAGCAGCGCTCTTTAGAAGCTGACAGTCGATAAGCTAACAAATAAAATATTAATACTTTATGGAACCTAAATCTCACTGCGGCATTTACGGCAGCCCACCAGTGGACCCTATCCTCAGCCATCTAAATCATTTCCGTAACTTCACAGCCTACTGTATTAATATTTGCCGTGCTGTGCTTAGGGTAAGCCTACACAATTAAGCAGTAGGAGCCTCTATATTTGTCACTGAATTAGGTATGGGCCTCATTTTATGGCCACCTGTTAACACAAAACCAGGCCCACGCAGTGAACTTAGACCATAAACATAAATAAGATACGTCGAGCTTGTGTGTAGGATTATTGAATTGCCCATTACGATCTGAAACTGAATTCGTCTGAGAACTTTGAATATAAAATCAGTATTCCCGCAGTTCATCACAATCCACGGTTTTTTCAGATCAAATGTACGTAAAGACAGACACGGCTTTTCCACTAATTCGTTAATGTTATTCAGTCTGCGGCAGCGAACATAGGAACTGGCTGGCTGCACGTGACAGTGAAGCAACCAATCAGAATGTAACTTGTGACGTGCGGCTTGCACCGATGTCTCCATGTTTACTTAACAGAAGCAACTCTATTGTTCTGCTGCGTACAGTGCAATGCAACAATTCTGCACCACTTCAGATCACACACCACATATCTTCTGCCCAGAATTTGCGTAAACTTCGCACTATAAACGTGAGGAGCCTTTCTGAGATCAGTTTCGACCACAAATTGAGAGATGGTGCACATATTAAGCATAACCATAACCGTAACGATTCATATGGTTTGAACTCATAGACTTTTTGGGCTTTTTCCATCGCATGTATTGAAATATAATGCGCTACGTTTCGGGACCACGTTCGGTCCCCGCCTTCAGGCTTGCTTCTTCCAAAACAACTGTCAATGCACAGTGATTATTTGCACTGCAGTTAAAGCCGGATTAACATCAGATTAGTAAATACCACCTATTCTAAAAGCACTTATGCAGATTTTACTAGTATTTTGTGTGTTTCATGTCTAGTGAAATTTGAATAACCAGATTTTTAAACTATTTTTAGAATATGTGGTATTCGCTAATTTGATGTTAATCCGGGTTAATTACAGTGTAAATAATGATCATGTAGTGAAGGTGGTGTTGGAAGAAGTGAGGCTGAAGACGGGGACCGAACCTGTGTCCGACACTTAGCGTATTATACGAGTATTTCAATAGATACGATGGAAAAAGTCCAGAAAGTCTGCGAGTCCAATGTCACGGACTGTCGTCAGAACCCTATACAGTAGGTTCATACCGTTGCCTCAAAATTCGAAAAGCCGACGAGACCCCTACAGTAGCACACAATGCCATTAGAGGTGTTGCTGTGCTTATCAGTCGCAACGTGTCAGGTTATTTGGGTCAGGGAATCGCCATGTCAGAGCTGCAACTTCTACAACACGTCTGTAAAACGGTCAGTCTATCTACTCCAGTCAGCTGATTCCCTTTCGAAAAGTTAAAAGGTGCTCATCTGTTCACAAAATTCAGCCACATTCTATAGAAACAAGAGGTAGAGCATATTATTCACAAGAGTCTTCACTGGTCTCTATCCTAAGCCAGACGAACACGGTCCACAAATTCCGCCTTATTTAAGAACCATTTTGGAATCATCTTTTATTCTATGCCTATGCTTACATTCTCGAAGTGGTCTCCTTCTTTCAGGTTGGTCCACTGGAGGTCCACAAATATCAGGCGCCACCGTACAAAATTTAATCGGCCGTGCACGTGGCACCGGCTAATTCTACATCCCTCTACAAAAGTTTCGGCTTTTTTTGTTTAACACCTTGAACCTTGAATTTAAATACTTATATCATTCAGTTAATACCGCACACTATTTACCTCAGATATTTATTAGGGAAGTCAAACTGTACAGACGGTTGCGTGTGTTTAACACCGGGTTCCTGCCGCACAGTAAACAAACCGCTTCTCAATTACAAAACAGTTTAGGGTAATAACAGCTGTTTGTTGTGAAAATCACATGAAGCATAGAAATACATTGCATGACAAAATGCAGTTTCTCAATGCTAGAGAAGCTGGTGGCTGTAGCAACCGCTGGGTCTGGGCTTCACCGCGTTACCTTTTGTTTCAGATTACATTCACGAGAAGAGGTTCGTAACGAGGAAGGAGGACACAGCAGCAGAGGACATCAGAAGTGAGTCTACTCAGACGGTAATAAGTGCAACACGAGCCACGTCCGGCCCCATATTTACGTCCAAATGAACTGCAAAATACGTAATAAGATGACTCTATTCTGTAACGTAACGCCGTGTAGTGTGTTAAGTAGGCACTAAGGTCTCGGAGGGGCAAACAGGTTCTACCATGAGAGATGGTGGTTCCTCCGAAAGGCTAGTACTATGTACCAGAATGTACGTCGTCACATCCCAGCAGAAAACCATAATATAAATATACACCACTGTGAGCAACAAAAATGTAGCTACAAAATCAATTATCGGCTGCTGTCCGTTCTGTGATAGGGTACCTTAGAAATAAATGCTACAAGATGCATCACACAGACTTCCTTATGTCATGAAGTGGTACAGGTCTTCGACACCATAGGCACTTTTGTAACTTGGGTTTCGACAATATGGCGCTGAGAAGAATTTTTACACCTATGCAGGGTTCATAACAAATCTTAGTATAAAAGTATGACCGCTTGGAAGACGTAGGTGTGAATAAGAGTGTAATAATAGAATTGATTTTAAATAAATGGGGCGTGAACTGCATTTGTCTGGTTTAGGTTAATATTTAGTGGCGCTTTTATGTGAACATTGTAATACACCTTCAGTTTCCGTGAAAGGCGGAATGCTGCACTATTAAGTTGGTTGAGGCATTGCGCTACAAGGCGGAAAGTCGCGGATTTGATTCCCGGTGGGGTCGTTGGGATTTTTCATTGAATTAATCCTTCCAACCGCACTGTGGTCCTGGGGTCGACTCAGCATCTAACAGAAATAAGCACCAGGAATATTTCGTAGGAGGGCAAAGCGGCCTTGCCACCTTCATGTGCCAATTGCCTAGAAATTCTGGGAGCCTGAACCTCCTGGAGCCGTAATGGGATTGTCATTCAGGGCAAAGAAACAAATCAATATTCTGGCCTTGCGAACTTTTGATTCGGCAGCAACAGCGACGCCACGGTGTGTAAGTTCCCAGCAGTTAGTAAATAAGCAGGTTGCGTCGAAGTTGTATTTACAAAAAAAAAAACAACATTTAATCAGCGCGTTGCTTTAAGCTATAGAGTAACAACATTTGCGATAAAATGATATTTCTGTAAACCATTTTGAACTACTGCTGTTGGTCTAAATTTAAAAGTAACCCCGAACAGAAGGGCCAACCAATTCTCCTGCAGGAATTTCAGGGAGTTATCTTCCCACCCTATTACAGGAAATACGGCAATAATAAAGACACTTTTGCACGTGTTACAGGTGTGGTGACACGTCTAACGGTGCTGGTGATCCTCACGCTGGTCGTGTCGGTGTTTGTGCTCCTGCTGCTGATAGTCGTTTTGGCTGTGCTGTTTTGGCACAGGAGAAAACAGAACAAGAAGTCGCCGATTTACCTCGAGGTAAGTAAACTGACTCCTTCACTGTCAGCACAATCTCAAATGTCTGGAGGGGAGGAGGTTCAGCCTATTAACCCTTTAAAGACGAAATGTGTCTTATTTCGTATAAGGACTCAGCACGTACCGAGCTGTAAATATATTCCGTCTGAGTTTAAAGCCAATCTGTTAATGTTGCCTAAGCCAAAAGTCACTCTTTGTTCTGAGATCTGTATAAAACACGTAAACTTAATGCGAGAAACACTTAGAATTGTTGAATGTTAAACCTGGTGGCAAGTAAAATAACCGCTAGGCTTTAAAAGGTTAAAGAAGCTCCGAAAATAAATTATTATACCCGCTTTCATTTCAATGCTCCAAAGTACGAGTATTTAACCTAATTTATTTATTATTATTATTATTATTATTAATCTAATTTAAACGTACGAGTGTCCATTATTCACTGTGTACACACTGTAGTCAATATTAAAATTAATGCCATAAATTGTACGCAAATGAATACTGACAAGATCACATATTTCAACACGACACTTCCCACGTGCTTGGGTCGAACTGCGCTATGTTCAGGGAATACTTTCACGTGACGTGAAAAGTATTACTATTGGCTTGTTAACGTAATATCTGTGCAAGGACAAAAATTTCAAGTATGTCATGAACATACTAAAGTAAAAAATGCCGTGTAAAATGAGCAATAATTCAAATAAGAAGTTACAATCATAAAAATTACAATGCCAGAAGGATAAACCTTTGTCACATTCTCCGCCATACCTTAGTTAATTCTTTACGCCATTAATTGTGGCATAGTCCTTGACTGGAATCATCGTTCGTGTAGGCCTTGTAGTTAAAAATTGGTAGGTGGACCGGTATAATTATCTAATTATGTGTTACGCATTAAGTGTGTGTTGTCCTCAGGTTAGCATAAACTGACTGTTTGTAACTCCATTCTGCAGTATGGGTCAGATACCTTACTACATTGGCGACATAAGATAGGATGTGCCAGTGTTATGTTTAGTGTGTAGGGACGTAATTAGAGTGCGGAAACGGGTGTCCGCAGGTGCGCAGATATATCATGAGAGTCACAGTACATCCGCAAACCTATAAAAATAAACGTCTACAGGCTAAGTACGTCCCTACACAATAATTTATAATACAACGGGACGGTTGGAACTTTCTTCTATATGTCGCCGATGTGCTAAGGTGTGTGACCTGCACCAAAAGGAAAAACACTGTGTGTGATTTCAGGCTTCTGCTGCGATGTAAATGTGATCTGCGCTCTTCTGGGATATTACGCAATTTTGGACTGCTTGGCCATTGAAGATGGGACCGATAGGTTGTCCCGAAACATCTTTACAGAACTACCATCCTACGCGGCGTAAAATCCCAAAATAACGCAAATCTCAAAAAACACTAGATGCTTATAATACAAACAACGACAACACACACACACACACACACACACACACACACACACACACACTTAACGCTATAGTCTTGTAAATGCTCATTTGCGTAAAATTGATAGGATTAATTGTGTTGTTCATTAATTTTTACTGTCAACTGGTGGCAAGCTAACATCGAGATTATAAACTTAATGTTTTTGAACAATGTACTAATATCGTCTATTTTCTATTCTTATTCCTCCTAAAATTTGGACGCCTTGTGTTGCAGTCAAACGCAAACAACAACGGCAAGGTCAGTTACAAGACGGAGCCACTCAAGCTGGACGTGACTGCCACCGTACCGCCCCCAAGCACCACGACGGCGCCACCCCCGGTGACGCCCGCCACTACGTCTACCCCTCTAAGCATGCGTCCACGCTACCCGAAGGAAGACCCCACGCTGGAGTACGGCGCGTACGACAATCCGGCGCTAACGCCTTCACCAGTGTTCGAGAACAATCAGCCAGAAACTACACCAGTCAGTAGGCGTCAGGAGAGCTCCTTCTGAACTGTTTATATGGCAGGAAACATGGGATGACTGAACACAGGGAATTTGTGAGGTCAAGGACTCCTGAGCACAGGGCCTGTCCTTGAATAAAGAAGTTCCTGAACTCCTAAAAATTAAAGGATAAGGAATTCAGGAACACCAGAAGATCGGAAAAGAAAATATTCCTGAACAAAACTAGTTCTGAGGTTCAAGAACTGCCTTAGCACGACGGATTCCTGAGTACCATTCGTCCTCAATTCAGGAACTGCCACCGCACAACGTATTCCTGAGTACCATTCGTCCTCAATTCAGGAACTGCCACCGCACAGCGTATTCCTGAGCACCATTCGTCCTCAATTCAGGAACTGCCGCCGCACAACGTATTCCTGAGCACCATTCGTCCTCAATTCAGGAACTGCCACCGCACAACGTATTCCTGACCGTCCGGTCCTTTCAGAACACGAGAGTATATTTCCGACCAAAGAACTGAGGGGATTTTCTGAACTGTTTGAAAATAAGGCATTGTTGATTTTCAGCCCCCCCCCCCCTCCGGACTGAAAGGATACTTCGACAATAGAGTTTTCCATTTAAGTTACAAGGATTCATGGACACATGTTGGCCCTGAACACTGTGGTCACATTTGGTACAAACAACTTTTCAGTTCACTGTACGCCTGCTCTTCTTCAAGTGACTGCTCGGCATTTCCGTCGTTTATTTTCTAAAACTAGGCACAGTTAGGGTTTCGAATAAACAAACCTTTGACGAGTAAACACAAGTTAACGACTAGTCCATCGGAGCATATAAGTCACTACTCAATCAGGTCTACCTCCAAACCTGATCCTTCCCACCAGTGCCGGCCTTAGCAGAGGCGGGGCCCGATTGCGATCCTTATGGCGGAGCCCTGAAAGTTATTGTGCAGAGCAAAAAAAGGACTAATGTTTTGGTGTATTAACGTACTTCTAAGTTAGGATGGAAAATTAAAGTCTTTCATTTTTAACATTTTTAAAAGTTCCTTATGTGCGAATTCCCTATGAGCGCGGGACCCTCGTAAGCGCGGGGTCCGATTATGTAAAATCGGCCTAAGGCCGGCCGTTTTTCCGCTCAAATAAAAGGACTGTGTCAGTGAGAACCATTCACCTGAAGGCAGGAGTATAACCAAAGCCCGAAACACCGTGAATATCAAACAATGAATGTAGAACGCCCTAAGCCTGGCAGAATACATTCTTCTTCAATCACTGTTGAAGAAAGATGGCAATTTTGGTGATCGGTACGCAGTGTGTTGACACGGGTGTCGAGGGAACTCCCTGTAAATACGAGACTGAAGCCACTGTATAAGGTGTAAGCACGAATTCCGTCCAGTTATTAACTGATCAGTATTGGGATAAGTGATAATATACATAGTTGCTCACGTGACTGCGTTAGTGCAATCAGGACTGTATTGCGAAATCCAAATGTGAATTTGAAGTATAGTCAGAATCCACGTGTTTCAAAGGCAGTTGACATAGTTTCAGAAGGCTGAAACAGAAGTACAGGACGTTACAGCTCATTACACTGCTGCCGCAGGCTGAAACGCTTGGATTCTGGTTTTCTTGCCACATACATTCCACATGAGCACATGTTGTTGCTTATTATTATTATTATTATTATTATTATTGACATTACTGTGTTTGCAATAAATATTTCTATAACAAACGTACTTGTTCTTGTTCTTACAAAAGATCGCTTGACCTTGTCCAAAGGTTCTCAAATTTTTTGACCACCTTCCACTTAAAAGGGGCAAAAGATCATGCCGCTCATCTACTCCACCCGGTCCCATTTTCCATTTTAAAAAGAGCCTGATGATAAAAAACACTTCGTGAGGGGCAAAATAATAGAAATGTTAAAAGACATCAAAGTAGCTACATTAAAAGAATTAAATTAAATGCTTTTGTTTCTTGTAACATTGAAAATATTATCTGAATTAACGGCAAGAAACGCGTGATGTCGAAGAGAGTAATGAGGCTATGTTTGGTTACACTGGACACTTGTAATCTCATGTTGGGTCCCAGTTTATGACGAAAATAGTAGCCACAGCTGATGTACGTTATTGAGAATTGCAGCAGGTTCTTCACTGCTACGTCGGCAAGTCCAGAGTATTCCGAGAGACAAAGTTCGTCAAAGTTTTCTTGTCGAACATCAACTTCAGTGACATGTCCGAAGCAAGTTCGGCAATATTATCCACCTCTTTTGATGGCGGTTTGCTATCATTACTTTCAATGCTGCACATAAATGGGGAATGGTTCCTGATCCACTGAAATTCTCTTTTGCTTCCCGAATTGCTCTACGTCTTCGATAATTTCTTCCCCAGACGTAAGCAAGAGATAATTAGGATTTGTGAAACTTTCAAATTCTTGGCGGTCGAGGCGCCTACGCCGTAGTTCCACTTTCCTTTTCCCTGAAAAAAAAAAAGGCAGTGATATTTTTTCCTTGCAGAGGAGACATCAAACCTTTCAGGCGACTGGAAACATCAGCTGATCATGCCAGTTTTGCAAGCCACAAGGAAACATATAGGTGACCTGAGAGGCGAAAGGCTTGAGATTTACTGTCTTGCAGGTAGATTTTGACCTCTCGCAATTCAAATGGACCGGTGAGTAGTTTGCTTTGCGACAACCAGCGAAATTCAGTACGGAATAGAAGTTCTGTGTGTTCGGTCCCCGTTTCTTGACATAGAATTTTAAAAATGCGTGTATTCGAAGGGCAGAGTTTTATAAAGTTACAATTGTTACAGCCTCATCTAAAACAATTTTAAGGCCGACCGGCACGTTCTCACAGCCAGTAGTTCACGATAAATGTTCTCACGCGTTCAGGTGGGTTCTTCATGTCAACAATCACTGCCGAAAAGCCGCGAGTGCAAAAATCACCGACACATCGTGTTAGCCCACTTTATTAACTGCATATACAAAAAAAAAATAGTTCACTAATTCGTAAATGGCTTCCGGTGTCCCTTTATGCAGGTATCAGTAGAACAAGCATTCTTCATACACTTCCCAGAATATTCGTACCTGACATATGTCAAATGTTAGTATCGCCTTTCATATGGGCAGACTCGTTGTGTTGCAGCGAGAATTATAGACTGAGGCAGGCGGACCATACTTTGGGAATTACTCTCCTTGCACGGAATAAGTAGTTGATACTTTAGTACAGACTAAGTAGCTTGTCTGTTTTAGCTGGACCTCTCGTTGCGCAGAAGCCTTTACCAACAGGTCACTGGCCCAGGGAAAACCAGCATTTAGAATCTGACTTAGCTATATGGCTAGTACAAGACACATGAAGCAATGACACATCTCTGCATCCCCGTACGGCAACAGCTTGCTTCTGCAATGCGCGTAAGTTGTCTCTCTAAAATAGAGAAGTCACGCCGTGTTTTAATGCACTCGTTTATCTCGTAGAAAAGAAAATAAAGCAAACTAAATTCTGGAAGTGTTTGTTATCCTTTAGTTCAAAATCTTTTGTCTTCCTCTCTCCTGTCTAAAAACGTAGAGATTAAAACAAGACACTATAACAACTGGTAATGTTAAACCAGCATGCTACATGAGACTTGAGTATTTCGCATCCCATACTTTTGTAAGTGTGGACCAATTGTGTTTGTGACGCAGTGATAACTTTGTAATATACTTTTACCGTGTACTCCAGTTTCAACTGATAACATTACCAGTTAAGACTGGAGCACACAGTAGAAATTATTACAAAATCAGACACCATAATTTTGTCTGCTGTTGAGTATGAGAGTGAAACTTTGTCTGCTACGCTGAGGAAAGGCTATAAACTGAGGGCGTATAAAATATTAGGCTCAAGATAATTTTTAACCCTTTAAAGAGGAGCGTATCTGTTTTATATAAGGACTCAGTGCGTACCGCGCTGTAAACACTCTCCACTTCGGTTATAAAAACCAGTCTCTTAATGTTTTATAAGGAAAAAGTTTGTGTTTGTTCTGAGATCTGTACAAAACACATAAACGCAATGTGGGCACAACGTAGAATTTTTTAATGTTAAACCTGGTCGTATGTAAAGTTACCGCTAGGCTTTAAAAGGTTAATATAGTCCTGCTTGGAAGAAGGCAACAAGAGGCGGGGAAAGATACATCAGTACAAGATTCGTAGTTTGTACTCTTCAGCCTTTTATTAGTGACCGAATTTTTGAGGATGAGACGTGCGAGGCACACGCAGTAACAGTGTAACTTTTCCACGTGTACTGCGTCTTTCACTTAGGTGGGATACTGTCACATGACAAGTATGTTTGTTTTGTAACACTGACGAAGGAGCTTCAAGGCTAAACACGACAGTAAAATTAATACGTGAACATGTGTCTCGAAGAAGGTGCCTAAAAATATATACACTCTCCGTTTAACACACTGACGTGCACTGCAATAGGCCTATATCTAAATAAAACTGCTTTATAGCAAAACGCTTTTGTGCCTTAAGAATGAGGAATATGGTACATAAAGCGGAAAGAAAAATTAAATCCAAGATTTTTTACATTGTTCATTTCGTGCCCTGTCGATAATCAACTCACCACACTCAGTCCAACAAAATGCACTACATTGTTCCCAGATATTTATATATTACAATATCACGTTGAACACTGCTACATGTTTCGATCTCTTATGGGCTCATCATCAGGGGATCACCTTAAAGTAACACTTCACAAAACCGAAATCCATGTACACGCTAAAAAGATGTAAAAAAGTCAACCAGTTTAATGTAGACAGTTTGTTTATAATGGGTCTCTGTATATGGTGTTTTGGAGACAGCCAACGTATTTAAGGAAGGATAAGGCCGTACTTACGCTTCCTTAAATAAGTACGCCGTCTCCAAAACACTGTATACCTTCCCAGGAGGAGTATTAACTATATACATCTACCGCGACGTTTGTTTGAAAAGAAGAAAAGGGAAGAGAACGTCTACCGTTCCTGGTCACACAGATGTGCCATGTGTTCTGCACAGTGCGTTTGCTCAAGCGGGAATACATCAGTAACCTATCTTACAAACGAATGAAATGTGATTTGTGGCTCTGAGGATTCCTTAGCAAAGAGCTTTCACTGGAATTTAATTAAGAATCGTAACATCACAACATATAAGAAAACTAACATATGTAACAAAGAAGGTACATTTGCCCCTGTCCTTGCCGTGATGGCACATATGGGTAGTATAGGTATAGCTCTAGTTACTCATTACCTTTGCCCTGTATGGAGGTGAGTGGTCAGCCTTACAACCCAGCCGATCTCCCCCACCCCCTCCTGGAAAAGAACCTGCGGTAACCCAGTGAATAGGAAAATATCTGTAATATATGATAAATTAATGATTGAAAAGATGTTCAAATAATACAAATACAAGAACGGCAGTATGTTCTACAAATAATGTATTCCATCGATGACATCTTTGAAATTGGAATAAATTTTGGTAGAAGTATTAAGCATTATTATAAACATTTTAATAGCACATAATTTCTTTTACAGAAAGGCTTGTTGTCACGTAACCGCAGCATACATATAATTTATTGTTTATGGCATATTTAAAACTTTTATTATTATTATTATTATTATTATTATTATTATTATTGTCGTCAATGTAAAACCTTCAGTACTTGCCAACGATGTACTCAGACTGTGGTTCCCTGTTGATCGCCCGAGGGACTGAAACGTGTAGCAATTCATACATAATGAAGCACGCCATTGATAAATTGTGCTACGAGTAAAATATTCCGATCCTTAATTAATTAGTTTAATTAAACTACAAACCGGCACACGGTAAATAGCGAATACATTTAAAGCTTTTATTGTGTACCATGCAACATACGAGAGTCCTCAATCCGATAAAAGCCGGGAACATGATACTATATTGTGAGAAAATAAGGACTGGGATGGGAGAGCTCTTAGATATCTGAAGGTACCAGCCTTGCACTACGAAAATGAGAAAAATTCGAAAGACTCTTGGGAAGTATAGGCTGTAACGCGACCTAGATGCAAACAGGTTGCCTTTCGAATCTACATACAAACGAAATAAAATAAGGTCGTTATTGTGGCTTATTCAAAGGATCAACCACTACATGGACTTTGGGAGCATATTTCTTTCAATTAAAACGCATGGAGGAGCGGAGGTGTATATCCACACAGTCATACCTTCAGCACTGAATCCAAGATGCAGGCGAGTGTTCAAGGTTACTTCTCGGCCGGGTTTTGGTATGAGATTATTCTGTCATTCAGTAAGACTTGGCTGTAGAATTTGACCCATCGCAAGGCCTTAGAGTCGAGAATTCCTCAGTTGCTTTTGGCAGCTTCAATTTCTTGTAACAAATGTATAGGGCATGCAACTTACATACTGTATACAATATACCTGTGAGTGATGAGCGAGTGCACGGCTGATACAGTGAAGCCTTCATAGCCATGGTTACTATAGGACTTGGGTTTTAATGAGGGCGTCACGCCTTGTTTCCAATGAAATCAAATGAAAATGCAAGTTCTGACGACAGAACCACCAGGTGGCAGCGAACGTTATGAAGCAGGTAGACGTACTCGTATGACGGTTGGTATTGCAGCGCTATCCTTTGCCGATAAAATCTGTCCGTTAAAGACTTTCAGAATTCATGGCGAAATATTCAGAGACACTGTAGTATGAAGCAATCAAGAGGGACCTATGTTTCTATCGGTACTACAGCGTCTTACTTTGCCGGTAACGTCTATCACGCTATGGTAAATAAGTCTGATGTACATTATGAGGATTACGTTAACGATTTCATATGAGCGGGCCGTTTCCAGTGAAAATAAAGAGGACCATAAAAAACAACACTGCTACAAAAGTCTATTTGATAGTACATTTAATAACCGAGTATATTTCCACCATCAATTAGTCATAATCATAATCCTTTCTCAAACTGCTGCATAATCACATAGGTTAATAAAATGGGTAATTCGTATATGTAAATTGAGCAGTATATATATACACACATACATATATATACATATACACATGACATGATGTGATGCAATTTGTGTGTGTGTTAAAAATATAGGTACGACATCACAAACATACGCCGGGCCAGCTCGCTGTTTTTTCAGAGACTACAATGTCATAATAAGGCTTACGGATATCTTAAATGTAGTGGCATGTAGTCGTGTTTGGAGCGAATAACGATGAGAGGAATAATGTAAGACTTAAGGTTGTCACAACGGCGACCATGAAGGCGACTGCCTTCTGGAAAGTGACGCCATGAATCTCGGTAGATAAATGCCTCATGCCTCAAACTACCCTACTCTTTGCTATCCTTCTTCTACCCTGCACAAGGAAGCAGCAGGATCGTCCGAAGATGTGGCACTTATCTACCAGACTACACGTGCTCTCTTCCGAGACCCCCGTAAACTTCAACAAGGAATAATTTGTGCAGCTGAAACATCGTCCTTGAACAACCAACACATCAGACTCCTCTCTCTTCGATGTGCTATTTTAAAAGTAGACTACATGGGAGCAAGTAAATATAGCACGACGCGTGGCTGTGATGTCCAGGCCAGCCCGGTCCGTGATGTTTCAAAAACTAGCGTTTGTTTTATTATACCTGCAACTCTTCGCATATTCCGCATATCTCAGTCACACTACTGTATCGTTTGCATTAGAAGCAGTTCCGCAAAATCCTAAATCGTATTAATTGCTAAATTATTTTACACTTTCAACAAAGTCTTTAAAATTGTGGACAAATTCTAAGACACAGATGAAGATAGGATTTTCTTGACAGAAACAAAACTAAAGAAAGAAGCAGCCACTGGACAGACCATGTGACAGAAGACATAAGAAACACAGCAAAGAAAGGGTGGGCACATCTGCAAGAAAATTCGTATGAAAAGACAGAACAGAATAGAAACCACAGAGATGAGACGTCATCAAACGTCGCATTCGAGCAAATAGCACTCCTACATAGGTATCGGGTACAAATCTCGGCAGGTAGACCACCTATCCTCAGGATTTTCCTTGTGTTCCTCAGTCCCTTCAGGTGAGTGCAAGGCCCGAATAGCACCTCAAATTAGGTAAAGACCGCTTCTTTCCATATCTATTTAAAATCATTTTTGACTAAACCAACCTCCTATTGAACGAGTACTGGGGCTTTTTGCTGGAAGTAAAGCGGTCGGAACGTGACGTTGACCACTCTCCTCCATCGAGCACCGAAGTTAAGAATGAGTGCAGCTATGCCTCTACCCCCCTACATGCCTTCAGGTCAGGGGCAGAGATAACTTTACCTTTACCGTATTGTTTCACCACCTTCTCAAACTACCCCACATAGTCTGAACCGTTAAAAGCATCGTAAAAATTCAAGAATAACTTAAAACCCCCCACAGTTAGGGCCTCTTGCGTTTTTAGCGTTACATTTAGTTTTCGTTCTAAAAAATCCTTTAATACAGCAATTATTTGCTGCCGGCTAAAAACTGTGTCGCCAACGCGGAATCTCTAAGAATTCAAACTTGACAGCAGCCAGGATTTATAAACACACATACACTAGTGTACAGAAATATACGCACACACATGCGTACGCAGAATGTGCACAAATTCGCACCTAATGGATTTCTTCTTAACCACTGAAATAAAAAAACACTTAATAAAATTTCGACCGATGCAGACGCAAATAGCTTTGAATGCCATTTCGTACACAGACGGTTTTGTAACGGTTTGAGGCATTTATCCTCAAATCATTTTATTAAACCCGTACAAAGATTTAATCTGTGTGGTTATTTTTGAGTAGCACAAAATCAAATACGTAATAGGCTGAGGTGTGAATCAGAGAAGGAAGAGTAATAAAATCCAAGGGTTTCCATCAAATAGTCACTCTGATCACAGTGTGCGTCAGGCCAGTCTCTGTCGCAGGCTGTAAATAAGAGCACGTGACTGCCCAACACGAGATGCTAAAAGCGACGTTCATTTTCCCAGTTAGACTCGCCGTGCCAGATCAGACAGTACGCCTCAAACCTGTGCCTGGACACAAGCACTTCAGAGAGCTCCGTGGCTGAAGCAGCACTTCTTAGGACACCCAATGTAAGTTCCTTACTACATACATATATTCTCGCTTTCATTATAGCTCAATTAACATAGTAGAGTTGGACGCCCTAGTTTCGAGTCGGGCAAAGGACAGAATTTTTCTGTTCGCAACCACTGCCTCCAGACCGCACTCCATCGGCACCCGGGGAGGGGGGGGCGGTAGTGTTCTACTCGTATTTAACTAGCTCCATGGAGCAGAGTCCTTCTCGAGAAGCTAACATGTCCTCAGTTATTCAAGAAATTCCCTGCTTTTTGCGTAACCCGAAGGTTCATTACGGCATTCACAAAAGCCCGCCTCCTATCCCTATCCTGAGCCATATCAATCCAGTCCACACCCCGTGTCCCATTTCATTAAGATACATTTTAATATTGTCCTCCCAAATACGCCTAAGTCTTCCAAGCCGTCTCCTTCCCTCAGGTCTCCCCATCAAAGCCCTGTATGCACCTCTCCTCGCCACCATACGTGCTATATGCCCCACCCATCTCATTCGTCTTGATTTGATCACCCGAATAACATTTGTTAAGTAGAGATCATAAAGCTCATCGTCATGTTATCTTCTGCACTCCCCTGTTACCCCACCCCTGGGCCCAAATATCAGCATCCTATTCTCGAACCCCTCAGCATACGTCACTAGCTCAATGTGAGATCAATTTGCACTGCAGGTTCTTTCACCTGGGATAAAATATTGAATGTCGTAGTCAAGAAGTTAGCAATTCTGGTTTGTGCGTGAAAAGTCACGGGTTTGAATCTAGGGCTGGAGATCGGGTATCCGGACTGGGTTTTTTTTTCAGTCTGTCCAGCAAAATGCTCCAAAAGAAATCTAGTTCGCGAAGGCTTACTGCTGCATCGTTTGCAATTTATCATTCATAAAGTCACCCTACCAGTCACGCAACATAATGTATGCAAATTTAACGTGTTCCATGTCCGTGCACTATATTATACAAAAAACATTAACCACCAACAAATGCACAGAGTTTTTTCATCAATTGTAACACACTCCTACATGTTTCGACCCTGCTGGGTCATCTTCAGGGAGAAACTTTCTGTTGTCGTTACACTAAGGTTGCACTATAGAGTTGAGCGAGAATGTGCTGACTGTGCACTGCGCCGCTTTTGGAGGCGTGAACTCTTTGTGGTCTCGGCTTGTACAAGCCGTGACCACAAAGAGTGCAACCTAGTGTAACGACAACGGGAAGTTTCTCCCTGAAGATGACCCAGCAGGGTCCAAACATGTAGGAGTGTGTTTTTACAATTGATGAAAAAACTCTTTGTGCATTTGTTGGTGATTAATGTTTTTTGTATAATATAGTGCACGGACATGGAACACATTAAATTTAATTACGCCTTCAGCGAAGGTAAGAGAGAGGAACATCCNTTTATATAAGGATTCAGCGCGCACCGCGCAGTAAACACTCTCCACCTCGGCCATAAAAAACAATCAGGTAATGTCGTTTAGGGCAAAAGTCGCTGTTTGTTCTGATATGCATACAAAACACATAAACGCAATGTGAACACCACGTAGAATTTTCTAATGTTAAACCTGGTGGTACGTAAAGTTACCGCTAGGCTCTAAAAGGTTAAGACTCATATGAAGTGAATGTCAATAATATACGTAGGTGTTCTCTATCAGGTCCGTGAAGGGAAAAAAGGAAGTTGACAGGAAACAGCGAGAATATTGGAAGGAGAGTTACACGAGTTCTCCCTTCTTCTACACAATCGCGACGCATCACCTGATGATTTGCGCCCGACGTTTCGGGACAGCACGGTGCCCCCATCTTCAAAGGTCGAAATGTCCAGCAAAGAAACGGACATTCCACCCTGGGAGATGGAACTACCATGCTGTTCCGAAACGCCCAGTGACGCGGCGCAATAGCCCGGAAGAAAGGAGAACTTAACTGCACCACTGCGATGACCTGAAAACTCGAAAGGGAGTTACATTTCTACGCACACGTTGCTTCCAGACACCAGACATGGCCACTATGACGATGCAGCAGGACCCGACCTACACAGCACTGTGCAGTTCTGTCACCTTGCAATCAAACAAGCGAGGCTTCTTCTTCGACTTCGCTCACAACGTAGCCGACATCGTGGGCTCAGCATGGATTGACGGAACATTCGGGGGTCTGAGGAGAGACGAGGAACGTCTAAAAGCTTGCCACGAACTCGGTGACTGCGTGCATGACGTGCTGCAGAACGTGCAGGAGTTGTACCGCAAGAAGAGTGCGACCCTGTCGGCTCAGAAGCGGCAAGAAGCGGAGCGCTACCTGTGGGCAGGCGATCCCCGACACGCGTTGCTGCTCTGCAACCATGCTATCATACGCGCACCACCCACAGGTAGGCGATAGCAGTGGCCGTGCTACAGATTTAGGGTTAGAGGCAAAGAACACTAATGCAGTCAGGCAACGCGGCAAGAGCCTGAACCCCAGCGAAAGCCGCTACCCTTAATGCAGTATAACACCGACATATACCACGTCACGGCTCTGCCATTAGATGTGATATTACCTTGTTCAGAACAGTTCGCCACTTGTCCCTATCCTAAGCCAGATTAATCCACTCCACACCGTCTCATCCCACGTCTTTAAATATTCATTTAATACTATCTTCCCATCCATTCCTACGTCTTCCAGGTTTTCGCCTTCCGTCAGGTTTCCGTACAAAACTGTATACATTTCTCTTCCCCCTCATACGTGCAACCCATCCTGCCCATCTCATTGTCCTTCAACTGATCACCCGAATAATACTTGGTGAGAAGTATAAATCATGAAGATTCTCATTAAGCAATTTTCTCCAGCCTCCTCCCACATAAGCCCAGATATCTTCCTCGGCACCCTAATCTCGAACCATCAGCCTATGTTCATCCCTTAATTTGAAAGACCATGTTTCACGTCTGTATAAAACAACAACCCTACGGTTCTCTCTTCACTATGGTGTGTGTTGCCACATCTGGTGTGATCGGGCCTTACTTCTTTGAGGAAAACAACCAGGCCGTTACCATGGATTGTAAGCCCTGTGGCACTATGGTGCAAATATTTCTGGCCAACGAACTACGAAAAATAAGGCAAAGGGTGAGAAATTTACGGTATCAACAGAAAGTTGTAACGACAAACACGACAAGACCAAGCGCGACTTTTCTCAGGTGGGTATTTACGGGCTATTTAATTTCACGGCTTGGCGACATTTCTTTGCCAGCACATTCTCCGGCCTTTACAGCCCCAGACATTTTGTGGAGGTATCTCATGTCTAAGGTACGTCACTTGCCGCGACTGCACCCCAGACCTAAAAATCCGCAGTACGGAGGAAAGTGTAATGAATGGCGCTTTATTGCAGCGACTTATGCAGAATTTTAGACAGCGATTACAATATGTTGAATGTAGCGGACGTCATCTGGGACAAGTAATCTTCAGAAATGTAAAAGGTGGGTAACAAACTGCTAACATTATGCTAACCTATGCCTTAAAAAGTTTAACTTCATTTGCTGTCCCGTTTCTCGAGTACTCTACGAAAAATCGCCACATCCTCGCGCCGCACCTGTATCTATCTGAAGTTGGCCACATCTTCATACACCTTATTAGTTAATTTATGCTGTGATTTTATCTTGCATTCAGTAGACGAAACATGAACAAATATACACTTAGTGTTCTCAGCATTTACGTATATATCTAGCTAATTCTAAGCAATTAATAAGACTTCTGTGCTTTTATTTGCAGTATTTATATTTTCGACCAATAAATCAGCATCAACAGCGTACACCAGAGGCTGATGTGTCTCATTCAATTTCAGTCCCTCCTGGCTTACTTGGAACTTCTTAATGGCATAATTTTTTTAAAAGTTTAAAACAACGGAGACTAAACATCTACTTTTTTCAGACTAGTCTGAATATGAAATGGATCAAACTTGTTTGCCTATCCGGTTTTAATGTTTCCTTTAAAGGCATTTTAACAGCATAATGGTGGGCCATGCAGGGTATGTAGACGCAACTGACGTGAAGTTATTCAAACATCTGCTGCGGATAAACAGTTTCAAGGCCTATCCTTACAGGGGCCGATCCGACTGTGGACGGAGGTCTGAGTCTGTCCCTTGGTCTGGCGTCGCGGTCGGAGTGCCTGCTGCAGCTGGAAGAGAACGAGTCCTGTCTCTCCGACATTCAACTCGCCATTCGAGAGGGTTTCCCCGAACACCGCAGGTGCCTTAATGCATACCCATTCACATCCGGTCGCCAAATGCAGGAATGGGCCAATCCTTATCCCCAGGCATACTTTGATGAGTTATGTTACATATGCCGACTGTGAAATGTCCCCGAATTAAGCCTGAAATAATTTACGTAACGGACAACAGATGTAATAATCGTGAACGGCGATATTTCAGCATTTTATTTCGAATTATGTACTTGGATTCATTTTACAGTAACGTACATTAGGGTGGGCACCGCAGCGACCCTTGCAACTCGACCATTTCCGATCCTTTGTACAACCCTTTGCTTAAGCATTCAGCAGCCGCGCACTTTGAACAAGACGCAGTACCATGCTGACGGCGATGTCAGCAAGGTCACCTGGTTTCAAGACCTTGTAGGCACCTGGGCCATCATGGCCCAGGTGCCTACATCTTAGTACTGCCAGTGCCTCACAGTCACCAAGAACATGTAAGGCCGTTTCAAGTGCCTGTTTGCATCTATGACACCCGCGACTGTCTACCAGCCCCAGTTTAAGCAGATGCCCTTTTATATGGCAGTGCCCTGTTATCAGCCCCATCATTATTCGTAGCCGGTTTCTGCTCCAGTTGAGTAATTCTCCAACTCTTTTAGCAGAGGGTCTTTTAGGAAAGCCCTTAGCCTGCCTTTGTCCATGAATATACTACCATATATCAATGTGAGTATACCACTCAATGTAATGAAATGATTCACGGCCCAGAACGGTAAGGATCGCATCTGGGACTCGGGCAGGAGTACCGGGGATCCCACTTGGCGTCACCGCTAAGCCTGCACGGTACTACCGCTTTCAGTTACAACTGCACACTTATAACAAAGTTGTCCCCACGCATGCCATAAAGGCATACAGGAGACCGGAGGTATGGTTTCACTCCTTCTTAAGCTCGGCTCTAGATGGAGGTGTGTGGTCAGTTTCATGTTCCTGCTGCTTTATGCCCTCGTAGCAACCCTTCTACCCACTGAACAGGAGCACGAATGTATTCCACAGTCAGTCTGCACGCTAAGGAGAAGAGGAAAATATCTTGCTCTGCCTGGAATCAAGGCGTGATTCCACTGCCTAGTCCAGGTTCCGCACAACCCGTAGCTCGCGGGCAACAAGTTGCCCGCAGAATGACATTTGAAATGGGAAACCTTCTTGTAACCCTTTCTCTGGGAAAGCCGTCAGAAGATGGACGTAATTTTGAAAACTTGTTAGCTGTTTCTTTACGGAGTCATACATTGCTTTAAAAATTAAATCTGCAAAAATGTGCTAAAATAGCGACATTGTTGTCTATGTTGTGCATTGAATTTTTTATAAATTTTCCTATCACTATCGGTACATTTTTATTGCACATGATGTTTAGACAAACAGAAACGTAAAATTATACATATACTTATTCAACCTTCATTCTGTGTATTGAATTCTCATATTGCCCGCATGCAGACCAAATTTTGTTCACGTTTCCCGCACCACATAAAAGGTTGAGTGGGTACCATCTAGACTGCAGCGTAGTCGTTGCACAACTACAATAGTAAAAACTTTAAAAAACAGCCAATTAAAACAAACATCTTCTTACAGAAAACAGTAATACAGTACTTGAGTTTCGTCGATATTTCGGTCTTCTGGGATGTGTTCCAGTAGACAGACACCGACATTTCAGAAGATTATAATGCCTGTATCTTCAGTTCTCCTCTAACCTGAAGATGGAGGCAGAGGTTCCTCCGAAACTTTTGTTCTCGTACTTACGACATAATTCTGTCACAACCCAGAAGAGAGTAATCTTCATAAAAATATTAATGGTTTCAACTTGCTTTGAAATATTTCGTTTTCAGGCCATGCACTAATTTCCAAAGTAAAAAAAAATATTAAAATCATAGTACACTTTCATTAATTATGGTATGATGGTAGTATTTAGTTACAATGAGTAGTTTTAGTGTGTTGTCTTCTGCCTTATTACACCATGCAGTCTTTGGGGGATAACGTTTCACAGGTTTTGACTCAAACTGCAATCTGACAAGTGAAGATTGTGCCACATGCCGACAGATACGAACTTTACTGGCGAATGGGGCGATGCTACCGAGGACTCGGGCAGATCCCGAAGGCCCGGGTGTCCCTACAACTAGCTCTAACTTTGTTGGAAGAAAACAAGGATCAGATCGGACCACTGGAGATGGTTGCTTCGTCCGTCCGGCTGCAGAACGAGATATCGCAGTTGGAGATGGAACCAAGAATGCAAATGGAGGCACCACCTTCGAAAGGTACAGTGGCAAACTATTTCTGGGTTGGGGAGGCACTTTATCAACATGAAGCATATTATAAAGCATGGATCCATACCCGAACTATGACTTGGCAAAGCAGTCGTTTGACTAGTATCACACTGCCAGACCAATAGAACTGGAAGGCAAAATGTAAAGTTGACCGTCTCCACTGATTCTTTAGTTTGGGACTACACGGAGATGAGTGGTCTTCAGGCCCCGGCCGCTTAAATCCGGGAGAGAACCTCGGTAACCATCGAACAGGAGACTGGCTGGACCCCAGAGCAGTTCTGGACAGTTTTGTAAAAGAAAAATTCCCTTGCCTTTGCCGGAGTTATATAAAAATACTTTCATTCCTCTATACTTTGAAAACTTGGATGATTTGCTACGAACCAGTATTTCCCACAACTTCCTTTAGTGTTGCAGAGCCCTTTCGAATTTCAAAAAACTAGACGGTCTTACAGACTAACATATAAAATGCATGTATGAAAAGTATGGTGAAACACGTTTATGTTAATTGAAAATCTGAGAAAAACGTAACTCAACACATTGAAGTACAGAGTAATGGAATTTAGTTCCCTTGTTTGCAGTGAATTTCATTGTGACTTGTTTGACTTGAGTATAACTTGCCTTGGTATCATTTATTCCTTTCTAATCCTTGTCTTCCTTATTTGACCTTTCAATGTATATCCAGCGACACTTTGCAAATATTAACACCTTTGTGGTTTCTCCTATTCTCTCCTCTCACAAGCATTCTCTTATACGTATGCCACCCTCTGCGTAGCCTCTGTGGCATGTCTTTTCCCACTCGGTCTCCGCAATGGTTATTTAGTCATATTCGGTATCTCCATTTTTGTTGCTGTCTTAAGATTTGTTTATACCACTGATCATGAACTTTTTTGAACTCAAAGTTTGGGAAAAAGGTATAGCTAAATTTTAGAATTTACAAACAAATTAATCCCCACTCTCAAATGAAAAACTTTGCTAGGTAGGATTTAAAGCAGTCATGTTCTTAGGTTTTGATGGGCAGTCTTATCTGAGCCAACTCTGTACCTCCATTTTGTTTTGTTTTTAAAAAATCACCACCGTTGCATCTAGTTTCACATATTTTTGTCATATTTCTTGCACAATGCAGCCAAGTTATATTTTGTCTCTTCTCGTTTCTGTTTAATAAACCGTATGAACTTAACCTTTGTTGTTTGTAATTACCACAAGTTACATCAAAAGCAGTGTTAAGGCAAATTATCTGATGCAGTTTTTCCCAATAGGTCATACGGTACCCACTGTCAGTCACGGCAAGAACCCCGACATGCCTGCAACATCTCGCCTACTGAAGGTTATCTCCAATCCGGAGCAGGGACGATACGCTGTAGCAACAGGTCACATTGCTAGTGGTGACACAGTAGTGGTGGAGCCACCATATGCAGCCTGTCTGCTGCCAGACATGTTTGGAACACATTGTCACCACTGCTTTATTAGGTGAACTGTGCGAATTGGTTTGTCAGCTTGGATTGCCAAATGTTCCAATTTGTACATGATTTAATCACACAGAAATTCATAAAGACCATTGCTAAATGCTTACATTCCTGACAAATAATTATCACAATTACCACTTAATATTATATAAGCTCTGCAGTTGATGAAAAGTAGAAATAAATACTAAATTTTAGTCAGAAGACCTTACAGGACACAATTTGGACTATACAGGATTGGATGGGAGATTAAAAACACACAGATTACTAATACACCATCTGCTTTAACACTAAAAACCCTGCTCTTTACCCACACCCTTTACTTATGTTTCACAATAATTCTCACAGTAAATAGGGTTATTTCCCTGAACAGCATTAAGGGGTTAGTCTTTGTGACAGACAGGAAGTGTTTTCTGTGATGCAGGACCTGTATTTATAGATTGTTTAGATCGTAGTAAGGTCTCAAGGAATTTATCATAAAGGAATAAGGTGCAGACTGGATACATCTGGCTCAGGAGAGGGTCAAGTGACAAACTCCTGTGGACATGGTTCCATAAATGGCGGAGTATATGATCACTAGCTGAGAGACTGTTAGCTTCATGAGGGTTATTCTGCTGCACGGAGTTCATTCAGCAGTAAACAAAAGTATCTAATGCAAAGCACCACAGACTTTTACAAAGCATTCTTTACTTTCAAAATGTCACATGGTTTCCTAGCACGAACATAAACACAATTTCATTTTCATGAAACACGAAAGCGCTCAACAGCATTATGTGTAAATTTCATATACAGCATTTCATCATAATCTGGCAATAAATATGGAAAGTAATGATAGTAATTCCTTTATGCCTTTAAGTAAAACACGGTTTTCACTGCACTGATTTTCATGAAACATATGATCACACAATACATTTTTCTGGAAACCCCGTCTATACTGAATTTTATCTGAACTGGAAGAAAAATGTAGAAAATACAAGCAAAATTTCATTTATGTCTTTAAGTAAAGTATGGCTTCCAATGCACAGATATTCATGTAACCCATAATTACTGAGTGGCATTATGTGCAGTCTCCTACACAAACTGTCACTCAAAGTGGCCAAGAAATATGATGCACCTCACCCCCCAATCTCTCCAGTTAAATTCTGGGACACTATTTTCAATAAGGTCACAACTAATATCACCTACAATGTTTCAAAATATATAATTCTCCATCCCCCTACCCTTCAACAGTATATAACACATGTAAAATAAAATTTTAAAGGGAGGAGACCTATAGGATGACATACCAACGATGGTTCAGCCAACTACTAGAAGAACTAACGAGAGATGTGGCAAGAAATTGACAGGAAAGAATATGGGAAGACACAATAGCTAACCCATGCAGTTGATAAAGTGTTATTAAATTATCTAAGAATCAATGTAGTTCACATGTGATAGTCTGTTGCAGGTTACTGGCACCAGTGGGTTGTTCAGAGTGCAGTGGAGTTGCTTTCTGCAGCATGAACTGTAGAGACCAGGCCATGGGCTCTTACCACCGTTATGAATGCCACTACATGGACTTGCTGGTGGGCTCTGGCATGAGCATTCTCTGCCATCTTGCACTTAGAATCATGACACAGTCTGGACTGCAGCACTTTCTGGACATCAAGGACACTTTATGCGAGTCCTTCTCACAGCCCAACACACACCCAGGTGATTTACACTTCCTCACGGAAAAAGAAAACGAACACTTGTACACCTATCGTTTTTTGTACACCAGCCTGTCTAGGATTCCACTTTTGCGATTTAGATTAATAAAGCAAGAAAGGTGTTGAGAAAACATGTTCATCACTGTGTCCTTAGACACATAATACAGTAAAAGTTTTGATACTTGGCACCTCCAGGACCAAAGGGTTGCCAGAGATTGTAATTTTCTGGACACTGGAATGTTATACCTATGTTTATCTCAGTGCACCCAGCAACCCCAATGGGCAGACCTATCCATGTAATTTGTCACTTAATATCCTGTCTTTTTGTCCCTCCCACACCACTCTTTTCACCACTGTGTAAGTACCAAACTCTCAGAATTAGTGTTGGGTGCTGCTGGTTGATGGAAAAGTAAAATGGAATGAACCTCTTAGTCAGTTCATGGTTATTAGAGCTTTCTGGATCTTCCAGTGCTGAATAACACAACTGTTATAGTATATTCTTTTATTATTAATTTTATAAAATACATTAATGCTTTATTTTAATGTTGCCCAATATACTTCAATGTGGGGGTTTAAATGCAAAAACTGCTCCTTGTCCTCTCAGTGCGTCATGATTTAAAATCAGCTGCACTCACATTCTATTTTAAAACAATCTTGCATAAGTTTTCATTAGATGGGATACTTCTGAGAAAATGAACTAAGTGTCTTTAGATTCATACAACATGAGGGTGAAATATTGACTGCTTTGAGCCTGATGACCTGAGAATCTGGATTTTATTCCTGATGCAGCAGAGCTTCTTTTTGTCTCAGCAACATCCAGCATCATATAGATGTGTGTATGGTGGAATGCAGGTATAGCACCAGATGGAGTTCAGTGGTCAGTATCACATCCTCACTGCTTTTTCTAAAGGGACAGAGACCCCAAGACTCCAGCACCCATAAACCAACAGTGCGGGTTGGCCCCATAACAGACCTTGAAATGCAGTGAGGAGTAGAATTTCAGCCTCTGCCAGGATAATTTTGCTATTTGAGTTCAGAATCAAGACCCTTAGATGATGATACATCTGTAAACCTACACACACAAGTGTACTGTATCCTACAATTTTGATACTATAGGCAGCTATTCCAGTGTGTACAACCTGGTGACCCATGCAGACAAACGACCTGCAGAGGATTTCCTGCACAGGACCTTGATGGCTCTGTTCCTGTTACGCTGTCTGCAGGATGCACACTTCTTCCCAACAAGCACAAACGACAGTAAGATACGCACACCAGCATTTGCTAAGTTCAGTGAATAATGACATATTTCACCCATTTATACATCCCTTCATTTTAGAGCTAGTTAAATGTTTTTAATTTACCTTTAATGAACTTACATATATTACAACCATTTGAAAATATATTGATCTTTTGTTGTATGCAAACTTATGGCTTACTGGCACCCCCCTAATAAAACACAGGTCTTTTATCCTTTGCATGCTATAATTCTTCTAAACAGTGTTTAAGAATTCAGTTTTTGCCATACTGAAAACCTGTATTTCCACTGCAAAAGTAAATGCTGTTTAGGGAAATAATTGCTGTTTACTGTGAAAATCATGTGAAACATATATACACAGCGGGGAAAAATACAGAGTTCAGAATGCTGAAGCAGGTGGCACATATAGACACTACTGTACTGAGATATTTAATGAACCTATGACTTGACCCTCACTATATATATGCAACTTGTTTAACAATAGGTAAGTCTGCTGCTTATTCTTTGTATTCAAAACAGAATCACTGGGGCCTGATGAGCTCTTTATTGGTTCTCTATTGCTTCGTCACCTGCAGCTGCTACAATTCAACGTACATGAGATCTTTGAGACATGCATGGAAGCTCCAAATAAATTCCAGGGTTCCAAAACTATTTACGTGGGTGCTGGAATATACCCCACTGTGGCAATGTTCAATCATGACTGTCATCCTGCACTTGCCAGGTAAGTGCCAGCTTTATGCAAAAACAAAGATAGTATTACTTGCTACTCAAGAGTAGAGCTTTGGCCTTGACATCACAAATGGCGGCCCCTTAACTCTGGGCAAAACTTGCAGAGAAAACATATCAGTCCTGTCAAAAACATGAATCTCTCTTTGTTTCCACTGATCACCGCAAGTTAGATGTTCAGATTACAAGCCTAAGAGTCAAATTTGTGCACAGTTTTAACCAGGTAGAACACAACAGAAAATTTTATCTCCCATAATACAACTCATTTGCCCTCACAATACATGACTGCACTTCAGTCCAATGTATTTGTAACTGGAATAAATTGCTTACAGCATGGGTCTCCAACCCACGGCCTGCAGGCTGCATGTGGCTCGCCCAGTTGTATTGCGTGGCCTGCAACCACACTTGTAAATCATGTACTCGTATATAGTACAAAAATTACACAATATGTCAGGCTGTTAGGTATACAACTTACTGTTATTCTTCCATGTGCAGCCCGTGAACCAGCCCACAATAATGGGTGTGGCCCCTTGCCATAAAAGGTTGGAGACCCATGGCTTACAGGTTATAAACATCTAAGAGTCTGACATACCCTGTGAAAACTCAACCATGGTCAAAGTCCTACTCCTGCATAACCAACAATACTTGTTATTCACATGTGGTATTGTTGCCTTCCCTATCAGTATCACAATACTGTATTCATGCGCTACCTAGCTAAACCTATGTAGAAGGAATAATATTTAAATTAAGAAATTACAGTTCGCTGGTATCATTATCATAAAAAAAGACTGGCAAATTGCATTCAAATCACATCTAAAATCCCTAATGCGATACTTGTACAACACTTCAGAGCATGGTTGCTATATATGTCGGAAGGAGTATGGAGTAAATTTCATACCTTGGCTGTTCTCTATTATGTCTGCTGTAGGAAACAGAAACTTTTAAATTTCTGTATACATATGAGCTCTTTCTAATCTCAATAAACAGCTTGTATACACATTATGCATATTTATGTAATCTGAGTTTCAGATGCTTTTCCCTCTTAAATTTACATGCAAGTACTGCTGGATTAGCAGCTAAAGTGTTTGTGCAGTTATTCCAATGATTAGCAGCAAAGAATTTTGCTCAGCACAACAGTACTTATTGGTCAGTAAGAAACCTACATGTTTTGGTTTCTGTATTAAGCCATCATCTGATTGATATAAAACTTGTACAGAGAATAATTACAATTAATTACAATACCATTCCTCTTAATAAAAGGAAATGAATCAAATATACATAGTTTGGTAGTTTACATACAGGAAAAATTTATTATCCTCTTAACTTCATTATGCGAGTATAACAGAAATAGAAAAACCACATGTAGACATCTCACTGATTAATAAATCCGGTTGTGCTGACCGACATTCTTCGCTATGAATTATCTGTTTAATACCACTTCTTTGGAAAGTGAGCAAGAAAGAGGCTGACCAGCTTCCAACTAATACTGAAATAATACTTTACTACTGATATCATGCCAGTGTGCCTAATGTCACGTTCCAACACAGAACTTATGTAAACAAATTATGTCCCCCGTGCCTACTACAGGAAGAAATCATTAGTAATGGAATGGTCTGCCTATGAATATTGCCATGTTATACCTACACAATTTGCAAAGCTGTGATTACAACATTTCAGAGGAACCTGCTACTTCCACCTTCATGGTAGAAAAGTGACCAAGTGGGGTAAAAAGGTACATGATATAGGAAAGGAAACTTGAGACTCGGGCTACGAATGAACCAATGGGAACCAGTGGCCGTAATAAGCACTGTTCTGTCAAAGTTGAAAAATAGAAGACGCATAAGATGAAGATGGAAAATTACTAGGGACTGCAAAATCTTCAAATGCATGTATACGCTTTAGTGAAGATCATTAAGTCTAATGCTGTTCAACTGGCTTTCCTTTATTGCAGTTGTATCAAGCAAGGCATAAGAGCACTGACTTGGTCTTCTCTTCATCCAGGGTCTTGGGATATCAAATACATGAGACTGTTTCAGGTGTGCACCCAGAATTTTTCCTTGGCGGGGGCTGACCCTAAGGCTATATATAACTTATGTTTCATTTTAAAAATTATGTTATAAAAACCATGTTGCAAGTACAACAGATCACTGCAACCACATTTATATATATATACACATATATATATGAATATAACTACATGTTCCATGACTCAATCACAGTGGCCTATCTTCTTGTTTCCTTTAAATTTTACTAATTTATTTTTCAAAATAGTAATGTACTAGTCATCAGCCGATTTCAGTGGCTAATTTCGGCTGAAGGGGAAATCGTATAAAACTTTTGATATAATAATATCTACAAAATCTGTTTTTTTTTTAATTTCAGCTTTGGTGGGTTTGGGGTGGTGGGCTACAAGCCTGGCAGCCCCCACCCCCCCCCCCCGGTGCGCCACTCAACTGTTTCCAAGTCCCATTTCTAAGCCTCTGTACCAACTAATATGTTTTATTTAACAGATATTTTGTGGGCAAGAACATTGTACTGCAAGCCCTACGCCCAATGGACCCTGGAATGTGCGTCTCAGAGAACTATGGACCACTGTTTACAAAGCGACCCTTGGCATTCCGGCAGAAGACACTTGCTTCACGTTACTGGTTCAAATGCAACTGTCAAGCCTGTACTGAAGATTGGCCAACCTATGATACTCTGAGTAATGACAACCTCCGACTCAGGTACGCCACAGAATTATGAAAACTCATGCCTAGTTCCAGTGCAATTCAAGCTCATACTGAGCACTGACCTATTTTATCACCTTCATTGTTTCACTTTTCTCCACTGACACATTTTACTCCCATGAGCAATCACACACATCGGCCCCCAAGTCACACAAGACTCCACTTACGAAAATCTGACTTCATGTATTCAGTGTTAAATAATTTTTACAACCCTTGAAGTATCACAAACATACAGGTCTATGGCAATTTCCAATATGCATAAAATTCAGATTATGTAAGGGTCTGCAGAGTCCAGCACACTCCTATGGAAATGGCCTTATATATCTCTCTAAGGACCTGTAATACCAACATAATAAAAACCTGTCTAGCAGCTCTTGAATTGAAATATGGAAGTGGATGGATGACCAGACATGGTATTTTATATAAGCTCAGTTTACACACACCATGCAATCAATGCACAATAAATACAGATGAGTGATCATGTTTATATTTGAACTGTAAGAAGTTGTTTGTACTTACCACAGGTGTCCAACAAAGGGCTGCAAACAGCTGAGCAGGAAGGAGCATCGTAGATGCCCTAAGTGCAAGAAGCAGGTCTCCTTGCAGGAAGGAGTTGTAAAAGAGATGACAGGAAGGTTCTCTGAAGGGATGGAAGCCATGGACACTGGTGATGTTGACAGTGCAGTACAAATATTCTGCTCTTATCTGGACACCATGTACAGGGTAGGAGCACCTCCATGCCGGGACATGAGTTTATGTCAGGATGCTTTGCGGATCTGTCTTTCCAACAGTGGAAACACATGGATCACCAGGAAGTGAAGACATAGAAAGGGGAAGTTACCAACCTGCAAGTTCAACAACAAACTGTACAAACTGGTTCATAATACACAGGACCACATATTGACAGCATCTTGCCAAGAAATGATTAAAATAAGCTGAATTTTCTGTCAAAAGCACCTGAAGTTCCTACAAAAAATTCATGCAAGTTTTTCAGTACCGAGTTTAGATTTTAGGTTAATACGGCAGTGAATATTAAGTCATCTGTGATTTGACACAGTACAGCCTGGTTATATAAGTACCAACATATTGTCTCCACCTACAGAGTCAAAAAATGTCTTTCACCCTGAAGATGGAGAGAGTATGTTCCTCTAAAATGTTGGTACTTACCTATCAGGCTACACAGTATCACATTACAGATGAAGATACTCATAATATACCAGGTTGTTGAATGATAAATGATTATAATACATAAAAAAATTATATGAGTATTAAGCAAAACACGAAACTAGGAGGTGGGATAGCTCACTTAGCATAGTGACCAGACTAAGGATTGGCCAATGGTGGAATGGTGGTTCAATTCCTGGCAAGGAGAAGAGATCTCCTCTCCAAAGCATCCACACTGGCCATGGAGCCCACCCAACTCCCTGTTCAGTGAGTAGTGGGAGCCTGTTCTCTGTGGCTAAATTGGCCGTGGAATGAAACTGACGACTCACCCCCATCTACAGCAAGGTTGAAAAATGTGGGCTATACATTCACTCCCTCATGTCTTCATGACATAGTGCCTAATCACGCACAGAAACAATTTTACTCCTTTCAATTCAATATGACCTTACATTTTAAGTAAATGTCTAACAATTGACACATTCAGATAAAAATCAACTGCTTGGGTTAGCTTTTTTGAGTTTACACATTGTATGAAAGTAGGTTGTGTTGCAGAAGTTTCAGAGGGAGATGCTGCCTCCATCTTCAGGGACAAAACATGTAGGGATGGCAACAGTGCATGTTATTTGCGTAGGTGGTCTCTCAGAACTGGGATGGGGATAATTCCTTCCAGTTCGCAACACAGCACACTCCCATTCGTTTGTACTTCAGAGGTTCTGGGTTCAAATCATACCCAAAGACCAGTACCCTGAGATTCTTCATAGCTTTCACAATTTCAATGGCCTAATTTGCAACAGGCTACTATCCCAGATTAATCATCTCCTGTTGCTCCGTAAGACACACAGGCAAATATGAAACCTTTCCATCTGACTATTGGCTGTGAATCCTTCAATTTCATTCAATGAATGTCCCATATAGTATGTCAAATTAGGCCATGACTTATAAAGGCGAAAGTAAAGGAACAACCAATCACAACACAATTTTGTCAATTATTTAAATTAGAGGTACTACATGTTTTGGCCCTGCAAGACCACCATCAGGTATTTGTATTAAAAAAATATGAGAAAATTATGTATAACACCCCAATATATTATTAAGTATATGATGATGGCCCTGTATAGCAAAATTACATCGGCAAAGTCCCCATCATTTTGCGTGACAACCTTCAGTGCAAGTCTCACAAACCTTACAGCCCTGCTACCTCAGTCACATGATTGCAGCTGCTATGTTGGCAGATAGATACTGGCACCTCCTCTGCTCTGACTGCAGAAACACACTGATATATGCACATATGACTTTGTGCACTCTCCCCACTTCCAACAACAGCCTAAGCTCGCTAACATTACCTGCACCTGAAGCTGCAGACTTTGTGGAATTACTCCTGCTATAAGGCCAAAACATGTAATACATCTGACATTAAATAACTGTCAAATTTTAGTTGTAATTGGCAGTTCTTTTACTTTCGCTGTTATACATCATGCCACAATGGGCTGTATACACCAAAGTTTAGGCCATGACTGCTTGCTTCCCCATCCTTTCCAATTCATTATTCACCAGTGACCTATCATTAAATGCAAAACATTCTATGTTGGTGACAGGGTCATTAAATAGGCCACTTCCTCTACTCACACTCATAAAAATAAGAGCTGTTGAATGGTGACACATGTATGGCAGGCAGAGGCCAGGAACATGAAGAACTATGAACACATCCGTCCCACTGATTTTAAAGTAAGGATATTAAATTATTCAGCACAGTTTAAGAACTCCATGAATATATATATATATATTACAGATACAAAAGTGGAAGACAATTGGACTGAAAAAATAATATTTACATTACATTCATTATTTCATATTTACTCCGCTGACTTTAGAGACTCACTCTGCACTGATAGGTATAAACAGCGATTTAAAAAATCTGGCCTGGATAAGAAGTGACACAAATATTGCTAGTAGAGACTTCCACTTGTGCGTAATGGTACAGTGCAGTCACCCATGTTACTCCTTCAGTCACGATGGGTATAAATCAGTGGTTTGCCCCACATATTTCCAAGGTGCCTGCTAAAGCTTAACAAATCACAAATATAGCTTACCCACATATCAGTACATGCTGGAAATGCCTGTTGTTACGCATGCATTCCTAAGACCCCCATTAAGTTTCTGCTCAGATGATGAAGTTCCTTCTCACAAACACAGTAAGCTTTCAACACCAGTCTCCCAGGGGACTTGAGGAGAATGTTCAGTCCTAGCAAATTTCATTCAAATTCTGAAATCAGTGCCAGACATGAACATCCTCTCAATAAAACAAGAAGAGAAAGCATATCCAACATCTGTTGTCACCTGGTAAGGTTTCATTTGTAATTTGTCAGGCCATGGATTCATTAATTCCACTATCAGTCTTCATATTCTTGGCTGACTGAGGCCATAGAAAGAAGTCCCACGGATCTACCCCTTCAGGTCTCCCTTCAGTGTTGTTTCCACCCTCCAGTATATTTCCCTACATTTCTCTCCATTGCATAGTCATTGTTTAAAAGAATTATGGTATTAATCACCATGTAATGACCCTTGCTAGCAACAACTGATTAGGGCTGGTTGGATGGGTGATATAAACCACAGGCAGGTGGAGGGGAGCAGAACAGTAGGCACAAAGTGAGAAGGCTCAATCATTACCACCACCATCCACGGAATTTCTTCGGTGTCCTTAGTACACAGAAGGGGGAGGATCAAACTGTTTCATCACAGCAACTTGAGAACTTGGAGGAAGCTACACACTGACTACACTGTATGGTACCATGTCCCAAAAACTTAAAAACTGCAAAAGTACATAATTCACAAATGACAAATTCGGAACACTGTGTGCAGCACTATATTTGTAGCTCTGCATTCTGAAATTCCTTCCCTCTGTGTGTCATATTTCCTAACCTACATTTTTTTGTCTTCATCTTTGTCTTCCTCTCTGGTATTTTGCTTTCAGTTTCATATTCACACTTTTTTGGGGGGGATTCTATCTTCTTTCATTCTTAAAAAGAAATCCATACAGTCTTACTTGTTACTTTTTAGCTTGCTTCATCTTCAAATTCTTTCAAACCTCTCTTCCTATCAAGTCAACTGCAGTTCTCTAGTCTGTGCTGGTAACAGTGTAACAAATGCCTTCCATCATAGTTCAGGAAGAGGGAGGAATGGGTTTGGAACCATGGCAACTTATTAACTTGCCAAGGAATGGACAGTTCTACGCATTGTAATTAAGACAACAAATTCTTCTTAAACATATGTTTTGTCTTTATAATCAAGACTGAAAAATACATGCATACTTCCGTAAAGATCATTCACATAAACTCACAAAATTCTACATTAGTTTGTATATAATTATAATAATCCTAATTCATTTATGAATAACTATATAGACTTTTAAATATCTGAATGCACTTCCGATCATTTAATAAACCAAGTAGGGAATAAAAGTAATGAAAAATGCACTGGATGAAGCAGTCTTGGAAGGGTGTGTCAAGTGATACGTACATAAAGTGGCATCAATCTACTTGCTGAACACAAATGGGATATACAAATAAAATGACAATTTACAAGGCACATCCTGGCAGTACGCAGCAGCATATGAACACAATAGTCATCGTCCCGGCACTTGGTAACACTGCGATGACTAGCCCAATATAACATCAACAACTTTGGAACTGAAGCTGCTGAATCAGTGAGCGAATGAATGAGTAAAGAGTGATCCAAATGCACAATATCATGAGGACGCACGATACGTTACAGTGGCAGTAACAGTAGGCTTCATCACCACCATCAATACTAAGTACTGTCACAAACTGTGACAAATGTACAGTCTTATTAGTGAACCACATTTTTCACTTGTTCAACAAGCAGGTCAAAAGTACCTAGATATAAACAATTTGCCATAATTACGGATCACTACATACCTTGGAGGACATCAAAGAGCTGTGATCTTTCGCTTCTCCCTCTTCTGTTTCCTTGGCTTTCTCCCTCTCACCATCCTCTCATCATCACTGCTCATTGCCAAATTTCCTGTCGAGACAGATGTTGCCAAAGACCCTGAATCAGACTCACTTTCAGCTTCAGCTATATTGCCAAAAGTCCCGACACTCCTGTATGATCCTGAAAATGAAGTGCTGCAAAACGGTGGCTGGGCAGACACTGAATGTCCAGCAGCTGCTGCATTAATGTAACTATTACGCTGACGAGACTTGGCAAACACAGACATCAGGAGGTCTGTCTTTGTTGAGCGCCTTGAACTGCCTTTGGACGGCTGTTTTGCTGTCTTTGCTCGTTTTCCGTACTGTCTATCTTCAACTAGAACACCTGATAAACATGGCAGCACATGTCGCCTCTTGACACCCCTGCCCTCTTCAATTTGATGATCTGAACTCACATATTTCTCTCCCTCTGTATGATTACTGAGCCTGGGATCGCGGGCTACCCTGTAAGCGTTATGTGGCTCTGCCATTGTCTCTGTGTCAGAGGTGTCATCTCCACTGTCCACAATGATACGATGCCACCTTTTCTTTTTACTACTTCCACGCTTTCTACTTGAATGACTGCGCTTGAATCGTGTCTTGTGACTTGAGTTTTGTTCTGAGAGCTTCAGTGATTTTAGAAGCTTCCTTTTAGGGTTTTCCAAAGTATGCTGTTCAACGGAAGTGCACTCTTCCCCTTTCTGTTCTGAGGGCAGATGTGGATTGCTCAGAGGACTGTCCCATTCTGCCATTCTGCTTTCTTCCAAATCACTGCTTGGCCCAGTGTCAGCCCCACTGTCCTGTGATCCAACTTTCTCAACAGGTGTCCTCAGCCTAAGCTCTGATGGACGCTGATTCTGCTCCACTTCATCCTGAAACTCATAAATGTCATAGGAGAATGGAATAGCAGCATTCAGGGGCATGGCTGGTACCTCCTGTCTCTCTTCTTCAGGACATTCTTTGGGCTGACTAATGGCCTCAAACTTAACTGCACTTGATATGTACTTCTTCTTTTTCTCTACCAGTGAAGCAAAACGATTTGAGGATGGAGGAGTCTTCCTGACCAACGGGAATCGAAACCTATCATCACCATTCACCCCTTTTGACTTCTTACGTGATGTTCCACTCCAAAGCGCAGCACCAATAGTGCCAGGAAGACCATTACGTATCCTTTTGTCTCGTGCATTCAGAGCCCTCAATGCTGCCACAGCTTTTGCTTTGATCGACTCCTCATCATTCATATCGTACATGCCTTCTGGTCTCAGCTGTGAAGCCTCAGACTTCATGCTATTTCTCCACTGAGTCAAACGGCCTTGATCCTGCACTCTACGCATATCTGTTGACCTTGTAACTGCTATGGTTGCTCTCTCTTGTTCTTCTTCCCCACTGTTGCCTGGAGTTCCTACACAGTGGTCAGTCCCTGGTACTATAGCCACACTGCAGCTTTCACCTTTCGAATCTGAAACATCCTTCACACTTGAACAATTCTCTTTTGTCACCATTGATGTCTCCCTGTCCACAGTGCTGGCAGTAATCAACTGTGACCTGCAAGGTTCACTGTCCCCTGATCTTTGCTGAGAGCTGGAATTTGACATTCTGACACTCAGGGGCATACTGTCAGTGTCAACCTCTGAGACTGTGCTTTCACTGCTTGTGAGGGGGGATGCTAGCCTGGTCAGCTCAAGGGGGCTGTCAGTGCTTAACCGACGATGATGATGTCCACGGTGAGCTCTGGCTTTGTGGCGATTCCTATTGCTCTCACTAGAAAACCTGTGAAATATGACAACAGATAAGCGAGTCCCACCTAACTGTTGTTTTCATTACTACTGCATACTCATGTTATTTTGAGACTGTTTACAAATTATGAACAAACAGAAAAAAGAACTATACCACAATTATGTTCGATATTTCATTTCTGGAAGTAAAGAAGTGTAACTGGCATAAAACGCATGTCCCATTTTTTTCTACATTTGTTCCAAAAATTTCTACTGTGTGCAAGTGCTTCTGGTGCCTGTGTAAAAACTGTCAAGGAAATTAAAATTCACAGCATGTGGTATCTCTTGGCATTTATCTCCACTATATAAATACTTCGAATGGCAGCTCTGATAACTTAAAGAAGTAAACTGACACTGCAGAAATTAAAGCAGGCACTTCTACTGTTCAGGTGTTATGCAAAGTGTCCATTTCATTGTCTGATTTTAGTAAAAGTTGAAAGGGGTCAACAATTTTCAGTAAAACCACAAGTTAATGTTTCCACTGTGGTCTGCGCGAACACTACTGTGTTCAGGAACGTGACACCATATAGTCTGGTATACGTACAACGAAGTTTCAACGCTAGTTGGTTCCTGTCAAATATGAGTACACATCTACGAGACTACAAGGCATCACATCCCAGCAGACAGTAATTTCCTCACTACCAAATGTCATGAAAAAATGTTCAGCGGTTGTCACATTGTTACATGTAGACTGACTTTGCAGAGCTGACTGGCACATTTTTGCAATCTTCTTGTTGTGAACATGCCTCTAATGGAAGCATTACTCCTGCAGCGAATCCCATAGAAAATTTTTCTGTTGATTCACTTACTACAATTTACAACTTCCCCCAGATTTCACACAATTTTGAAGACTTTACTGTCTGTTGAATCAATACACCTTATGTATCTGTTGCCTTATCTTACTTCTGACTCACCTCTCATCACAGTCAACACAGCCAAATGGCAGCTCATCAGCAGGTCCACTGCTATGACGCCGATTTGTCATCTTGAGTCCGCGACCTAGTAACCTGGCTATGGGCTGTGTAAGTAATGGGCTGCTACGACTCTCACCAGATGATCCAGCAGAAGGACTGTTGCATACACACAAAATGTAGAAGTATGAACATAAGACAACAAAAATATGCTGTCTAGTATAAAATTTTACTTCACTGAACTTCCTACTTGAAGCTCTGAAAGTGTTGTAGTTTTATATGTTACCGTAGAATATATTTTAACATATTAATGGCAGGAACAGTAACAGTACATTCTGGAACAGTCTCTTTTAAATTATCTTCCACATCCATACATTTAATCAGTATAATATTCTAGGTACTGCAGGCATGAGTTTGTGTTTCCATCCCCCAGCAAAGTGTGCTACACTAACAAAAATGTAATCCTCTCTACGAAGCTGTTCCAATATTTTTAAAATGGCAAGGCTACATGACTGTGCAAGCTTCATAGACCTCGGCCTAAACGTGCTGAAAATACACCAGGAGTTCAGATGTACAGTGAAACCCTGTTAAGAAAATTTTGAAAATTCGAAGAAAATCCTACTTCTTAAGCGGGAAATTTCTTAAAAGGGTAGGACATGTAATGTTAATCAAATGGGAGAATTTTGGTGCTTTTTATCCTGACTTCTTAGGAGGGCAATTTTCTTAACCGGGTTTTTCTTAAGCGAGTTTCATTGTACACTAATACAGTTCAGTGATGGAAAGCCGTACAGAGGTTTGTGGTGAGAAGCCTCACTGGCCTCCACATATATGTGCTACGTTCAATGTTTCTGGGATTAATTCATTTTCCCTGACGTGCTGCACTTATTATTAGGTTGGCAGAATAGAAGGAGATTATAAGCAGGTAAATCCATAGCTTGGAAGAGGCCTATAAGAAATATGTACAGAATTTCATATGAAAACCCCTTGAAAATTTAGACCTAGATGGGAAGTGAATATAACTCAGATTATGAACCTCTGGTACCAGCAATAGTTCTGCTATTAAGTAAGTAAATTGAATTCAGACATAGAATTCAGTTCGGTCTATAACCCATGTGTAACATTTTGCATAAATAATAGAAATTTAAGCTCTGAAAATATGCAACTAATAGTACTATTCTTTGGTGATATTTGGTACTATTTCACACAGAGATAGTGCCTTTAGGTCAGACAGCAAGTAGTGTTCATTGAAGTCACTAGGGCCAAAGAAAATACGAGTAACATTTGCAAAGTCAGTGAATGAGGTGATAACAGACTGGACCTGTTTTAAACCAAACAGTGATTCTGTATTTCAGTCTTCACATAAAGTACTGTTAAGTTTTTCATAATCAAAGAACACTAAAGCAATGTGAAAGTACTCAGAAATATTGCACTCGAAAACCAACACCAGTAATGAGTCTGACACACAGGTACAGTGAAAGGCCAAATAGCTGCCTCATGAGTGTGACATGACCTTATCCTGGTGGCTTTACCTAAGATCCAAGACGCTCATGTTGGTGAATATCAAGATTACATAGTCATCTGAGTGTGAGATCATACAGTTTGGTAAAGAGGTAACAAGGCTGCTAAGAAACTTGCTACCTCAGTCTTGATGGTAGAAGACAATATTGTTTCTAACAAACTACATGATGAGGTTGTTTTCAAGGGGTTAATCAGCTGCATACTTGACTGTACATTTCTGTTTGGCTACACTTTCAATCCACAACACATATTATATCTCTTGCAATTAAGAGGCAATTCCAGCTGTGCTTAATTGTCATATTATCCAATCTCATTATTGCCGCTCATGGTGTAAGCTATATTTAATGAGTTTAAATTTTAGCACAAGAACTTTGTTTTTTTTTTGTCAACAAAGAACAAAGAAACTTAAAAAGGTATACTGCAACGCTGCTTCATCACAACCTGCAGGAGATGCACCACTGTCACTCACTCGCTTCACTATACTGAGGACATGGAGGGAAGTCCCATATATTGACCCCGTGCACATTTCCCTCAAACTGTTATGCTTCTGCTACCAGTGTACGTCCCCATATTCCCCTCCAGTCATTCGGCCATTCTGTTCCCAGGAAATCTTGGTACTAATAACCACATAATACCTTTCAGTGCTGACAAGTTGTCTGGGTTTGTTGACACAGGCCAAAGGAGCTGCAAGGGGATACAACATTAGAAAGAAAGGTGGAACCCTGAACTTCTGTCACTACCACCACCTATGTGACTTTTTCCATTGCCTAGTTACAGTTGTGAGTTTCCCAGACATTAAAATGTCATCCCTTGACCAAGTATACTACAGTAGTTCAAGCTGGCAAGCAAGTACCACCAAGAAAAAACTCTCAACTCGAAAAACATCAACTCTCACATTTACAACGTGTACTCTACAATAAACATCAGGGTGATCAAATCAGTGAAGCCGAGATGAAGAGGACATATAGCATACGCATGACACACGAGAAATGCACAAAAGCTTGGTCAAAAATCTTGAACAGAAAGAAACCACTCCGAAAATCTAGGTGTAAATGGGAAAATAATATTAAAACTTGATTCAAAAACAGGATGCGAAAGTGCAGGGTGCAGTGATGGCCTCTTGTGGACATGGTAATAAACATTCTGGATGCTGTACAAGGTAAGCAACTATTAGATTCTTAAGACAGACTATGCTCCATGAAGGTAGTTAGCTACCGGTCAGCATCCCTGTAGATATCTGAGCACATATTCTTACCTTGGAACCTGAGTAGCTGGGGGAGAAGGCTGGGATCGATTCTTGCCCAGGAAGTTGTTAAGGGCCCGTGTCAGGAGGCCCCCCAGAGCTGAGGTCATATGACTACGCAGCCCCTCATCTCCACCACCACTAGTAGTATGGTTACTGCCACCCATTCTGAAATAATGTCAAGCAGTATGTAATGAGAAGGTACTCTGATCAGTGTCATGCATCAGGAAATGCACTAACACTCACCCATCAGGACGTCTGCCTCCTGAGTTCTGACGTTCTACATGAGCTACTGCAACATGGTCAGCAAGTCCCTGTTCATCTGGCAGAAGTTCCTTGCATACTAGGCAGACATGGCGGGTTGGCTCCTCACTCCCGTCAGATGATGAGCTAGGAACAATGCGTGGTCGTTCTGAAAGATGCAACAAGCTTACACTGTTGTACGTACAACCATAGTGCAGAAATGAATAACTTACATTGTGTAACACTGTCAGAGAGATTCATAAAAATTATACAGCACCACTTCACTTAAGTTAAATATCCCTTCAAGGGCAGATGGCTTTTATCAGATATGGATTTCAGCATAGTATAAATTGGGATGCACTAATCTCATAAAAATTTCATATGGAAATATGATTCCTAATTAATCCCTTGTGTGGGAATTGAGAGGGTTGCTGCTACACACGAAGAGCACATTTAATTATACAATGTAGCTTCTTTGACCTGCCGTCTTCTTGGAAATCAATGATGGTAACAAAAGAAATGGTATATTGATAGCGAACAGCTGCTTCAAGCCAGCTGCATGTTACAGAAAGGCTACCAATAAATAAAAAGTGAAACATAATGCCAGAAATAACGAAGATGTATGGGGGGCACATTATTACAAAGCGTGAAACATTTAACACGACAAGAGCCTCGTCCAATATTCCCACACACACTGGGATAACTGACACACAATAAATAGTTCTGAACATAACATTTATTTAATGATTGGTATTATCCTCAAAGGACTGAATGAACGCATAAAAATTCTGTCAGGACCCCCTGCTTCTGGGACAAGATTTGATCCTCGTACCTTCTGAATATGAAGGACTACTAGCCACCTGACCCTGACATTCATTTTCTGAAATAAGATTCACTCCAAATGCATCAACATAAAACATATATAGCCCAATAAACACAAAAGGATTAACCGATGACTTAAGGGGATGTCTGGGGGGGGATTGGTATTATGACGTGCAGTAACAACTTCAACGTTTGCAACCATAGGATGGAAAACGCTACAGCAACATAAATGACAACTTCTTGCAAACACAAACTGTCACACACTTATAGCTAAACAAAACACATGCACACTATTTTTAGTGAAAAATACAGCAAGCAAACAACATAATATTTGTTATAAAATGCCCTTGGAAAGGAAAGAGAAGAGGATTTGCTACCTAACGTTTCACAACAAAGCAAAACACCACAGCAATGGAAACCATTAATTCCTCAGGTTCGCTGATTCCGTGGTGTGGGGTCTTTCTTTGAAATGTTTATAGCTGCTCAGGTGGTTAAAAACATTACCTGCATTTATGGAAACCAAAGGTTCAACGCTATCTTTGTAAAAGCTGACACTTGACTGTAACCTGAATCAGTTCTTTACAGTAAGTTTAAGCTTATGCTTTCACCTATACCTATGTCTCAACAGTGTTGTCTTCTTTTGATATTTTAAAAGCACAATGTTCTGTGTATATGTCTCCTGTGTTATATGTCCAATCTACACCTTATATCTCCCTTCATTTAATCATAATAATATCTGGTGAGCAGTACAAACTGTGAAGCTCCTCATTATAATATTTTCTATCCTGCTACATATTATGTCCACACATTTTCCTCATTTCCTATCATTTCCTCTGAAAACTTTTAAAACTGGTAAGCTAGTGACAGATAAAGTGAAAGAAAGAATTGTATGGCAACATTTAAACAAATTACCAAAAATTGTAAATTTATAATTTGTAAAAGGTGAAGCTGTCCCTGTCCTTACCATGAATGGGGGAGTGGAGATACAGCTCAACTGATCCTTAACCTTGGTGCTACATCATGAGCCCCAAACCCGCGGCCCACCAGGTTGTACTGTGTGGCCCATGGCCATATTTTCAAATTATGTATACACTACAAAAATTTTTCAATAATCTAGGTGGTTAGGTATACCACTTACCGCTATTTTTTCATGTGTGGTCAAGCCCACAATACCGTGGGTGGCACTTTGCAATGAAAACGTTGGAGACCCACGTGCTAGATAGAAATGAGTGGTCAACTTCATGCCCCAAGTGCTTTACCTCTGGGGAAATAACCCTGCAACCATTGTAATTCCCCTCACACTTCTCCCACCAGGTTCTAGACCAGAAAGAATCAATGCCAAATAAAGCCAGCTGGCATCAGGATGACCCCAAACATTTAATAGAATATGACATTTCAGGTTTTCACCATGCTGAATATTAACATTACAGTCTTCTGGGATGTGATGCCATGTAAGCTGGTTAATGGTTACCAAAAATGTGGAGGAACCTGCTGCCTCTTTCTTCGTAACTGTCTACCAGATTATATGGTGTCACATCCTGGAGGAACAGCTAACTCCAAGAAGAAGAGCCCTTCCTGAAAATTTAACATTTCCTTAGCTAGTCCAGGAATCATTCCCCAGGACTGATATTTTAATACAGTAGTTCATGTACATCATTAAGCTTGTTCAATAACTTCATGCAGGTGACCACACACAGCGTGCACTGTGAACTGCATTTCACAATCAAACACATGGTGAAAACTGCCACCTTCCTAAAGTAAAATATCACCCAAGACACAAAACATAAGACGGCTGGGTATTAATTGGCAGTCACTCCTGGCAACATGAGCTGATGAAAACTGCAACAGCTTCAAAGACCGGATATTAGAGATGTAAGATTTTACGGATAACAGTGTGAATCTGTGTGACACATACTGATTGCCTGGGTGCGGTGGCGAGTGGAACTGTTGTGAGCTGCTGCAAGGTGAGCTCGGAGAGCAGTGAGGCCCAGGAACCTACGGCTGCACACAGGACACACCATGTCTTTGCTCTCATACCGAGCTAGCTGAATATCTTGAGTCCGTAAACCACCACGGCCAGAGAATGCACGGGTTGTCACAGCTGCCTGTGCCTGCACATGTAATGTCAACATGTCAAAATGTATCTGGCTGCCTATACACCTTACAAATAAAGGACCAGAGAAAAATATTAAGCACATAATGTAGACTGTAAGCATAGTTTACTTATTTTTTGTAAGTCTGCAGCAAAGACTTACCAAAACGCACACAGACTTTGCCATGGCTCTCTGGCCATCTGTAGGTCTGTGCACGTGTAATGTTTTGAAAACTGCTGAATAAATTTCCACAGGATTTAGTACTGCACTGTATTACTACAATATGCCACAAATTCCAACAACAATGACAGGCACTCTACATGAATATCAATGTCTTTTTGCATTCACCTCCAGCACAACTACTAATTACTCTGTGAGGCTAAAAAATGCTTTGAACAGAAGTTGCAGAGAAATATTAAATGCATTTTATGCTTAATTAATTTTTTCTCATGTCTTTTAGTTTAGAAAATAATTAAACATACAGGTACCAAGGTATCAGAATGATGAAGGTATGCACAGATTTCCCAACCTTCTACACTAGGCAGACTAATCATTATGCTACTTTACAACTCTGTTTCAACTGCACAGATAATACAGAGTTGAGTGTTGGTCATACGTGCCTGATGTGAGAAGGAAACATTCATGTTGCACTCATCTAAAATAATTCGGAAGGTAATAACTCAATCATTCATGGTTCGATTTTGGTGCCTGTGGCTAAAGCACATTTATTACTTGCTGCTCCTTTTACAATATTTCCTGCTTCTCTCCCATTACTTATACCAAACTGTGATAGATACTCTGTCATTCTGATATTTTAGTTCTTGTTTCACTTTGGGGCAAAACATGAGAGAAAATAACTGAAATTTTTTCCAGCCACAGACGTCTGCTCTTCCAAAAAGTTAATACACAGTGAAGTCTACAAATGGGGACAACCTCTTGCAAAGGTTTAAGACACAGTGCTAGCAATTCCAGCTGGAAATTGGAAAAAGTGTTTTCCAAATGCAGATCACCCACATTATATTACCAGGTTGACATACACATCACTGATTTCCAAACTTAGTGATTAACAGATGAGGGAAAGTACATCAGGTTTTCCCAGAGCTGATACAGTCTCACAGTGTACAATACAATACAGTAAAACTTGTTTGATATGTCCCAGGTTAAGATGTTTTCCCGCCTCAGATGTCAGGATAAAAAAGCACCAAAATTCTCCCATTTGATTAACATTACACATTGCACTTTTAATACGTTCCCATATACGAAAATTTCCTGCCTAAGAAGTAACAAAAGTTGATGATGAAACAACTTTTTTACCCACATAATACATTTTCCGTATCAAAATCTTAAACAATTTCACCACGTTTCCATTCGTTGTTTCCAAAACACAGCACTCAAACAGTGCGACCAGTTCATATAGGTTAATCTCCAAGGTCATTTACGCAAGTTCCAAATGGCAGAATGATGCAACCTCATGGCGTGGGGGGTGGGGGGTGTTGTATTTCTCCCACAGTGCACACAGACTGCAGTCAGTCAGTCAGTCCGCACTACATGGTCTCTGCCACAATGACCAAAAGATTATATCAGGTGGCCAGAAGTGTATCGCAGCTATCCCGTGACCTGCATGAGCCTGGATCTGGCAATGCTGGCACGTGGAAGCTGACTTGCCACTCCAACTGGCTGGAAACTAGGAGGGAACTCAGGCAGCAAATAACATTTGAAGAAGTTTAGGCCCGTTAGCCAAAGCCACCTGGAGTTCCACCTTGCTGGGGGGACAGCAATTTGATGCCAGATGAGTGGCTGCTTGCATGCTACAACTTGTTTAAACGCAATTTATCAGCAGTAACATAAATGTGTTGTGATGTAGCGTGATTGTGAAACATTTGTGGTCCTGTGTGTGGGTAAGTCACAGCAATTCGAGAACATAAATTAACGACACTGCAGAGTTAGTGTAAGTGAATGGAACTACTGGCCACTGCTTATGGTCTACCTAATAGCAAATTTATGGAATCTGAAGATGAATACTACAACTCTTATTGAAAAGAAGCCAGACACCCCACGCTTGACAAATATTTCAAGGAAAAGTAAACATCTGGAGTGAAATGTGAACTTATGAATCAAAAATCAGTTACAGTATAGTTAGAGGTGTAAATAAAACTGTGAATGAAAGGTTCCAGACAAAATGGTTAGATGGTCAAATACAGGTGAGAATGTGTTAAGAAGCTGCAAATTGTACAAATTCATCATACGTATGTAACAAGTTCACAAAAAATTAAAAAACTAGAACTTTCTGGTCCTACCCTTTTAAGACATTTCCTGCTTAAGCCAGATTTTCTTGGAATTTTCAAAAATATCTTAAGAGGGTTTTACTGTAATGAGACTTGAGGTTCTCACAACAGTAATTATGCAGGGTAACACCCTGGGATGTGATGCTATGCAGTTGGTAGAAAGTCACTGACATTTTGGATGTACAGTGGTGAATATCTGCCAGACTATATGATGTCACATCCCACAAAACAGTATTATTAATACTTATAAATCCAAAAATATAATTATTCATAACACACCTGAGTGCATACACAATGACAAGACATCACAATCACCATCTGCAATTAACACTTACTATTAAACTTTAACCACCATCCATCCTATATATAGGACGCTAGTACCACTACCACCCAATGACCATATTCCATACATGTAGTTAACAAATATACTTACTGAATTTTTTGAAATATGCTGCACAATCTCCATTTTTTTCTTCCAAAAATGTCTTGTCTTTCATAATCTTACATACTTTTGGTTCATAAAATACAGTAAAACCCTGTTAAGAAAATTTTGAAAATTCCAAGAAAATCCTACTTTGTAAGCGGGAAATTTCTTAAAAGGGTAATTTTGATGAAATGAGAGAATTTTGGCGCTCTTTTAGCCTGACTTCTTAGGTGGGAAATTTTCTTAACTGGGTTTTTCTTAAGCGAGTTTCACTGTATCCACAGTTTACATAAGGGATGCGCCAAAGTTTATATGTTCAGCTCTGGTGCCAAAGGGTTAAATATGCTTCAGGCCATATGCAGTAACCTGAAATACTGGATATCTCTGGTACTGTTGCATTGGAATAAAGCAGAAATAAAGGTAACTGGAATTAGCTCATTTAGTAACATGGGACAAGGAACAGAAGGGAGAAAGTGGAAGGGCGAGGGGGAAGGACAGAGGAAGGGAGGAAGAAAGGAATGAAGGAGGGAGGAAGGAAGGTAGGACAAGAGAACTGTAATTTGAAACACAAATTACTTGGCTCATAAAAGGAAATGAAAAATGAAAACACGCTACTGGTATTAGAATGCCTATGTCACCAGCTGTGATAATCTATCATCACTTTAAAAACCCTAACATGGAAGATACGAGAATTCAGACTTAGTAGATTTTATGCACAGTACCATTGCAACTGAAGACACTGCATTCCCATCCTCTTCTCCCCTGGTCCTCTCCCGCATTGTGCCTTCAACAAGCTTTACAACTGTACTGGCTGCTGTGTTAGTTGGGGTACTGGAGGTGGACATGGAGGCAACAGTGGGTGTGATATTGTCAGATTTCTGGTTGTCTAGGTCCATGATGTCGGCATCTTCCAGGGGCCAACTTCCTTCTCCCAGCTGCTGTAGCATTGCCATTTCTTCGTCTGTTGCTCCCATGGCTTGCTGCAACTCCCGCAGGCCACCACCTGGGTCCACATCTGCAGTACCAGAATGCAGCAGGCCCACATACGGTTGATACCCGGCAGTAGCTGACAACCCGTGTGCAGAACGCTCATTGTCCAGAATCTTAACAAAATAGTCAAGGAATGCCAGGTAAAAGTACAGGGAAAATACCAAAGCAATTAATGTAATTCGGATTACCAAGGAGCAACACATTTCACAGAAACTATCACAAAATGACATGTAACACAACCTTAGCAATGTTTCCTCCTGCTCCTTTGTAATTTGGTGAGAACTACTACCTGATAAAAAGAAGGGAAAAATAAAACTAGGAGAAGAATACATTTATGAAAGGCATGTCATCATGCTATTCCAAAATTCCGGCCATCCAACTGCTTGCCAGAACATTCAAGATAAAACTATTTTGCCAATTTGTTCCAAGCCCCGTAACACATAATGAGCCAAAAGTCACAATAGTCCCAGTACCTTAACACAAATACATTTCTCATAAACTTAATATTTTCCATGTAGCAGCAGCAGCAGCAGCAGCAGTAATAGTACTAGTAACAGGTTTCTGATACTTAAGTTACAACAAGGAGAGTTGGTCACCATGCATGCCACAAGTCATGTAAGCCATAATACTAAGAATGAGGCAGTGGTAACATTAACACTAAGAACAAGTGAGTTTTATTGTTTGTACTATAGGCCCAATCTGTGTGACTTTGACTTCTTTAACATGTAACCTACAGGAAAATATAATCCACATGACCATGCTCAAGGTAGTCAGTGCACAGAATGAACAACCTTAAAATCACATAACAACGCGTTCTCCAGGAATGAATTAATTATGCTATTTGATGACAGCCTGCATCTGTATCCTTTGGTGGAAGAACATACATTACAAGAGTCTGAAAACAGAGTACTCCAGAAAATACTTAGGATAAAGTATGATGATATATGTAGGGCATCGAGTATGGCTTGATTTATGACACCAAGTTGTGATGTACTACAAAATAACGCCACTGGAGGAGGGGTGAGGGGAGGGGAGGGGGAGAGAGAAAGCATACAGAAATGTGATGGAAGGTGACAACTTTAAAATCTGAAACAGAGGTACGAAAGCAATATTAACACAGTTCTTACATAAACAGGTAGGTTGTGAGAATGGGAGGTCAATGGGAATTGTGTATGATTCTGTCCAATGTTCTGCTCTGGTGTTAGTAGTGTTGAACCTCTAGCTTCTACACAGATAGTTAACCAACACCACTGCAACTGAAGATGATGGTACATGATGGCAGGAATACGGGTTTCATATGCTTTCAAACATTCGGCACAGCAGTTACTGTATGTAACACAGGCTTTAACATCCCAAATTCTACATATTGCCATAGTGTACTTATGTGTTCCATCCAAATCACAGGATGAACATTGATTATTTCCCTAAATGGTACTAAATGGTTGACTTAATATATACGAAAATGATTACAGATGGCAAACACAGCTAGATGAAGTAGTTACAACCTTATGGTACGGCACGTGCCTTTTAAATGGTCAGACCTTACGATAAGGTATGCCTGGTAGGACTGGCAAGTGGTTACAATCTTATGGTAGGGCCTGCACTGGTAGACTGCCAGATATCATCCTGTTCGAGTTCATTATCCCAAAGTTAAAATTACAAGATATTCAGAAATTACATAAAAAATTACATCCTTTAAAACAGAATTTTAATAAACACTGATGTCCAAAAATGTTTACCTGGTTAACAGAATCCAGTATGGAGCCCAAGCTTGCAGAATTGGACTGGAAAAATGTGCCATCTTCCTGATTGGTGTCTGCATTCCAATTCATGCTGGAGTTAACCTCTCTACCCCAAGCCATTTCTTGTGGCCACTGACCCGTGTACAGCCACTGGTTGTTATCCACTTGACCTTCAAACCAGCCTGCTTGCTTCTGCACTTCGCCTGATGTTTGCCAATTAACTGCATCCATATTCTGCTGTATGCTCCTTTCTTTCCCTGGGCAATCAGATGTGACATTTTCTTGATGCTCTATACACACACCAGGTTGCTCAAAGAACACACCAGTATTACTGTTACCTGTTGCTGCAGTCTCATTTATAGGTCCCACAGCCGGCAATGTCTGAACAGGACTTGTTCCCTGCTGACCTCCATCTAGCGCTGAATTCTGTACTGGACTGCCACGCTGTGACATGTGTCCCTTACCTGAACGTGATGTAGCAAGTTTACTGACATACATACTAGACTCAGCAGCTTGTCTTTCTGGCAAACTCGTGCTCTGAATACAAGTTGAGAACTGTTCAACTTCCATATTTTGCATCAACGTATATGTCCGTTCAGCTTCTGCAGCACAAAGTTCTTCACCTTCTACATTCTGAGCTACAGAACACTGTTCTTCACATACTGTGTTTGCACTTAAAACCACACAAGACTTTCCAGCATTTATGTTTTCGGCTACAGAATGATGGTCGGCATCCACGTTCAGAACATCAGAAGAACAAGGATGTTCAGCTGTGACACTCTGAACTGCAGAAGAGCAAGAGTTTTCAAATTCTGTGTTCTGAACAGAAGAACAAAGCTGTTCCATTTCCACATGAGCAGCCAAACAACTAGATTCTTGTGCAGTTTCCAAACTGTGATTAAGAGTGCGTGATGACTCCACTTCTACACTTGGACTGTCAGAATTAAGTAGTTCAGTATCAAGAATCTGCTCAACTGGAGAAGTCTTTTCAGATTCTGTATTCTGGAAAGTGGAAAGGGGCCAGTGTTCATGTTCTGTGTTTTGGCCATCTGTAGGGATGGCAGACTGATCCTTCTCACACATCCTCTTGTGCACAAGTGACATTTTGTGTTTCATCAAGTTGTAATTAGTGGAGTAATGCTTATTGCACAATGTGCAGAAGAACACTGATCCCACACTGCTCTTCCGTTTTTGTTTTGGTTTGCTACTGTTACTAACTTGCACACTCTCATTACTGGTTGCCTGTTCCTCACTCTCTCGCTGTCCTGATGTGTTTGCTCTCTTCTTTTTCTTTTTCATATCAGTGGGCTTTGTGTGTGTCTCTGCATCCACAGGCTGATGCTCCATCTTTACAGCTGGTGCCAGCAAAAGTGACTCACAGCTATCCTGAGATTCCTCATGTCCAGTCTCAATATCTGTAACTATGAATTCATTCACTGCTGATCTTTTGGGTTTCTTCATCAGTCTCGTCCTCAACTTCTGCTTCTTATGCCTTTTTCTTCTAAGGTGTCCATTCCTGTATTGTCTGCTGTTGTTTCGCAATTTCTTCTTCTTTTTCTTCTTACTGCTGGAAGGGAAGAAGTCACCATTGGCTATCATGGCTGCTATTTCCTTGCAGGTTGATACACTGGTGTTCTGGCATAGTGCAGCCATGACACTGGCATCTGGCAGATCTTGACTGCTCTCTTCTTCTGTCTCACTTGTGACATCTGACCATGTGTACAGTTCCTCATATGAAGTATTACAACGTGTCCGACGGGGTTGCCGTAATGGCCCTTCTGTATCTGCTTGTGACTCTTCTACCTTTGTACTACCCACAGTGTCGATGGCCAACAATGAAGAGCCCATCTGTACAACCTGACCATTCATTTCACCTTGCTGAATAATCACAGGATTTAACCAACTTTCTTGACAAACCAGAGAGTCAGCATGTCCACTTTTAACAGGCACTCTCTCCTTACCAATCACCATATCTGAGCCCAAAACTTCACCATTAATTTCCTCCCGATCTTCAGTTAGTCTCGCTCTATATTCTTTCTCATAGTCCATGTCCTTTGTTTCTGAAGTTTCTACAGAATCCATTCTTTCCACGTGACACATCAATCCCTCTTCATTATGAAAGGTTGGCCCACTAGTGTTGTTTTCATCAATCCTACTACTTGATTCTTTCTCGCAAGTCAAGTTCTGCGTATGTTCTTTACCACCAACCAAATCACTTGTTTCTTCTCTTAAACAAACGAAAGTGCCTGTATCTTCTCCCTCAGTACTCAAGTCATTTGTTGCATCATCTGTCTCATCACATGAAATATTTGTCGCCTTTTCTGTATCACACCCCAACACATTCATACTGTCTGACTCACAAATCAAATCCATTCTGCTGTCTGTATCAGCAACTGAAGTACTTGTGTTCTCTGCCTCAACAACTACATCGCTTAGTTTATCCTTCCTACTGTCTTTATCCATTTCCATTCCATCACCAATCTCTCTCTCCTCAACACAGAAAATACTTGCGTCATCCTTCTCGGTATTTATTGTACGTTTCTTGTCCTCATCAACTATCAATCTGCGCATCTGTTTTTCACCCTCTGTAGGACTTACCTCTCTTCTCTTACCACTTACAAGCTTAATATTTTGCCTGGTTTTCTTTGCTTTATGTGTTGTTAAGTTTGATTTTTTCCTATTGTCCAGGCCCACTTCTTTGTTGTTATCAATCAGATGAACTGCCTTTGTACTCATATCAGTTAAATTTGTCTGCTTTCTCCTCCTTACCTTAACTTCCTCACAAATTGATACACTGGTGACTTCTCTGCAGCTTAGTACAGTTTCGTCAGTTTGTTCTCTCACCTGCCTCTCCATTTCTTCTTCCTTACAGACAAAGACATGAACATCTGTACAATCTGATAGTCCAGCCTTTCCAATTACTGTGTTTGAATCTTGCCTCTGGTTTATACCCGAGTATGCAAGCCTTCCATCATTAGATTCACTTTCCTTCATCTGTTGTTGTGATTTTTTTTCCGTGACCACTAGCCTTTTACCAACTAAAGGGTTTGTTCCCTCATTCTCTGCAACCCTCTCAGCATCCAAATGGTCTGATTCTCCCCTCTGTTTTGAGCTGTCAGTCTGGTGTCCATTATCAATACACTGAGACCTGATCTCCTCCAGCCGTGTCCTCGTTGTTCTCCCAGCAATCCCAAATTTCTTACCTGTCAGACAGCTTGTACTCCGACTCTGAATCTCTTTACTTTCTTCATCAGTACCTGACATTTTTGTTTGGTGTCCTTCACTAACAAACTGGTTTGCCTTTTTACTCCTCCCTACGGAAGCTGCAGCAGCATCATTCATCAGACCATCAGAAGAGGCAACTGCCACTTCTGATCTGAATTCATTCAACGGTCTCTTTACCTTTCTTCTGGCAACCAACAACTTTTTACCAATTCCAGAGCCTGTCTCCTCACACTGAAGAAGAGGATCTTCTTTGTTTTTACCTACACCTGAAATGTTTGTTTTGTGTTTCATACCGGCCAAAAAATCTGTTTTGTTATCCAAGTCCATAATTGTGTCTTGCACTTTGCTAACAGGAGATTTAACACTTTCTCCATTTCCAGATTGCATTTTATCAACCTTTCTTTTGGTTTTTCTCTTAGTACCCACTTGTGTTTTACCTTCCACATCTTGTCCTCTAAAGCACAAACTACTTTCTTCTCTTCCATGCCCTGTGACAAATTTTAAATTTTCCATCTGTGTGGTGTTCTGAGATTCTGCTTGCTCTGTGTAATTCCTTGCTTTTTTTTTTGAAATCACTAATTTTTCAACTTTTGAACGAATACCAGTGGGGGCTCCCTCAGATGCTGGTATTTCCAGAACACCAACTGGGAGGCTGGCTTTCCGATAAGCCTGTGACTGATGCTGTCCACTCACACTCCTTGTATCCTGGTGCCACGACTGAGTCCTACCTCTTTTCCCTCTCTTCAGTGCTGCTCTCCTGGACATCACAGAACCCTTCTCAGCCAAGCTAACATGATCTGAAATCTCAGGTGGTTCGTCTGTACTGTGCTGAACTGAACTTTTAGACTTAAAGACTTCGCCTGGTGTTATAACTACAGGCACATTCCTTTCAGCCAAACTTTTGGTTTCTGGCCCTTGAGTAACGTCTGAATTCATGTGCACATTCAAACAACCAGGATCATGTGCTGCAGAAGTGTTAGAATCCAGTTCTTTAAGTGGCAAAATTTTCTTCTGGATCACTTCCTTCAGCTTTGCAATTGGCAGCAAGTCATCATTAGAGTCTTCCTCAGTCAGCTGCACTGTTGGTTTGGTGGCTACTTTCTTGTCTTTCCCGTCACATAATGGGGTACTGCTCCTGTGTCGAACAGGTTTGCGTCGATGTTGTTTTGACAAGGACTCAGACTTCTCAATGTCGTTCTCTTGCAAAACTTTCCGAGTTTCATCTTTGTCAGTGGTAGTAGCAGCAGCAGCATCACAAGTAAGAGTTTCCTTACTTTGTTTAGACACAGCAAGACAGGCACCAAAACATTCAGCTAAAGGTTTATCATCACTGTCCATCTCCCCCTGTTGAATGACACCACCTGCTTCAACTTTGGCTACTTGTGTGTCTACAGAAGCTTCCTGTTTACTAGGCTCAATATGTAATGGAATTTGTAAAGTTTCATGTCTGACATCTTTCTTCTTGAACATAGCTGATGACTTTCTTGTTTTAATGGTTGCCGCAGTTTGTCTTAATCCAGCACAATTTTTCACTGTACCCTTGGATTGTTTTTTACCTTCAACTGGCAGTGGCTGTCCTTCCTTTTCCTCCACAACTGATATAATGTTTGTTATATCCTTTGTCAGTACGTCACCATTCTTTTTCTCCTCACAATCTTCACCCAGTGGCTCACAACCCACAGGGGACAATATTGGAATATCACATAGATCTTCTACTTTGGGACTAGGAGTTTCAGTTTTCAAGTTCTCTATAGGCTCTTCTTTCTGCAGTTCTGGCATTTTGTCATCCATATCACTGCTGGCAGGGCTATGAGACTCATTTTTATTGCTGCAACACTCATGTTTTCTTTTATCTGTACTGCTATGCATACTTTCAGTGTTACCAGATTTCTTCTTTCCTCCTTTTGTTAGGTCACTACTGCCAAATTCCTTCTTTCTTGCAGTTAAAACAATGTTTGCTGTTGCAGATCTCTTCTTCATCTTTGTTGCATTATTATCAACAGTTTCTGTGACAAGTACAATACCATCACAATCCATCTGTTTCTTTGTTCTTTCAGTTTCAGACTGATCACACTCCTCCTTCCCCATAACCAGGTTACTGCTGTTACTGTGTGTGATGGAAGGTAGTGGCTTTATCTCAAATTGTCCAACATTTACATTTTCTGTGCAATCAGATTTTCTCTTTGTTCTAACTGGACTATGTTTTCCTATGCTGCCAAGTTTCTTTCTTCCTCCAAGTAAACTGCTACTGACGGTTCTGCCAATGTTACCCTGTTTCTTACTTGGCACAGCTAGACCACTGCCATAATTCTCAGAGTTTTTAGATTTCTTTTTTGCACCATCAAACTCATTAGTAACACTTCTTACAATTCCAGCTGAATTACTAATGGCACCTTCTGTTCCATCCAGTTTCCTCTCTGTTCTCAAGGCAATGGCATTTTCTGTGCCACCAACTTTCTTCTTAGCTGCAACTATTCTATTATTGGACCCTGATTTGGTTTTTGGTCTTACTGTTTCATTTCTGATAATTTGTGTGTCCTTAATTTTCTTATTGGTTCTTCCCGGACTACTACTGGTGTTTTCTGCACTATCGACTTTCTTCTTTATTCCTAATGAGCTGCTGCTGGCATTTTCTCTGTTATCAATTTTCTTTTTTGTTCCAACTGGACTGCTACTAGGATTTTCTGATATATCAACTTTCTTTTTCTTTCTGGCTGGACAACTACTGGTACTTTCTGTTCCTGGCTTTCTCTGTGTTTCAACTGGAATACAACTTACAATTTCCATGCTATCAACTTTCTGTTTCACGGTGCTGGTGCTGGTGATGGTGTTTTCTGCGCCAGTAAGCCCCTTTTTTAATGTATCCAGATTATTACCAACATCGCCTTTTATAATTCGGCTATTACTGATATTCCTTCTCTTGGTAATTTGTTTCTTAATATTTGTCACCCTGGGTTTGACCTTTGTTCTTCCAATCTTGGTAGAGTTTTCACTGTTGCTGCCTGGGCTCTTCTTCAGTCCTACAGTATTCTCCTGTTTACCGACTGCTGTTATGCTGCTGGAGTTATCCCTGGTCTTAGATTTTGCTTTAACAGTTGTTGTCTTCTTACGACATGCTGACAGTTCACCAGTGACCTCTGTGTTGCTGCTTACTGCACCTTTGAATTGCTCAGAGTGCTTGAGTACAGCGGGCCTTGAGGGTGACTGCACACAGGACAGTAAACATGAGTGCAGATCCTCTACTTCATTTAAACCACCATCCTCCTGAGAAGGCACATAAATACACGTCTTACGATGGCGTAGTTCTGCTGAACCGCTATCAAACTGCAAGCCACAACCCTTGCATATAATGGGTTCATCTGTGACCTCATCGGGGTGAGTATAGCCCTTGTTACGAAGGAAGCGCTCCTCAAGTTCTGACTGACTCAGTTTTGTTTTCTTTTTCACAGAATTTTGTTGACAGGACTCTAACTTCTTTCGCTTGCCTAGCACTACTGCTTTATTCTCTTCTATAGACGGATGCTTTTTTACAGACACTTTTTTTGTAAGTTTCTTGATGCTGGGACCAGATGGTGGGATATTGGTGATGACACCCTCCAACATGGCAATGCGCATTGCAGCAAGGATGTTGGAAGTCTCAGTGCTGCCAACAGCGGTAACGTCCATGTCAAATTCTTGCACATTTGTCCCTGATCCAGAATTTTCCATGCTATTTGCTTCTGATGGTTCATTCAGTCCACTACAAGTTTGTGGTGACACTGGCTTCTTACTGCGACTCCTGCTCTTATGAAGAGATGGCAGCTTGGTCTCTTCTGAGTCATTCAAAGGAAGAGACTCAGACTTGCTTGCAACAGGGGACAGGGACCTACCCACTCTGGGACCTTTTTTCTGGATCTCACAGCCTGTAGACTTAGACTGTGGAACTGAACTGAGTGGCTGAGACTTTGACTGAGGCAGTTTTTTACTTGGGAGCTCCGGTTTGGGAGCAGAAGTTTGTTCTGATGAAACAGCAGGTGCAACTGATGGAGTTCCTGGCAGTTTCTTTGGGGTACGAATGGCCAGTTTCCTGTATACCGTATCATTTGTATCTGCTGTTGGTGCCCTGACCTGTAGGCTCTGAACCACTCTGTGACCAGTCTTGTGGGATGTCCGCACTACACCAGATGCAAAAGACACCTAGACAAAGCATCACAATATGCACTTGCTGAATGAATAATACTTACAATTACCATACCTGTTGCCAAGGAGGAGTAAAATATATGGACTAGAAGTACACATAACCAGCCACCACTTCACCACTGTTTGTATTATGAATGAAATTTTCTGAGAAAATTTTCCCTCAACGAGGGCACCAGCCAATAAATTCCCCTTACCAAGCTGGTAAAAGTACCTCTGTCATGCAGTGTGAACCCAGTAAGATTTAAAGTTTCCACAGCAGTGATTATAAAGACTACCGTCTTCAGGGATGTTACGCCATACGGTCTGAAAGTTATATAACATGTTGCTCCAAAACACTGAAATCTCTTCACCAGACTACAAGGCATTACATCCCAGAAGTCAGTAAAGTGGTTGACATATCAGCACTCGCTCACTGGCAAGTGCTGCATGCACATTTGCACCCACATTATCATACCTGGCATCAACACCAAATGCAGTTCATATCAGCTGTTATCTCTCAACTGGAAGCATGAAATGTGCTGAGCCAATCTGGTGCCTTGTTAAATGACATGTAGCGCAGAATTTCACCTGCCATAATTACATATATTTCATTCAATTCAGGCCATATTACCTCAATATTTCATGGTGTTTGAGCAACTACAGCAGAGCTTCACATTCAAGACATTTGGGTTACAACACCAGCCTCAACATAAGCTATTTCTCTAGGTTTACTAGTCTCTCCAGGTAAACGTTGTACAGTGAGTTAAAACGGGTCAAATTCTGAACTATATGCATATGGTTACACTCTAAGTGTGAAGAACAGCAACTTCCGTCTTACTTCAGGGTCTAAATAAAGGTTTCAAGTATCTTAATAAACATCACAATTTCGCTATTCTGGGAGGTGATGCCATATAGTTTGACAGGTACCGATGTTTCAAAGAAACCTACTCCCTCCATCTCCAGGGGAAGATGGAAGAAGCAGTTCTTCTGAATCAGTGAACCCAGTCTGCAAAAATAAAATGCATTATACCAAAGAAAACCTTAATTTTGATTATAACTACTGTCAGGACTTCAAATTTCATCTTTCTGAACACGCAAGTCAGATTTATTAACTTGTTAGTTAGATGTTCATTTTTGACAGTATATAACCTCTGCAGTTGAAACAGCATTGTAGAACAAGTGAAGATTGAAGAACTATGGGTATATCTTTACCTTCAGTTCCTTTGAGGACAAGGGCAGCTTTATTAGCAGAAATTTGCATTCATTTAGTCACAGCAGATGACATATTTTCACCCACCAGATTCATTCAGCATGACCAAGTGCTTTTCCACATAACACATGTTCTTAAGACACCTATCACCTAAACTCAACTGTCTATTTCTCTATCCACCCCTCCTCTTGGTGTGTATTACAGCACAGCTGCAGGCTTTGGAAATTAAAGCACCATGCAGCCAGCAATCAACTGATAAGCCCTTTGTGAAGAGCATGGTGTATGAGTACAAATAATTACATTTTAACACAGGAAGAATCTCCCAAAAATGCATTTTGGTGTGTGCCAGACCTTTGCAAATTTTAAAATTTTTAACTTACTGATATTCTCACTACAGTTCCACTCTGCTATAAAAGTCAGAATCAACATGCACTTGATTTTCAACACTGAAACAAGTCCTGCCATTACATCTCCTCAACAGTGACCTTCACTTCGTGGATAAGACTTCAGCACATAATTCATGCATCCTCATTCTTTCATCTGTTTATTTACTTATTTGGAGGCTAACATCCTGGCATTTGCCTGCACAGCCTAAGGAAAACCATGAACAACAGCAGTCGAGATTCTTGATGTCCCACGTAAGCTTTGAAACATGAACTGTTCAAATATACGTTGTGTGTGTGTGTTCTACCATGATGGGTACCTGTTGTTCTGAAATTAAGTAACACATTTGTGTATTTAGAAAGCAAGCACCTTTCACTGACTGAACATCAGATTTTTGAAAACAGGAGACTATGGAAATAAATGCAGAATACCATGTTTGAATTTCAGAACACTGCGTGCATAATTTTCTCCCAAGCATCGGTCATTTCCTTTGGGCCGCATAAATATCACACCCTTAAAATTATCGCGCAACTGTAGTTTTCCCACACTTATCACTTTTTTCTGCAGTCCCTTCAGACACAGTGGACAGAGGTTTCACTGTAATATGTTCATTTATGACAAACATGTATATTCCAATCCTTAAGTAAATTCACATAAACATGCCTGTATTGTTTCTAACTGGGGTGCATGACTTATTCACTAGTGCATGGTACTTGAAAAAATATGATACGATGGTACTCTTAACAATGGCAAAATTATTTTTATACAAAATACAATGTTCAATAAATCCTCTTGTATTTAAAAACTCATATCAGAAACTATTTCAACATGGTATTTTAAAAATACCATCATTGAATAAAAATCACATGACGCAAGAAACAGTTTCATTAAAGTTAGTGGCTGATATAATGATTATTATTTTTACTGTATTTCATTGTGACCAAAGCATATATTCACACAGATAAGACTGTTCTCAAAAAATGGTAAAAGCTAATGAAACTGTGCTAAATAGTATCACATGAATATAATCAACATGATATAAACTTTATATTGTTAGCACCGTGCATTTTATAGTATATGAATATTGATGTACCAACTAATGCACCTTTTTATGACCATTAATTTTTATTCCCCCACATATGTTTCAGTGATGTAAGTTACCATCATCAAGGGGCCGCTTAACGTGAAGTTCACTCAGTCATCCATACGGTCCGGGAGCAGAACACTTACATAATTCACTCTATCACCTTGAAACCACTGATTTCATTCATAATACACACATGTATCACAGCCTTCACTGAACTGGGCTAAATATTAAAAATGTCATGTGCACTTGTCTTTAACACTTTCCCTCCGGCTGCCATTTAAACTTTTAAATCCCCCGTGCCAGGTGATTTTAAGGGCATTGAAAAAAATTTAAAAGTATGGCATTTTTTGTTGTAATAATACAAAATTTTTTCACGCCATCGCAGAAGATTTGCTGTCTCTCGTGCACAAAAAAGGAGTTCTTACGTGGATTTGGAGACCGACACCACAGGCGGAAATTCTGAGGCCAGAATCGCGAATTTTATAAGCCACTAGAAGGCCACTTCAATTTACAAATCTCGCAGAGATTAGGTTTTTGCGGCTCGACCCATGAAAATGAACATTACTCTCACCCCCAGTAATTCAGGCTTGTGTGGTAAACTTCAAAACACTGCCCTGTACAAAGTCCTACATCACATTTTCGACAGTACATTGTCGTGCATTTTTTTAGTCTTCTTGGTTTGGCGCTTGCTTCTCTCTGCGCGCACGCCACATGAGCGCTGAGACTTTCCTTTCAGCTTAGCGTGTGTTGCAGGAATCCTATATAAAAAATGGTCTCTCCCTATGAGTGTGCCTGCTGGACTGCTGGTCTGACCTTGTACTTGAGGTTCTGTGCCAGCACTAGCGAGCAATCCTTCAGCAACTTTTTCGTAGAAAAACAGGTCTGTGCTGAAGAACATTTCAAACATGTCCAAGGGAGAGCTGTCTTGAGTTATTAGGTAATTTTTATTTATCCCTAGTACTCCGGAAAACGCAGGTTTCTGAATCTTGCCAATATCTTCTATCCAGCCTAACTCCAAATCTGTATTCGCACATTTAGGAATGGCCCTGCGTGTTCTCTTCCTGCCTCTGTCTGGGTTGGGCTGCAAAGTTTCTTCCTCTGCCTCTTCGCTGCTACTGCTGCTGAAGGGTGAATTTGCTCCGTACATTTCACTGTTAGAAAGTTCACTAAACCTACCATCGTCTGAGTCCGAATCATTCACAATTATTTATTTTATCAGTTCCGATAAACTACTTTTTGTGAAGAATTTTCTGAAACAGAACTCGGTCCAGGATTCTCCATTTTGCTTGAGGTGCGCTAAACTACAAACACAGCTAATTGATACTTTTCCGAACCACATGCGGGGAGAGGGGTACATGATTCATTGCGTCCGGTCTCGCATTTCAGCCGCGATGAAACAAAGGCATGCTTTCAGTCAAACGTAAAACAGTTTGTTGCGCAACCGTTCTGTCGCAAGAGTCCAGCATGCGCGCTACGTAGTGTTGCAGGAAGCGGCACATAGCCACTGAAACTACAGTCATGGAGGAGTCGAATGGTATACACGGGAAGCCAGTATCTCCAATAGTTTTTTTTAACGAATTTATGAAAGTCGCGAAGTACTAGTACTCCGGCCGGACAGGTGGCGTGTGAGGCCGTGGAGTACTAGTAAGCCGCGCGGACGGAAAGTGTTAAAATTGTTTTTCTTTATTGAATTGTATGTTAGTGTAGTTTTTGATGCGTGCATGGAATGTGTTTGTAGTTTAAAGACAAGTGCACATGACATCATTTTTAATATTTAGCCCAGTTCAGTGAACACTGTAATATATGTGTGTATTATGAATGAAATCAGTGGTTTAAAGGTGATAGAGTGAATTAATGAAAGTGTTCTGCTCCTGGACCATATGGATGACTGAGTGAACTTCACGTTGAGCGGCCCCCTGATGATGATGACTTATGTCACCAAAACATATGTCAGGGAATAATAATTGATGATAATAAAAAGGTGCATTAGTTGGTACATCAATATTCATACAACATGATATAGTTTGGTATAAAAAATCAAACTTCTGGAGGGAGCTGCCGCCTCCATTTTCAGGGTACAAGAGCGTTCGTGGACCCCTGCTCTGGTTGATACAAAAGATAAGTGTTCTGGTTGCTACAAACGCACTTTTTTTCCTGCATACTAGAGCATTTACTCCTCAAAATGCGTTCCCCAAAGGAACAATCCCAACAATCAAAGTTCTGCTTACTCGTCTGCATACTGACTGTATTCTACTTTCATCTCTTTACTAACTGCCTCAGCAGAAGCAGTGACCTGTATCACTTATCTCACCTAGGTGGTCAGGCGAGACAACTTGTCCTAAAAGAAAAGTATGCAGTAAAAATAATACTTCTGAATTTTTGTCGACGATTCTGCTGTTATTTTCTTCCCATATTATTTTCTTTCTCCAACTTAGGAATAAGATCAAATATCTGAAGAATGAATACATTTTATTGGTATATGACTTTTATATTACAGCAAAATTATCTTGATCAAACTCACACATGACCACACAGGTCTGGGATTATCAGATGGTACCCATATTGACGAAGTTCTTACAGGTAATTTTCTGTTACTGCTCATATACTTGGGCTGTACAACTAATCGGAGGAGTATTCCATTTGGATATCCCTGTGATCTGCTGGTTTACAGTCATCAGGGTCCTCTTCTGTGTTTTCTGGAGTCTGCATAGTTGAAGAAGTTGAAGGGGTAGGAGACAAACGGTCAGGAGATACCACAATAGTCAATGTACAGACATTCCTGAAGGCCTTTTTTCAACATGTCACTGAGATCTGCCTGGTTCATTGGTAAGGCTTTTTCTGTTAAAAATGCAAAACTTCCGGTCTTGTGACTATTCTCAAGTGCCAGATTATCAGGATTTCCATATTATCGGACATCGGATTACAAGAATTGTGCTGTACTTCACTATTACCTCAATCACGAATGTGATACAATTTAGGTTCCTACACAATTAAATTTTCGATACTATTTTTTTACTGTGACAGTGCGCTTTTATGGAACTGTAACATTAATATGGATCAGATTTAACTGGACACGAATGAATTAACTAACCAGCAGCATACCCATGTATATGTATAAGAAAATTTGTAAATAAAATACATGTAAGCTTTATAAAGCTTGTTTTTTTCTTAGTACTCTGGGTTTCAAAATCTTCCAGTTTGAGCACTGGTGTTCTGCCCTCAGAAACAACAGTACCCATCTACCAAAATGTACAGTCTCCCATTCACAAGAAGGCCATGAGTAACATCCACATCAGGTTCTCAGATCTCACAATTACACCAGCACAGAAACATAAAATGAAAACTGATATGGCTGCCAAAAAAGAAAGACCCTTATCAGATAAATACAAAGCATGCAGTCAACTAAAGAAACAAAGAGTCCTACTTTGCTGCCCAGAACTCTAACACACACCAAAGAAAAGTGACTACTGAGAAGTCTGGACACAATACCTTATATCTCTTCCTTAAGAGGCGGTTCTGTGGAATAGAGAAAACAGAACACAGCTAAGTGTAATGTGAACACATGGTAATCATGTTAATACACAACACTGTACCTCACAATATGCTACTTACACTGTGCATTGTGCCCTGGCTACGTGTCTTGATCTCATCTTCTGAGAACTGGATCACCCGTCGTGTCGACCGCTTAGCTGGCAGGTTTGCTAACATGCGCTGGATACTGTCACCTACAAAAATGTCAACATGGTATAATGGCTACTGTGTGCAATACACATGCTAGCAAGCCAAGCTGAAACCAATTACTTCTCTCACAGATGCATAACACTATTGTACATACCTGCAAGTTATCTGTAATTCTGCCCGTGGGCATACAATCTTTATTGTTAATTTTTCCAATGAGAAGAGAGCAGCAAATAATTAAGAGTGTGGTGCTCTGGGTTATGACACTGTGCAGTCCTGCTGGTGGTCAACAATGTTTTGTAGGAACCTGCTACCCTAAGGATGGAGGCAGCAAGTTACATTGCTAAGACCACCCATAAAACTACAATGTCATAATCCCAACAGCACAAAATGCAAGAGGCAACATTTTAAACTGGCATTTGCCAGAAACCTATACAGTGTGAACAGCCACTTGTTACAGATATACATCAACAGACTAGCTACAACTTTAAAATTCTGTAGCTAGTTCTCTACAGCTCTTAGCAATATAAAGCAGCATTCATAAACTTGTGATCAGAATGTTCCATACCTTGCAGATGAGCAACTTACACACTACTAGAAAAGGTGGTGAAATGAATGATACAGCGGTACAGGCATGTGTCACACTGGATAACAGGACTCTCCTGTGAGCATTAAAACCAAATATTTTGAGCAAGCAGCCAAGGATAAAACCAGGGACAAGACAGAAAAATCAAGTGAAGACATGCAATATGAACAAGGCAGCAAATATAAGAATTAAAACAGATGAGCTGGGTGATGCATGTACAGAGAAGACACATGAGTACAGGGTTTTTGTGGGGAAAAAAACAGGAGGAGAGAGACTGCTTGACATACTTAGGCACAGATGGGAGGTTAACATTGAAACAGATCTTAAAGAAATAGGATGGGTGTGGACTGGAATCATCAGTTTTGGCAAAGGGACATGAGGCAGGCTCTTGTCAACAAGGTAAAGAACCTTCAGTTTCCCGAACAATGCGGGAAATTTCTTGATTAGTTGACAAACTACTGGCTCCTCAAGGACTCTGCTCCATGGAATTAGTTAGTTATGAAATATAACCACAACATAACAATGCTGGCATACTTTTCTATCTCAGAAACTTTTAAGACCCCAGTAAAGTACTATATATTTGATTTGTCACTCCTAGAAGTTGTCAAGTGCTCAACACAAAAAATATCAACAGAAGCTGCCATGCTGAGCAAGTTATGTTAAAATTATCCCACCAAAATACAGAGTGGCATGTGGACTGGACCAAATCATGGATGGACTGGGCCCTAACATTCTGCTTCCACTGGTCATAAAGCAAGGGACTTTGATGGGCACGATTACCCAAGCAATAAGCAGCCCAGGTGTGAACAAACGGTGGTTCATTTCACCAGACAGACAAAAATTCTACTTGCCCTACACACCTCCAGAGAAACTGCGCCTACCCACACCATGGTTACCTGCTCCACACTAGACTAGTGACTACTATGTCACATATAGTACATATGAAATGTTGTCTTTTGTATCACACAGGATGCATAAAAAATATAATTTGCTGTTCAACATCTGCATAGAAAACAGAAAAGAAAGCACGAGTGAATATAAACAATGTCATATATCTTTTCCAGCTCTCAGCCTCAATTTTTTAGTCATTACAATCAGATGGGAGGGTTTACTCAGACCTGAAGATGTCAAGTGTGTGACTTACAAAAAATGGCAGCAGTTTTACTGCAATGTTATTACACGTACTGTCACCTGCTACAGAGCGATGTCGAGCACGAAAGTACTGCTTCACTGGTGTGGTTGGAATGTTACGTTTCATTCCACGGCGATGGCTTCCTTGCTGTCGTCGTCGCCTGCTGCCAAAAGGACGCCACTTCCTGGTACGACGTCCACTTGAATTAGGACTTGGAAGCAACATCCATGTTGTGTCTCCACCACACTCCAAGATATGTCTAACAGACATTTATACAATCATATCATCATGATGATCTATGACTGGCATGTGTGTTAAATAAGAAACAATGATAAATGGGAGACACCCTAACACAACGCTTTTTGATGAATCAGTTTTCGGCCAAACCAGCAATACCAGCTTTGAAACATCCACCACACTTGGCTGATTTTGTATCAACAGGCTTAACATGAAGGTTATCTAATGTGCCTAACTGAGCAGGTTTCTCTTTTTTATTTCACGACAGACACATAGCCAATTTCCCAAACTGTTTGCAAAATCCTGTGTTCTAATCAGATAACAGACAAAGTCCAATTGGAGTGCAATGCAAATAACTTTCTTCATTACTTTGCTTAAACCTTTGCAGCTGAATGGCAGGTTAGTTGACATGCAGTGTGTTGCTAAAAATGCTGAAAGCCAGTTTAAGCCATTGCAAAGAATGTGCCAATTATGGGACATTCTTGTACAGCCCAGTGGCACATACACACTCCTGTAGCTGGGTCTGCTGTGTCAACCCAAGTGCAACTAAAGTTTGATTAGTCGGTAAGTTCCCTCCCTACTCCCCTACCCCTCCCAGACCCTTGAGATCTATTTCCTAATACAATGATAGGATGCAGTCTGTCTGTTGGCTCTGCTGACTTGCCTAGTTTCTCATCACTTACCCTGGTGTCTAATGTCAGGATAATAAGAACAAATCCCTATATAATGAATGTTGTGTCCCCTGACACTGCCATAGAAGTTCAGTGACATACTTGAAGATATGATCAAACTGGAGGCATGGGTGGAGAAAGCTGAAATGAAGGTCTATAACTGTAAGACAGTTAGTGGGAGGGTACCTTGGAGCAATCCTGCAGCACTCTAAGGGGGGTCCTGAAGGAAATAAAGTGGCAACACACAGCTCTCAACCCCACTAAATTTCCTGGGTGCACCACTGTATCACGGTAATTTGAAACAGCATTCACAACCTAGCTTATGTGTTCTCTTTGTTCTTGCCACACAAGTAGAAGATAACTTCATGGGATCATGGCACACAGCACAGCGAGATTCGCCTCTAGTTACAGATGCAATGGGTGTGAAGCCAGACTGTCTGGTCCCTCGGTTCAGTGAATATCACATCACAGTAAACTTGTAAATACAGTGATCTGAATTGTAAATACTGTAGTAACGTAATACATAGATAGTGCGTAGTTGCAAAAACAGTGATCCTGATTGCCAAGGATCTTCAGCAGCAGGTAAAATTATGTAACATAAATATTTTAACTGCATTATAGATAATGCATGCAATTCATAGACTTCATTTTAGTATAAAGGTGTGAACAATTTTCACCAGCTTAAATAATTCACTGACTGACTGCTAAATTTCATTTTGTTAAATCTGAAGGACAACTCAAGAGATGTGTTTTTTGTAAGACTATACATTAAAAAATTAAATAATCAAATTTAAAGTCTGGCCTTCTGCAGATTACACTGAGCATTTAATTCTGGCACCAACTGATCAGAACAATAAGTCTGTGTAGCAGCCTTGTTTAATTTTACCTATATCCTCCATACCACCCCAAATGTTATTTTCAATCAAAAATCTGGCAATCATATTGATGACTAATGTCAGTTATACCTGTGTAGTTCAGGTAGCATGTTGAACCCTCTCTCACACTTGGTGCACTTCACTTCAGAGCTCAGTGTTGACGGTGGCACACTTTCCACAGCTTCACGAACCAAAAGGAACCGACGACAGAAGTCCTTTGATGACATGCCACCACACTGGGACTTGCTGTAGAAAAAAAACTACCATGTACAATAACAGTTCTTGTTTTCTAGACAACAGTACACAGCAATACAATGGCTGAATACCATTCCCTCAAAAATGCTAATTTTATGTGGCCCTAGGTGCTGATCTGATTGGTAGTAGGTAGTCAAAAGGGCAAGAAGTTCACATGGAATGGAACAGGACAACACTAACTGATATCATGTACATCCGTTCCCTGAATTTGATATTTCTGGCAACTTGATGAGTTTTCCCCTGTCCATCTAGGCAAGTGCTTGGATATTAGCTCTATTTAGGCCATGACCACTACCACATCCTTTCCAATCCATTATTCATTATCATCCTACCATTCAATGCTAAACAGTACAAGCTTCTGCCAGCATTGTTAAGTCACACATTTAAAAAATCCTCTCATGGAACCCTTTTCCTTCCCTACATATTCAATAACGAGATTCTCTTTACCAGTTCGTAGTCCTACAGCCAGTTACAAAGTTCCCCACACTCTCATGAAACTCAAAGGTTCAAGTGCCACTGGAATTCAGTCCACATCAGACCTTGTGGAAGATCTATTTAATACTGTCCTCTATGACAATGACAGCTGGAATCTAATTTCTGGTAAGCGTAAGGATGAATCTCTTTGTCATCAAGAATAGGATGGTTCTGAGGTCCAGCCAGCCTCCTGGCCAGCATGTACTGGTGATACAGTAGTCAGAGTGTGAAGCTGACCAAACACATCAAATTAGACAAGGTTAAGTACATACAGAGTGTTCCGTCCATGCCCACATATGTCTTCAAATATGCTTAGACAGAGGGAAACTTCACCTTTATAACTCAACTACACTAATGTCAATACTCAGTTGTCAGTACAATAATTAGTGCAAGACGAATTGGTGTCATGCGACAATTATCATCCTATGGCGAGTGTGCATAAGCCAGTTCTTTCACCCCATACTACTACACTTGCTGTTCGCTTGATCCCTTCTGACTGTAACCTGGACTATCACTCTGTGTTTGTGATCCAGCCTACATCATCTCCAAATTATGTTTCAAACCTGCATTTCCAAATTTGGTTCTGGCTACACCAGCTTACATAAGTGTCCTTCTCTTGTGTTTTGTGGTAAGAACTGGCATATAAATTTGCTTTATTAAAGCAACCTATAACAGCAGGCAGGCTTTTGGTTTCATTTGAGATTTGCTACAAGCAACGGAGCTGTACACCACCTAAAGAGTATTGCACATCTTTTGGGAAAGTAATTTTCTTGTAAGCTAGTATATAAATGTTGTTCACTTTGGTTGGCTCTTTCGATAAACCACAGTTACCTGTTTTTGTTAACTTGACTCCCATATTGTGTTATTTGAGTTGCATGCACCCTTAACCACCTTCCAAGGCTACCCAAGATGATATTTGTAAGAGGGCTGGTCTTCAATGGGAGGGAAGGGTGGGTTATAGCACTGGAAAGGCTATCAAGAAGCAGCCATAACCTAATTTCAGCTAATGTCCTGGCACTGCATGGAGTGACTAAGGAAAACCACAAGTTAGGACAGACATACTCCCAACCACAATTTCAACCAGACACCTCCTCCACACAAGCCTTTGCCACTTTAGCCAACTCAAATCACTTGCAAGTGGGTAGCAGAAGCAGGAAATTTCTTTCCCACAGTTCTACATTAAACACTACACACCAAAATGCTGAATTCATGAGTTTCGATAAAAGTCACACTACGGTGATAAGGCACCTGGTATCAACAGCCTGGTCAAGATCTGCCTGCTCGAACTCATAATGCGTGCACCACACATTTGGGTGCTGGCTGTGCTTATGGTCCTCCAAATCCCACAGATCATTGAACATAACACCACACGCTGCACAGATGTAGCTCCGAGGTCGTACCCACTCTCCACTCAGCTCCACCACAGACTCGGCTGCTGCCACATCATCAGCCGACGACCAACGTTTCAGAGATGCGCTGCAAACATATCATGCTCCACTTCAGATCAATGAAACATCCATCATTTGACAATGACTGTTTTCTGGGACGTGACAATGTGTGTTTTGGTGCAAATTACCTACCCACCAAACGAAGAGACAGTAACCTTCAAAGCTACTGCCATGCAAATCTCACAACATCTTAGCTGAGCCTGCCAAAAGAAAAATTCAAGAAAGATGCTTACCAATTATCACTTCCAAAGTCTTATAATTAGACTCTTTTTCCTATAATGCATCCAGTGACATTATTATGACCTATCTGCCTAATGGATCCCTGACAATGATAACACAATTCTATTTTGAGGTTAAGCATGCATATGAGACATTATCCATAAAAGAACAAAAAACAAGGGAAAAATAGGTGGGGGAGGAAAATGGAGTATTAAACTGTGCAATGAGAACTGAGGTAATGATTCAGTGAAGTGGTTACTCAATGAAACAAACTGAAAATGTCTGAGAGTAAACTGCTGGGGAGAATACTTGGAGCTAAGAAACATTAACTACCAGACCCCAACCACAGATTTTAACCTATGTTATATCATATTATATTATTTCTTGTTACAGCAACTCAGGAAATAAAGCCAATGAGCAAACAGCATACTGTCCCTGTGTCATTCAATTTATCAAAGCACCAGAAAATGACCCTCCAACATATGAGCATATTACTATGAGACAGAAGGGAAACATGAGTGAAAACAAAGAAAAATTAGCATTTTCAAGTACTTGTTAAAGCGTGGTGACTTATAATCTGCTGCAGTTTTGTTCTATTTCATTGTGTGGGGAAGATCAAATACACCTGTAATGTTTATACCTAGCAGTGAAAGTAGATGCAGCACCTCCAGGAGCTGCCAGCAATGCATCTCGTCCACGATTTGCTGCAGAACGTAACGACCTCCTCCTATCTGCACACACTTTGGCACTGAGGCACAGCCCCCTAGAGAAGCCAATCACATCATCCTTTGAAATTTCAGCTGATATGTCCACTGAACTCCGGCTGACAGCAGGGGCTGTACCGAGACGTTGTAAGTTCTGCTGCATTGTAAGCTGTGTAGAGATGTCTAGGTGGGACATATCCTTAATATATGAGGCAAGGCATACTGTTCCCTCCCTACAACGACCATCATACTTTTTTGGAAAGTTAAATTTCTCCCATGGCGTCCTGTGATGATGGCGATGATTATGTTTCTCTTCATGACCCGTAGTGACAGATGTGTGGGGCTGTGAGAGGGAAGTGTTATTCAAATCCTGTGATTTTGCCCTCACTTCATGCTCCAGCTTCCCATCCAAGTGGTGCAGAAGGTTCTCTTGAATGTTTCCTGCAATTTGGCAATAAAAGAGCGTCTCTGGGTCTAAGTGCTGCTCTTCCTGCACCTGATCTCCCTTCACTCGCCGACTAAACTTACGTAGGCGAGTGCGGCGTACTGCAGCCAGACTGGCCTTTGGGCGGGATTTTGTTACCCCAGATTCTGCATCACCAGTCACTTCTTGATCAACTGATGGCTCATCATTTTTAGATGCAGCACTGCGCCTTACAGCACGGTTACTATCTCCCTTGGATTGATCATCTGAGTCCACTGCAACTTCTATGGGTTTCACTGCTGAAACTGCCGAGCTTTTCCGCAACACTCGGCCACTTACTGCAGCATCATTCTTGCTTTGCAGCAAACGCTGACTGAGAGGTATACTATCATTTTCTTCAGAAGGGTCAAAGCTCTTTGTTAAATGTGCTGAGTTACTTCGAAGTGTGCGGCCTGAAACACCTTCACCTTCACTCTGTGTTACAGGTAATGAAGACTTCGACTTTGCTCGAACACTATCTAACCTTTCTTGTACAGCATCAGAATCTCTCTCTATAATATCTGACAAGAGTTTAGAGTCTGTCTCAATACAATACATGCTTGGTGACAACAACGACTGTGAACTTTCTGCCAAATGTTCTGAATTTTCAGGACTTTCTCTCATTGATTCACAATCTTCTGTTAATGCAGCTTTGTAATTTTCCTCTAAAGAATCAGAAACCTCTGCTGACACAAGTTTGAGATCTTCCTTCACAGAATCCAAATTATCTGTAAGTATAGACTTCAAACCTTCCTGTACGAAACCTGAACTTCCTGTAAATTCAGACTTATGGTTCTCTTTCACTGAATCAAAACTCTCCATTGATATAGATTTTGATCCTTCACCCACTGAATTGAAGGACTCTGGAACTTCTATAGAACCTGAACTCTCTGGTAATGTAGATTCAGAATTTTCCTCCAGAGAATCTGGAATTTCCTTCACTGATTTTGAACTCTCCTCCATGAGATCTACAATTTCTGGTGATGAAGAATTTGAAATTTCTTGCATAAGATCTGTAGTTGCAGCTGGTACACGTTTTGAATCTTCTTCGACAGAAATTGGACTCACTGTTACTGCAGGACAGTAAGCTTGTTCCGCAGAAGTTTCTATTAATAGGGGTTCTAAGATTTGTTCAGATCTTTCCATTACGGGAGACTGAATGTGTTCTTCCAAAGAAAAAGATGTATCAGTTAATTCAGTTTTCTCATTGCCCTCCAGAGACTCAATGCTCTCAGTTACTGAAAATTGAAAACCCTCTGCAGCTAAGAGAGGACTGTTTGAAATCACTTCCACCAAACCTCTACTTTCTTCTGTGGAATTCAAAGTTTCATGTAACGAAAGCTTAGAGCTGCTTTCCATATCATCTGCAACATCATCTGATGACATTACAGTGCTCTCGTCTGTGTTTGCTGTTTCACAAAACTTTCCTTTGGAGCATGATTCCATAGAATCTGAAATTTCGGTCAATGAAGCGTTACTACTCCTTACGGCACCTGCTGTTTCAGCCAGTGAAACTTCAGAAATTTCTTCTTGCATGGAATCTGAAGTGTCAACCAACGAAAGCTTGGAGGGCCACTCAACGGAGTGCAAGCTGTCAGGCAATGTAGATTTATCGCATTCTTCAGTAGAGCTTGAAGACTGTTTACCACTTTCTTTCAGTGTGTTCAAGTCATCTTCATCTGAGATTTCTTCTGTGAAGTTTGAACATCCCGTTAATGAAAGAGAAGCAGCTTGTTCCAAAGTATCTAATGTCTCAGTTAATGAAGATTCACTCACAGTCTCCACAGAATTTAAAATTACACCTAACGAAGGTTTCACAGAATCCTTTGGATCACATATCACAGGCCTTGCATGATCTGAAATTTCACCTAATGAAAATTTAATGTTGTCTTCCACGGAATCTGACACCTTTTTCAACACTGCATCAGGACGTTCTTCCAAAAAGGCTGCAGTTTCGTCTGGTGGAGGATTACAGCTAATTTCTCTACAGTCTGAAGATGTTTCAGATGCTCCACCTGGTAAAGAGTTGGAGTTTTCTACTACACAGCCTAAAGGCTCAGCAAACGAAAATTCAGGAATTTTTGCCGTAGAGTCAATGGTTTCAGCCACTAAACTATGAAAGCTTTCCTCCATGGAATACTGACAACTTTCCGTGACAGATTCTGAGGCCTCAGGTACCACAGACATAATTTCTAAATTTTCTTTTGCAGAATTTTTATTTTTAGTTAATGATAATTTATCCTCAGAGTCTGAAAGAACATTGGTGAACATTTCAGATTTTTCGTCTACAGAGACTGGAGTCTGTAGCTGTAAAGTATCAGAAGACACTTCCAAAGGGTCTGAAATTCCAGGCGTCAAACAATTAGGCTTGATTTCTGTAGGATCTGAAATATTCAACATAGATGCAGGGCTTGTTCTGTGTGAAGCTGAGGTATCTGCCAGTGAAGACTCAGAACAAGTTTTGAAAGGCCATGAGGTACCACCTGTTGGTGGTTCGGAACTGTCTACAACACAGTCAGGAGTTTTGGCTGCTGCTGCTGCATGCTCGGATCCTAAGGTGGGGTTTACTCCCAAATTCAAGTCTACACATTTATTCACTGGCATTGTCTTCACATAGTCTGCGGTGCCAACCAAAGAAATTTTTGAACTTGGTTCTACACACATTGAAGTCTCAAGCTTATGCAGATCAACACTATCCTCTGATTGGTCTGAAATATCCTCAAACATGGACTTTAAGGGGCTTTTTAAAATACAGTTGTATTTCTGTTTATTCAAAACATGGTCACTTGTAGTTTTGGCATCAACAGTACCAAACACTTGAGGGTTTGAACCACTTTTCTGAGCAAAATTACTACCTCCACATGCTGACACTTCATTACATTCTGTTATCTGAACTGTGAATTCGGAACTGTTAGTGTGAGGGCCGATTTTGTCTGCAGTACATGAAACAATGTTACTAACATCCAAACTGTGTGATACACATCTGTCTGCACAACTTGAGAGCACATCCACTTGATGTGTGTTGCTACCAAACATGGGAAACTGAGCAGGACAATCAGGAACTCCCAGGGAACTGGCCACTCTGTCACCAGCATCAATAGAGGGGAAGGTGATGAAACCAACATTCTCTTCACACTTGTCCTGGGCAACATTACTGATTTCATTCTTTGGTTCTGTCTTGCTTAGGTCAGTGGTCCAATGAGTTTCTTTTACTGTTTCTGAAACAAAGTCCTTTGTCTCAATGCCCTGTCTTTTACATGATAGCTTAATGGCATTTGTTTCACTCTCACTCTCAGATGTCCTACATATACTAGAATTTACAGGTTTCGTGCTCGTAACATCTGATGTCATCCTTTGTTCATCAACATTACCCTCTGGATCCTTTTTATCTTGAACCTGGTCCTTTAACCCTTTCTCAGGCATCACAAAGGGACTCTGACTCCTGTTGTCTAACACTGAAGCAGGACTCCCAACACCCTGTACAACAGAATTTAGACTTCGCTTTCCCTTGTGCACCTGTCGGTGATGACGACACATTGCAACATAATCATTGAACACTTGGCGACAAACGCTACAGGTGTACAGGAACTCTCCACCTGACCCGAGCAAATCTACACTCCCTTCAATAGATGTCTGTCCCCTGCTTCCATCCGGCAAGTCAGGAGCAGGCTGGGATGATTTTCCTGCAGTGTTTGCATCTGACGTAAGTGTCTTTGAAAATGGTTGCAAAGGTATAGTCGTGCATGCTGAATTCCACCGGCAGTCACCATGATGAACTAGAGTTTGATGATGGTCCAATGCTTGTTTAGAGTCAAACCTGAGTTCACAGGTAGTACAAACATGGTACAGGTCTGGGTGGGTGGCAAGTAAGTGTTGTACAAGCAAAGGCAACTCTCTAAACATGCCATCAGGTTTAATGCAGTAAGCACATTTATGAGGGGGTGTCTTGTTCTGTAAAGACAGCTGTGCATGGGGATGGCTCCGGGACACATGGCGCTTATGGAGGGTTGGAGTGGAGAAGGACTTGTCACAGTACAGACACAAAACTTGACCTCGGTCTGAAGATTTCAACAATTTTTCACTGGATATAGGCTTTGCAAAATGACCAATGTTTGCAGGAGACTGCTTAGATATCACAGACCCTGACAACTGGTCAGGGACTGTATGCTTTGTGATGGCAGAAGAAATAAATTCAGGCCTGGCAAGGTTTGAGGAATGGCCTGGCAGTGCCTGCTTCAGTGAATGACTTGATGAAGAAGGATTTGTTGAATGGCAGGATAAAGAGAACTTTGAGTGGCGAGAGGAAGAGGACTTAGATGAATGGTCAGGTGAAGAGGGTTTTGATAAATGTACTGGTGATACAGGTTTCAATAAATGGTTTGAAATATAAGAGTTAGAAGAATGGTCAGATGGCATGTGTTTTAAAGAACAGTCGGGAGTTGAAGCTTCTGAAGAACAATCACACTTTGAAGTATGGCCAGATGGCAGATGCTTTGAAGAATGGCCAGACCCTAAAGACCTTGATGAAAGGTTAGCTGTTGATTTTGGCAAACCAGGAGTTACCACTGAATGGTCAGGTATAAGAAATGATGACATTTGACAGAACGGTACTTGTCCTGATATATGACCTGGTGCTAAGATGGCTGATTCACATATCGACTGGCCATGCGCAGCAGGAACTTGCGCCAAAGATGACAGCTCCTGGCTACTGGCAGACATTGACCTGTCCCTCAGTTTACTTCCCTTCTTGAGGTTTGGAAGTGACTTGCTGCGTGCTTTTTGACTACCACTTACAGGCTTCGTAGCTGTCTTTTCTTTGCTTGTTGCTGCAGCATGCTTGTACGTGGATAAGTGGTATCTTAGTTCATCCTTAGCATCAAAACAAATGCTACATGAATGACAGCAGTACAAATTAGGAAAAATCACATCATTTTCTACTTTGGGATTTACTGTTGAGCATTTGTCACTGCTAGAGTTCTTGGTGACACTGTCAGGAGATCCCTGAGCTGCATTTACATCTGTGACCACTGCAACACTTTTCTTCTCAACAGAGGAACCTGATGGTTTCTCTTTGACAAATCGTTCACTGACAATGATGCAACAGTTAGAGATATCACGCTCGGTGAGATACCGATGGTTGATATGAGTTCGAAGGAAGTGTCTTTTTAGGCTGAACGAACGCTGGTACACTCCACAGCATATGTCACATGCAAACAGCTTTTGTCCATCTGACATTTTTATCAGATGAACAGGCTCCAGTTGGAATAGGAAGCGCTGTGGTGCAGGTAATTTAATGGTGGACGGATGCTGTGGCTTCTGCTCGGCCATTACCAATGAACTTGCTGCGTCATGTTTGTCGGCTTTCAAGGATGAGGAACTTGAACAAGGAGTTACACAGAGAGGTCCTAAGACAGTATCTGATGGATGGGTTACAGATGTAATGGAAGGGGAACCTGGAATTTTCATACAAGTGGGTGTAAACAGGAGGACAGCCTCGTCCCCCAAAGGTGAGTCTTCCGAACTATCATCAGGAGTACTTGGCAGTGACAGATCAACAGTCATGGTCCTGTGACCTTGGAACACGGGTGGTGGAGTGGATTCTTCAGCAAAGCTATCTGGAGGAGAGGGGTACAATGGTAGAATGCTGGAGGAAGCACCCATTTCTTTCATTCTGTTTTCATTAGCTGGGTTTTGCATTATATCAGGTTCATCTGCATATGAGTGATGGCTGTCACATGTTGTGTACTGCTTTGTGCTGGACTGCTTGTTGTCAACCAAGGCACTGTTGGTACTACTTCTGCAAAACTTCAAGGCTTCAGACACCTTGCTGACTGGCAGTCTACACCACAATGGACCACACTCCATATGCTGTGCACCATCCCGTCTCTGTTGTGCTACCTCATCAGCCTGTGACACAAGCTCTTTCAGGAGAAACAAACACTGCTCCCTCACACTGTCATCTCCATCACAACTCTGATCTTCATCTGCAACACCCGGCCGGCGACCACAACCTGAAAATCACAATATCCTAAACTAAAACTAACTACAAGAACTAAACTGTCATATCCTGTCCACAAATTTAATAACTACACTTGCCAGTGCCTTTGAATGCATGCATACAGATTTCAAGAAAACTCAATCTACTTATTGCGAAGTCTCATTACTGTTTCTGTAGTTTCCTCAGTTAGTCCATGCAATGTGCTGCTCATCCAAATTTTGAACTTTAAATTCAAAATGGCCACGCCTTTTACATATACAAGTTGAACAGAATATGCTCATACTTTCTACATAGACTACAACACAGTTCTGGCAATTACAGGCTTGTCACTGCACAGCGTTCATTTCTGGGTGACTCTGAGTAAGATCTGTGGTGCACAAAATGGCATGGGAGTAGGTAAGACTTCTTTTTTCAGTTTTCCGATGTGGACCATCATTCTGCTGTCGTACATATACATTTATCACCATCCTCCGTGATGTGTGACAGCCTTGGCCAGATTGCAGATCACATCCTCGGTCTTAAGGTTTTATCAGTGACCGTAACTTGTCTGGTTACATTGTACTGAAGATACATTTTTCATTTTATAATACAGCAAGTGGCTACAAAAGCACTAAAATTTTTGAAACTGATTTTTAAAATTTATGTATTTCTGCTGTGCTCTGCTTACAGTGCGTGACCTTTCATTCATTGACGAATACACATTATTTAATTATCTTGTGGCTTATTATACAGTGATCTAAGTGCGTCAGGCTCCATGAAGTTGAATGGCTGGATGACTGACAAAGTTGAAAGGATATGGAAGGAAGGGGGTGGCCTAATGGAAGTACCATCCTAGCATCTGCCTGGCGTGACTGACACAACACACGAAAATCTGATACGGCCGAATGAGGCATCATCCAAACAGAGGCAATCCCCGACTTTCGTACATAATTGGTTCCTGAAAACGTGCACAAAAGTCGAGCAACAGGCTTATTTAAGGGGGATTCCGTCCCCATTGCTTAAAAGCATTTAAAAATTCCTACTAATGGGCAACAAACAAAACAGCTGTACCAACAATTACGGTACATTCACGAACGAATTCAACCAAAGGTAACTGCCATTGTTCCCGCCATCACATGAGCAAATATCCTCCACATTTCTCATGGCTATACCAGCGATGGACAACGCAACTCATACTTCATAAGCCATTCGTAACCTTAACAACGCTGTTTAAAAGCATCTGCATACGTTACTTCACAGTACAATCGCCATATCACTGCAGACGAAAATTACGTACCGCCAAAATCGTTACGTAAGTCAACTTTCTTCCGCCAGATTGCGTTACCAGATTATGTGGCCAGGGTAGCCAACAACAAAGAACACGCGGCCTCACACAATCATCCAACATGAAAACTCAACCGTCCCCACGAACAACAACAGTTGTCGGTTGGGTTAAAAATAAATTTTCTATAGTTATTTCGTGCTTCAAATTCTAGTTATCTCACGTACCTTTTCTGGCATTTAGAAGCCACAAAATACAGTTCGGGACTCAGTTTTACAGCAACACTGTGCGATAGCTGGAAATATTTGTTGGTCGGCTGTGTACGAAAGTCCGAATTCGGCGTACGAAAGACGGATTAGGAGTGAGAATTCACAATGCACGGAAGTGCGGGTTGTACGAAACTCTAGCGTCCGAAAGTCGAGGACCGCTGTACAGGTCTAGAGCAATGGTTTCCAAAGTGCGCTCCGCGGATCCTGAGGGATCCGTGGAGCATTACATTTCTGTAATGGCGACTTTAAAGTTTACTTTTTTCCTAATTCAAGGAATACGTTTTGTGAAAAATAATGGCAGAACTTCTTTAACAGGGACGTGTTAATTTCGTACGACCGTTAGAATATCTGATTAAGAAACTTCTTGGACCCACGAAGCGAGCGACAATCATTTTAATTAAGGTCAAATCACTCAATGCATTGTTACGTATGCTACTGGTATGTATTCGTAGCTATCTAACGCCAGTTCTGAGATAAATTTTTAATTCTGGATACCTGTCTTCCGGACACTATATTTACTTCAGCAACGATGTGAGACACGTGCTTATTTTTCGAAGCCAAAAGGGGTCCGCGAGCAAAAAAGCTTGGGAAACACCGCTACAGAGCATTACTGCTACACAAACCTGCATGGCGAAGACTGTTAAGTGGATTCTGCAGAGCAGTGACTAAGTTAAACACTCAAAAGTTCTAAACACAATTATATTTCCATCGTCACAAGACAGGATGAATAGCTGTCAGTATAGTGACTAACAAAGAGTTGATTTGTGGCACAAGCAAAGTTTCCTCTAGTCTCCAGTGTCCATGCCGCCTCTGAGACCGGCCTAGCTACATAGCCAACGGATATGGAAACGTATGGGGGAGCGGAGGCGAATAGTCACATTCGCTCCAGATACTGAATACGATGTCGGATTGACCTCCCGCCACATATCATACCTCTGTTCTCCGGCTGTCCAGTTCGTAGCCTACTCAACATACTGAATGTGCTACCTTGGCTTCTACTGGGAATCGAACGCCAACTACCCAGCCCATAGCCTGATCAATACACTAAGCCACCCCGGCCTCTATCGGTTACGTAAAACCAATCGTCCGGACTGCAGACAGTCACTTTACTGACTAAGCTATCGACACCTCGAATACACGCCTACAAAGTCACGTAATCATGCTGGGTTCGATTAAGTCATCCCTGGGCCCGAAGGCAAACCAAACGTCTCTTTTGTTGTGCGGATCAGTCGGACACACAGGGGCTACTAAGGCGATCTCTCTCTCTCTTTCTCTCTCGACTGTAGGCAAGAACGATCAGACTTACTACGTGACGGTGCAGGGGGGCGACATGGCGGGCCAGGGACATTCAGGCACATCGATTTTTCCTTCCTAGCGCCTTTAATCACTCATCGCGTACTGCAGCGGGATGGTAACGGTTTTCTTCCGTACTTTTGTAAAACCAGTTTCATCTATGTTGTTGATTCTAGTAGCATCAAGGTTATCATTTTCTACAAACCTCTGAAGCACAATAAAGAATTTCTCTACTCTTTCCTTATTTAAACCTGTTGCTTTGGATGTGGCTGTAGCTTGTGGCTGTCTCAGACTTAATTTTCGGTGTCGTTTCACGACCCCGCAGTAGGCCTACAGTTGTCCTGCGATTTCTTTACTTTCACTGAATAAGCGAGAAACATTGCTTAAATTCAGCAGCTGGAAACGTAAGCCGTTGTCAGTGATGGTTATACCAAACTCGTATAATTCCAGTTGTAAAAAATGGCTAACTACTCCAACCCTGCCAGTCGCTGGATTAGTTTTTACTGCAAGACATCCAAGTGTTTTCCTAGGACAGCTTTTGCAACAGTGTGCATGAGGCGCTAAACCAACGTCGTCCTTTCGAGCTGCTTAAACACCTTTCTTCATATCTTCAGGTTCATGTTTTCGGCATTTCTCATATTTTGGTATATCACAATACGTGCCGAAAACTAATTCGTCACGAAGAGCATATGACAATATGAATTGCACTCGAAACAGCATACATGTTACACATAGTAACAACCAGATAAAATTATACAATACCGGCACTCTGTAACACAATGCATAGTTTCATCAGTGGACCACCGGTCCATTCACGGATCCGAGTGGTTGTTCCTCGAGAGCATTTCCACCTTTTTTGTCGTCGAAACTTCGAAACGCCACGTACACTAAGAAAGAAGAAACTCGCAATAACAAAATGCACAACAGAGAACACAGTTATACCTAATACATAACAAGCGTCGTTTTCTTATTTTATGTGACTATAAATAAACGCTGACGAAGAAGCCGAAGATAAGAATATCGAAAATTTACTTAGCCAATGTTCTCCACACCGTGTTCGAGTACCAAACTTAAACGACTGTGGATCACACGTCACTCGCAGCCTCTTCCTCTACTTTGACCCTACACGCACTGCAGCAGGATGCGAAACATCACGACGATATGTGCGCGCGCGTGTATGAAGTCGTCAACGTACACGCTATGAGAGCATATGGGGTTGTTGAGGTGTGGCTCCATTCATTCCCAACATCGGCAATGGACTGGAATGATCGGCCAGCTTTACGACCCAGTCCCTGCACCTCCATGAGAACTCAATGAATAGGAGATTTTGGAGGGGGGGGGGCGTTGTTGCTCCAAGTCGGTTTCCACGTTCTGGAGAAGAGAAAGATCTGTGCCTGTGCAGGGAAGCTGCCACGGCGGTCCAGCCTGTAGCCCGTATGCACAAAAGCGACCACATCCCGTGCGACGAACGAGTGCTTCCTTTATTATGCGATGACTTATGCTGGTATCTGTTTAGGTCAACAGATATGAAGGAAAAAAAGTGCAAAGTACATATGTGTCGTGGAACAAATGTTTCCGAAAGTAGTGTAAAAAATCCTGCCTCAAATGCCGTGTAAGAGAAGAACAGACCTTACGAAGAACAGAGGAGAAATATCGCATCTGTGGTTCAGTACTGAACGAAAACAGAACACGAGAACTTCTATTTTTCGTGGATACTTCATGGTTTACATCAAGTAGCAATGTAAACAGCCAACATAACAGATGTTCGTGATACGGAATCCTCAAGACGTTGGTGAAGTTTCCTTCACAGCACGTTAAAGTGCAGTGAGGGCGCGCAAAGTCACATGGGCCAAGTTTTCCGATAAACAAATACCGACCCTTGAGTTGAGGTAAGGCAATATTATTCTGGGAATTAACACAAGAAGAGAAACGTAGGACAATCTACATTCCTTGCAAGAATTGAAAGATAATATCGGAAGAGAATTCGTTAATATTTCAGGATGAGCTTCACTCTGTGTCGAGAAATATTTTCAGCAGATACGAAGTCTCCACGTCGAGGGTCATGCAGGAATTAGGCTGCGTACAACTGCAAGGAAAAAACGGATCTTAACCTTTTAAAGCCTAGCGGTAACTTTACATACCACCAGGTTTAACATTAAAAAATTCTACGTGGTGCCCACATTGCGTTTATGTGTTTTGTACGGATCTCAGAACAAACAGCAACTTTTGCCTTATAAAACATTAAGATATTGGTTTTTATAACCGAAGTAGAGAGTGTTTACAGCGCGGTGCGCACTGAGTCCTTATATAAAACAGATACGCTTCGTCTTTAAAGGGTTAATATTCCCGGCGGACGCACGCTTCACATGCGACAGAGCGCCTGCCACAGCTACCGTGCTGAAGGCGAAGACTAAAGACACGCTCTGCATTTTTGCAGAACGTAAAATAACAAGATGGCGGCCGTGCGAACATTTTCTTTACCTTTCGATTTTATGACGATAACTAAATAAGGCACGGGAGGAATTTTTGTGTGGAAATGGAACATAAATATATCTACAAATTATATATATATATATATATATATATATGCGCAGTACATATAAAGGTGCGCAAAACCAGGGCGCCACGTCGCCATGGGTACTAAATTTTGTACGGTGGCGCCTAATATTTATGGGTCCTCAGTGTGGAACTTGCTTCATGTCACCCTTCTGGCGTCTAGAAATTTGAGATGGCTCCTAGACTTATGGAAAATTTGTGCACCCCTGCGTATAGGCCTGTATGTACGTACGTACGTACATATGCATGCATATATGTATGTGCTATCTATGTATGTATGTATGTATGTATGTATGTATGTATGTGTGTATGTATGTATGTATGTATGTATGTATGTATGTATGTATGTATGTATGTATGTATGTATGTATGTATGTATGTATTGTAAGTCAACCACTGCAAACTGGCGACGTCAAACTTGGCGCTTACTTAGTGCTTCACACAAACAAAATAAAACAACAGTAGTAATTCTAATAGACAGGCAGTACTATAAATCTGATATTTTAAAAGTTCAGTTCCGTCTTCACAGAAAATCCCCAACCATTACGATGATAAACGCGACTGTATTCTTTAGGGACAAATTTCTGTTCAGTCTGGGGTAGTATATGAAACCCCTAACTTTACAGTCTTCAGAATTTATGCTTTCTGAATGCTAAAGCAGAAGGTATATGTGCACGTACTATGGCTGTGCGTGACGGTACATTCGGCCACTAGCGTAATTACTAATTATATTGCGAATGTTCATTGCACGTTGTTACTATTTTCTATTCTGATAACCATATAAACACGTGAACAGTCAATAATGTAAGTAAATATATGACCTATATTCTTTCGAGTAGTACTGTAATTAGATTTTCAGCCTGTCGACATAGTGACTAGGCTACAGTCTGGACGTCCGATAAAGTACCGTTCGATTCCCGACAGAGGCAAGACAGTGTCCTTTCATCAAAGCTTCCGGACCGTCTCTGGGGTCCACCCAGCCTCCTATTCAGTGGGTATCGGAAGCCGTTTCCCCTGCGGTAAACCGGTCGGGGCGTGTTGCCGCCGACTCCTCACCCCACCTAGTGCCGATACTAAAAATGACTGCAGCTATACATCCCCTCCTCCATATGTCTTCATGGCGTGCAGAGGGACAGCTTTATGAACCTTACGGTGCTGGTGTTGGGGTAGCCTGCTGCCCAAGAGCAGAATCCTGAAGCTGCTCAGTACGTAATCTGATTCTATTGCACAGATATTATCTTCAAACGCCTCAATCTATGTTCTTCCCTTGCAGCGAGTACGACGTTCCACACCCGCATGAAAACGTGGCAGGCAAATCACCTGAATGGTGTTTACGTTTCGGCCCCTAATTTAACGCTGCTGCCATCAAGACTGTGTTCCATTTTTTGTCGTTCTTTCTTCATAAACCTGGGGGCTCTGAGGTCAAATTTTGCTTTACCAGATGTGTAATCGGTCGATTTCTATGCGCGCTGCTGTCCGAACTTAATTCCTTTTATTCGCGTATGATTAACGGCTCAGTAACAATTTATGCATTATTGATCGTTTACTTAGTTACGCTGTCAGCAGCTCAGGCAGTGCAGCGTCCAATGATAGGTGGGTTAGTAAATAGCGAATCGGAAGGGGTGTGCGAAGAAGTGTCCATTGTATGTTACTCATCTCCGTGCATATGATCAATATAGTAAAATAGAACAATATTATTGCTTATTTATGTAGCCTTAATCCCTTCTTCATTTTCTCTCCGACATGTTTTGGCAACAACTTTGCCAGTATCAAGAGAGGTTAAATCAAATTACATAAGACAATATGCATTAAAATGTGAATTATAAAATTGTAAAGCTGTATTACAATACTGGATGTTAAAACCTCTTCTATAAAAACTTATGCAGCATAATTCTTCTACTCGATGTCACTCAGCTTGGTACACAAAACAAACCTTGGAATTACATGAATTAGGGACGCCAGACCAGAAATAACACCATAGCGTCAAACTAGTACAAGAATTCTGCAGCATAAGTTTTTATAGAAGAATTTTTAACATCCAGAATTTTAATATAGCTTTACAATTTTATAATTCCCATTTTAATGCACATTGTCTTATGTAATCTGGTGTAACCCCCCCCCCCCCCGATAATGGCAAAGTTGTTGCCGAAACGTGTCGGGGAGACAATGAACAGGAGACTAAGGCTACATAAATAAACAATAACACTGTGCATAAGTTGGTTATATTTTACTGTAAGTATCCACTGGTTAATATGAAGTGCTTCTTTCACTGCATGTGCACGGACGGAATAAGAAAAGCCATGAGAAGCAGTCACTGTAGCCCGTATGCGACCCGACTTTTACACTGCTCAGCACTGTACCGCGACATGCGATAATCTCGTGCCTGTAGAGAATGTCCGGTGGCGCGGTTGGTTGAGGCACTGCGCTATAAGCCGGAAGGTCGTGGATTCGACTCCCGATAGAGTGATTGACAATCATTTCGACCGCACTACGGCCCTGGATTCGACTCAGCCTCTAACTGACATAAGTACCAGGAATACTTCCTGCGGGGGGGGGGGGGGGGGGGGGG